>CM067080.1:9521700-9991700 GCA_033980235.1 Diadema setosum
GGGGGCAGGGGTGGCACTTGCCCCCCCAAAACAAAATGTTGGGGGGGGCAAAACGAGTTTTTGCCCCCCCCCCCCCCCCAAAGTGCCCCCTGTAACAAATAATTAATCACTGATTTAAAGACCAAAATGAACAATAAAGGCAAAGGCATATTTCTTGTCTAAATGTTGTAATTTCATAACTGAAAATGCAAAAATTTTCGCCCCTAACGGGGCGAAAATAATACACTAACAACATACATTATTGTATATATATACACTAATCGTAACTTATGAGTAAATTTAGTGTATAGATGGTAGCCTCGTGTCCTCGAGTGTGCCCGCTGAAACATACCTTTATAGTAAACCTTACATTTTTCATTTTCTTCTTTGCTTTCTAGTAGTATAAGAATATTTTTTATTGTTCGAACGATGCGATCACGTTTAAGCTTTTAATGAGTACATTTCAGATAAATTGAAAAGTGAAAGTGGCTCGCTCTATAAAAGCGACTTTTATACTCTGTTTTTACAAAAAGTCCCTACCGTGGGAGGGGGTATCCCCCTCCCACACCCTCCCCCGCTCGGTCGCTTCGCTCCCTCGACGAGGATCTCACACCATCACATAATATACCCCCGTATGTTAAGATCATGGTCCTTCCAACTGATTTTTTTCAATATGTTAATTCCCTAGAAATTTGCTTTTAAATGTTCTATAAAGGCGAATTTTAAACTCTGTTTTTACAAAAAAGTCCCTACCGTGGGAGGGGGTATCCCCCCTCCCACACCCTCTCCCCGCTCGGTCGCTTCGCTCCCTCGCCGAGGATCTCGCACTATCACATTATTAATGTACTCCCGTATGTTATGATCATAGTCCTGCCAACTGATTTTTTCAATAATAATATGTTAATTCCGTAGAAATTTGCTTTAAATTCTCTATAAACGCGACTTTTATACTCTGTTTTTACAAAAAGTCCCCACCGGGGAGGGGGTATCCCCCCTCCCACACCCTCCCCCCCCGCTCGGTCGCTTCGCTCCCTCACCGAGGATCTCACACCATCACATTATTATGTACTCCCGTATGTAATGATCACAGTCCTTCGCACTGATTATTTTCACTACGTTAAATTCCTTAGAAATTTGGTCTATAAACGCGACTTTTGTACCCTGTTTTACAAAAGCTCCCTACAGGGGGGGGGGGGGGGTAATCCCCCTTTCCTCCACCACCCCCCCCCCCCCCCCCCCGCTCACTCGCTTCGCTCACGCTCCGAGGATCTCACATCGTCACAATGTGCCCCCGTTGAGATTTTGCCCCCCCAAAACCAGAAGTGTTCCGGCGCGCTTGTTTTTGAGGATGTATCTGGTGATCTGGGGATGTATCTGGTCTAGCTCTTGATTAGCCAGAGAGGGCGCCCTACTAAAAGCACAAAAAAGAAATCGTGTTGGATCAAAGTGATCCTGGAAACTGGAGTCATGAAGATCAACGAATCAATTATAGAATAATGATTTAATACATGAATAATGATTTAATACATGATCTGTGTTACATAACCCTGCTCTGGTTGTTGATCGTTGTCGTTGACATTACATATAGAATTCATTCTCTTCTTCTTCAACTTAGAGTATACTGATAATCCTGTTTTTCAGTGTAGCTGCGCGATGCCAAAAGGGAGAGTTACACCAAGGAGGTACTAGGCGAGCTCGCCTAGTACCTCCTTGGTTACACTCAAGGATTGTTTCCTTTGCATTGTAGTTGACTTTTACAGAAAAGAAAAAAGCTCCACTGATCAGTTCAAAGGCTACTTACCTCGAAACCAAAGTAATGAAATCAATTAAGACATTCTCTTTAAAAAAGAAAAAACACAAAAAATAAATAACGAAAAATAAGAAAGAAATCTTGACTTCTTTCGTAAAACAAGCAGGATGAAGAACAGCCCTATTCCATCGAATTCAAATTATACTGTGCTCAATTAGTTCGTTCAGTTGACTTTGTATTTCATTTATGTATGACTGAAAGAAATTCAGAAATGTAAGACACACACACACACACACACACACACACACACACACACACACACACACACAGAGCACATTCGGATATCGATGTGATTTCAGCTCAATGTCACGTGGTATCCCACATTGCCAACCACCAGCATTATATTACCAGTCCTGTGCAACATGAATTCGGATAATGATGGTGTCAGAGCCTTCTCCCTGTAAATACGTACCACTTTTCGTTGTGACGGACACTATTAACCTCTATCTCGCCCCCCCCCCTCTCTCTCTCTCCCTCGTTCTTTCCCTTACTTCTCTGTGTGATTTGATGATACACAACTACATGTAGTTTATATGAATATATAAAATATATATAGTATATATTGTATATAGATAGATAGATAGATAGATAGATAGATAAATAAAGATAAAGATGAATAGAGTTAATAATGAGGAAAGAGAATACCGTGCACAGATTTTGAAATTTTAATACCTCTTTCTCTTCCTCCTTTTTTGGAATATATATATATATATATATATATATATATATATATACATATGCGCATTACTATAAGTGGTCCCACCTCACTTCCAACTGGATCCCATGGAAGACCAGCTTATAGTGTAGCTGAATATGGGTTATCCAGCCATCTTCACAGATGGAAAATGAACAATAACAACTGCCATTACTGTTATTACTCCCAAAAGGATAACGGCTCATCCGCTTACAGCATATGGCTTATCCGACCCCCAGATCTGCATGAGAGAAGAATTTGCAATATCCCTGTTTATTTGTTGTTGTTGTTTTCGCTATGTTTCGGTCATTTGTTGTACCCATGCTCCTCATCTCAATCTGTAGATCGAATTTAATTGGGACCTACGCTCCATAACCTTGCTTTTTAGTAGGTTCCTTCATATTTCTTTAGCATTCATTCCCATATTCCAACTTTTATAGATCGACCACTATGTTTGATATGTTTGCAGTATTCTATGTATGTCTCGTAGCTGGATATTATGTATAGGCCCTATTTCATTTTGTAATATTATGCCTCCTAACTGGATATCATGTATTATTCAATTTTGTTACATTTGATGTATTTTTTATTATTCATTGAGAAATATGAAAATAAATGAAATGAAATGAAATGTACATACATAATATATATATATATATATATATATATATATATATATATATATACCATTTTAATGCATGGTAATGGAAAATAAACCAAAGGCACATCGTATACTGCTTTACACGTACACATTATATTATATGAAATTATGTTGACACACTCCTAACAAGCTGACTCCTAACAATTTAGGGTATATAAAATGATAATACAAACATTTTTCAACGTGTTTGTATCCACGTTGCCTTTACCAGCGTAGTTTTTTTTTTTTTTTTTTTTTTTTTTGGGGGGGGGGGGGTTGTACGTGTGTGTGTACTTTGTGTGTGTGTGGGGGGGGGGTGGTGGTTGGCATGCATTTTTATAGCAGAACATTGTGGAGCAAACATTGAATCCGGCTTTCTTGTCACTTTCGTGCATGCACATCATACCCAATACCAGGGAATATAGGTATCAAAAAATATTAGTTGAGATTGATTTACACACGTGTAGACTATGTATTAGACACGCTTTACTAATGAAGGCCTATGGCGGGTGGGGTAGCATATTTCCGTTTGGTGTAGTCATGATAGTTTCGAAAGCACTCTCTCGATAGTCACCCAGAAAGCAATAGTGTATAGATAGCGTATACCTGCGTACATACTATAATGTATTCATCGAGAGAAGCCTCACGTTGTGGGTCGCAAAATTATATTCTTTGCTCGAGGGCATGAACGCGCAGACCTTTTGATTGATATGTTAAGGTAACTGCTATATTATTTAGCCTGATATGCAACCGTTTACGATATCGTGATCACGGCCGATGTCGGAACAAGTGTGAAAAGACCTAGTTTTGACCACATGATGACCCTTGCAGGGGCGGATCCAGGAATTCTGTAAAAAAAAAGGGGGGGGTGCAACTATTCTGGTGCCACTTCCGGGTTTCATTTCATTTTTTATCTTTTCATTTCTTTTGTTTTTAAAGAAAAATAAGGGAGGGGGCGTGCGCCGGTTGCGCCCCCTCTGGATCCGCCACTGCCTTGTATAGGCTGTCCGTTTCAGCTTCCCGTCGACTATACTATACCTTTCTTATCTCATTCTCTCTCTCTCTCTCTCTCTCTCTCTCTCTCTCTCCCCACTTCAATCGATCAATCGATCAATCAATCAATCAATCAATCATGCAAGCAAGCAAGCAAGCAAGCAATCAATTATCAATCAACCTATCTATCTATCAAATATGTATCTATCTCTCTGTATCTATCTATCTATTTATCTATCTATCTATGTATCTATCTATCTATCTATCTATCTATCTATCTATCTATTAATCTATCCATCTGCCGACTAGTATTATGTATTTACTTTATCTGTCTACGTCTCCATCTATCTAGTAATGTTCAGAGTTCAGGCGATGTGACTTATTCTCAACTCTAGTATTCCTCACCCCTTGCATATTTCATCACGTTCTAAATCCCTTCGTCTTGACAAAAAAAAAAAAAAAAAAAATACTACACTGGGTGCAATGGCTGAGTTTTGATTAACTCAATTCTCCCTTCACAATGTCCTCGCCCCTATATAACAATTGAATTACACGCGCGCGCGCGCACACACACACACACACAAAATGCACGCACACACACATACATACACGCACACACGTACAGATATTACACGCACACACATACGATCAATACGACAAGCTCCATTACGCATTTCTACTAATCCTAATCCTGTTGTGATCCATTTGATGTACCAACCTCAATCATATACTTGCAACAGCTGCAAAAACAAACAAACAAACGAACAAAACAAACACACACACACACACACACAAATAAAATACCACCAAAATACATACAGAAACAAAAAAAAAAATAAGTAAATACTATTATTCATTAAAACCTCTGTGATTCGTTCAAAAAGCAGCCTCTCATTACAGGACCTGTGTTATGCTATCATTATTCCTATCAGTGCAATGAGCAGGCAGGCCTTTCCTTAGTACCCACACTGGAGGAATTACTAAAATCTTGCTGTAGATAGCCATAATTTCGAGTCAAAATGTTATGTGCCCGGAAGAAAATGACAATGAAACACCGGTTACAGTCTGCTTCTATATAACTCATGAATGTTAAGTTATTCTCGGAATACGCGGAAGTGTCATGCCCATATGAACGCTGGAAGTATAGAAGCGCGGTTACAGTGACAAAAAATACATCCTGGACAGTCACGACGGACTTGACGTTTTATAACACTATTTACAATCGGGAAAATCTCTTAGTGTGACCGTAATGATACTATATTTGGAATGAACATCTGATATAGATGGAAAAATATCTATGTACATGACTTCACACAATGAAAACAAACAAACAAACAAATTTATTTCTAGGATCCACACTAGCTCCCTCAATTTACGTCTTGAATTTCAATTTGTTCTTTTCTTCTTCTTTTCTTTGTTCCCCCCCCCCCCCCCCTTTCTCTCTCTCTCTCTCTCTCTCCTTTCTCTCAATATATTCTCATCTCTCCTCTACTTACCCTTCCTTCGAGGGATTATTCGTCCTTTCTCCATTGATTCGCATTCCATAGCCACACTGTTCGCCGACTTCGTTCTCATCTTGGTTTTATTAATCTTCACTACTCTCCCCTATCTCCATGATTCTCCAACATCCAACTCCTTCCTCTTCCCTTCTATTTCATCTTTCCCCTTCTAACGATGTCCGAACATCTTACTTGATTCTCACACTATTCTTCCTTACCACTCTCTGCGTTCCTTTCTCTACCGTCTCCACTAGTGCAACTTCAACTCCTAGCCCATTACTGTCCTCCACTCTTCACTTTTTGCCCTCCTCACAACCCCACATGTCGCTTCCCTCTTCAGTTCTCCTCTTTCTAGACTCTTCTGCCAAACAACGATCCGGTTAAGGACTACATACACATGGTGTCACCGCAAATCTTTCTTCCTCAAAAAAACAAATATACAAGAATCCGCATGTAAATATAGTGAAAGGGTGGGGTGCAATATTATCCATTGTTTCCGTGTTAATATTTCGTGAGTCGTTTGACAGGATGACATATCGTCGTTGCATAATGCATGTATGAAGAACAATGTTCGCATAAATTCCACATCCTATTCCGTTATTCCATGAGAAAGGCCCATGACCGAAAATTCCAGATGTAGCCTATTTGTGAAGTGTTTGAATGCATAAACAGAATGATAAACGCCATTTTCACTTTTTTTTAAAAGTATGATCACTATCAAATATAGGGGAAATTACGATGACACTGCACTCGTTACACAACAAGAAACATTTTTGAAAAAAATCATTAAATTTGCCGCATACATTTCAATCGTTTTCTCTTAATATCAGTTAAGCTCAAATTTCTTAAATTGCTAAAAATTGACACATTTGCTCATGCGTATTATGTTATCTCTCTCTCTCTCTCTCTCTCTCTCTCTCTCTCTCTCTCTCTCTCTCTCTCTCTCTATATATATATATATATATATATATATATATATATATATATATGATTATTAATGTGTTGGTTGGTATCAACTATTTGTGCTATTTTACGTAATACGCGCAACCGATCGTCTTCCTTCATTCGTTCCCGAAATTATTATTCGGCTCATTACCGAAACAACGAATCCATCATGATGATAACTGTTACAAGCATTATGTCTTCCGTATCCATCGCAGTTTGAATGTGTCTTCAACCCTTTTATTCCACGATTGTGTCTATACTGTCATTCGCGTCTTTGTAAGGTTTTATTCATTAAGTTATTCATTCTTATTCTTATTCTTCCTTTTGCCTTACCATTTCTACGCATGTCTTTCTTTGCGCTTGTCCTCTATTTGCCCTTTGTATGTCTCCGCGATTATAATTTTCAGACTATTACTGAGCGCATTGCAAAAATACATCTGCGCTAGACACTCCCTGTCATTGGTTTTCTTTCTTTTCTTTTTTTTTTCTTCGGTAGTTGTTGTTGCTTTATTTGATTGGTCTTTGGACATTTTCTGTCCTTGATATTATGTAGAGCAGAAGATCCTGTTTACCCCCAGATGGACAGTTAGCAAGTATAATAACAAATGTATTCGCAGAAAGAGAGAGAGAGAAAGAGAAAGAGAAAAAAAGAGAGAGATTATTATGTGGTAACATATGGCATATATAGTATATATGTTTATAGATAGATAAATATTTCCGTTGTACCTTTCTCACTTTCTGTTCTCGTACTGTTATGTTAGTTTTGTCTCATCTCGTAGTCAACTGTCTGTTGTACTGTTACTCCTTTTCAGTCCCGTTTCATGTTTTTTAAACGTGTGTACATGTGTCTGTTTTGTTGATCTGTCTCTACAGTGGGCTTCCAGACCTTCTCTTTACTTCTAATTGATGTTTTTCGTCTGAGGGGCCCACATCCTACAAGACTTGTCTTTTTAGTGGGTCCCTCCATTTTTCGAATTATCCACAATGTTTACTTACTTCAAATCACTTGTGTTTTATGATAATGTGTAATTATTGCAAGGTGCTACAAATATCATTGTATATTCTTTTCATCCTACATAGTTTTACGCGCCTGATTTTCTGTTACAAGAAAAAGAAGTGATGTTTATATGTTCTTGTCGAAAAATGAAATAAAACATTGAATTGAATTGAATTGAATTATCTTTCTCTGGACAGGCGAACGGGTCTAACTATATACCCATGTCCATTCTGTTCTCTTTCCTCTCCCAGCATGCCCAGTCGCTAAATCGTGAGTGTCCATACCGCCAGCCAACACCGTCTGCTCATATGCGCTCTTCGCCCAGCCTCAGACGAGGAGCATCAAACTTGGTAATCTCGCCATATGCCCGAGACCGAGAGGAGGGGACGAATTTGCAAAAAGGAGAACGATGCTGATGAGGTACGGAAGACGACGTTTCCATGGCAACGCAGGACAGTGCGATCTCGCGTTGCCCGGCAACAGAATTCCCGAGAAAGTGTGACTCGCTTAGTCTGTGTAAGCAGACCACTGCTTCACAATGAGGTTTATCATTATTTCATGTGTCACTGGATTTTTCGGTATCACATTTCTTTTTCCCATGTTACAATGTGAGGCACAAAAAAAAAATCAAGGTCTATGCTTCCTGGCAGTGGTATATAAATTGCAGATTTATTCTATATGCCCATCTTGTGTAGGAGCCTATACTTACAATTCGTCTTTTAACACACCCCGAGGTTTCGGATGCGGAGAACCCTTGAAGATATTAGAGTGATGCATGTTGAAATCGGGAATGAGAGATTAGGGTTTGGTGAAATAAAAGATGAGAAAATGGACGATTGGAGGCACAATTAGGCATACGATTATTCTCTGGGACAAAGTAATAATGTCTCGTTGATTAATGAAAGCATTGTGCTGATTGATATGGTAACAATCCCAAGGTATTTACCTGACGGAAAAAACGCTTCTAAAATAGATTACACAATTGTGTATGACACTTCAGTTATTTGTTTATTTATTTATTTCATTTAATTAGTTCATTTATTTATTTATTTATTTATTTATTTATTTATTTATTTATTTATTTATTTATTTATTTATTCATTTATGGTTTAATTTTTTCGTGATGTTCTCAATCTCAAAAGATATTTCACCCCTGTATTGAAGATTCAAAACAAACAAAAGAAACATATTATATTAGAGAAATAGAGAAGAAATGCATCAAACGCAATTGTGTGTGTGTGTGTGTGTGGTTTTGGTGTTGTTGTTGTTTTTTTTTTTTTGGGGGGGGGGGGGTGGTCGCTCCTATTTGTGTTTATAATCGTATCCTATGAGAGCCGAATTTCCTGCAAAGACAAATGAAGTCATTTTGGCATATGGTTGAATATTTGGCTTGAAAATGAGATAGACGAAGAGATAGCCAGAAACAGGAATGAAGATAGAACGAAAGAAGGAGAGATAGAGAGAGACCAGAGAGAGAGGGAGAGGGATTTTTTTTATGCGCCAAATTGCTCCCTGTTCGAGCTAACAGACGTCGTTATCGCTGGCATTAATGTCTATTCGATTGCTAGAGACTACCATTAAAGGGTACACAACTTTCGTCTCCAACGGGCATTGAGAAATTCACCTGATGTTATCCCCCCTGCGCGAGCATCCATCCACTGGGGGCGGGGAATAACTTCACCTTTTCCATACTTTTTATCTACGTCTCATGAAGAATACATTATTTCAGTACACAGGCTCATAGAATAAATGAGGATGGTGTACACCGTGTATAGTATGAATATATAAAGAAACGAATCAATTGACAAATGAAATGATAGATGAATAAATAGATAGATGTCCAAGTCATTACATAAAACAATGTATTACTGATATGCAAACGAAAAGGAAATTAAATTTTCTATCCTTTCGGGGGAACATTATCTATATCTTTTTTGTGTGTGTGTGTGTGTGTGTGTGTGTGTGTGTGTGTGTGTGTGTGTGTGTGTGTGTGTGTGTGTGTTTGTATGTGTTTTTGAATTCTGTATGTGTGCACGACTGTCTACGCTATCTGTGTGTTTGTGAATGTGCGCAGGTTGCTGTCCAGATAAGTAGAAGTATAATGGTTAATACTCATGATAGTCATATTATGATGACATACATTTCTGTTTTGTTTTTGTTATCTTTTTTTTTTCATTCGCCACTGTCTGGAAGGGATATGAAAGTTATGCAGTCTTTTGGTGGAACTTGAATCCATGTGTAATATAGTTGAATATGCTATCAGTGATGATAATTATAATAAATAATTAATAATGATTTCCACATTCTCATATATCCGCATATGAATCATTATTAAAGTTATTGAAATAATGATGATAAATAGCAATAATGATAACAGTAATGATAACAATGGTAATCAGTACTAATGATATTATTATTACTATTGTTATCATAATCATGATGATGATGATGACTATTACTATTATTGTTGTCACTATTTCAATAATATTAACAATGCGGATACTAGTAATACATGAGTATGTGGAAATGGCAATATAATTTGTTCAGGTTCTTTTTTTTTTTTTTGTTCGAAAATGTTTCACCTTATAAAGAAAAAGAAAGGTGCTCTAAAGCTCTAACGACAAGTCTCACTGTGATGTTATTTTGCACCTCAATAATGTATATCTAAATACAGAAGTGATGTGATTGTGAAAGCACCAAGACAGCTCTCTCGAATTACCTCGGAGACGGCATCTCATATTGCACACAAACATCCAAACTGATAGCCTGTGCTACTACTATGTGGTTTATCTGTAATTAATTTCCTCCTTAGGCATAAAGTTCCCTTTACATCAATAATTTCCTTGTGTAAAGCATAATTATCATACATTAAGACGTTTCCTATCTTTGATCAAGTGGTCGTTTTACAGGATTGTAGTTAACCGGTTGCGCATTCAGGCCATGCCCCCCCCCCCCCCTCAAATTAATACATGGTATAGAATGTTCTCTTGAACAGACGGTGAAGAAACCCATGTCCGGCATGGAGAAGTTTCAAATTCGAAAGCATTTGAGTACCAAAACCCAAGTTCTATATGGTTTCCGGGATAATAACACAAACTGTATAATATGCCTCCCGTAATATTCTGAAGTGGTGCTTTCCTTGACGTTTATTTATGATTGATTGCTTTAGAACCGCAATTTTCGACCTTCAGATACTTTGAGGGAGATGATTTGGCTCACTCGGTATCGCTTCTGCCTCCAGATCCAAAGGACCCGGGTTCGATTCCCGAGTCGCACTGAGCAATGTGTTGAGTGTTATCATCCCGTCCCCTCCAACTAAGAGACGAGACACTCTGTCCCTCGGATAGGACATGAAAATATGGAGGTCCCGAGTATATCTTTTAAAATCGATCTCGTGGGCGTATATACAGTGGTCAAACTCTATAATAGATAGTACCTGTAAAACTACATGCCAATCTGCACGTACGCCCGGCGTATGGATAGCATGGACACCATGGGAAAGAGAATTCCCCAAAAGTGAAAGAGAAATCTGACAAACATGATAAAACTTGATAGCCGTTTGAATAAAGATGAGTCACCTGACAGGGCGTCCAATAGTGTCGCTTTCTGATGGATAGAATCTGACTTTGCTTGCTGTGACACTTTTTCATACCCCATATACCAACAGCGAGAGAATATTATCGCATAAAAATATGATGGCATGAAATGTATAATTACATAATATAGACTGGTAACTTTGTCCGCTTGATATTATTGTCGCCTCTATTTAAAGGGACTGTGCGGTACTGGTCGAGGTGAGGATTCAGCTTGTAACGTTTTGCGAGATATTTAGAAACCACTCTATGATGAACAATGTTAAAGAGCATGCAATTCTAAGGGGAATCAAAAGTTTATTTGATGAAAATCGGTTTTGAAATGACTGAGATATCTAAAAACAAGGAAAAACAAAGAGATCCTAATAAACATCGTGGTCTGTCAATTTTATTAGGATCACTTCTTTGGATATATCAGCCATTTCAAGGCCAATTTTCATCAAATAAACGTTGAATCCTTCTTAAAATTGCATGCTCTTTACATAATAAAAGGTTTCTCATTATCTCATCAAAACTGTTATAAACCTGAATCCTCACCTAAACCAGTACTGTATACAGTCCCTCCATAACATCCTCTAAGACAGAGGCCGTTGATTGCCTCATACAAGGAGAGAATCATAATTTTGATTTTTGTCTTTACATTCAGAAAGGAAGTGGGATTTCTAAATGATTATCGTCACATGACCATAAAATTTCATCAAGTCGATTCCATCAAATTACTTTGAACCTTGAAATTACTTTCCTAGCTCTGTTTCTTTTAAAATGCTCCCATACTGCATGCAGGATATAGACCATATAATAGTAGAATATGCCATCAATTCTATTCCACCAAACCTTCTCTGTTCGGCTTCTGTTTTAAAAAAAAAAAAATGCTTCCGAGTAATATCATCATTTGACCCTGTCATTATTATCGGTGACCAGTGTATATAATATCATATCATTGTCATGGCCAAGTGGTCGTAGTATTCACAGGACGAATAAGGTGTCGACGTGAAGTGTGCATGTGCGCATGCGCTGTTTTTCCTATCCGCCATTTCAATCTACAATCAAACAAGTAGCTGCAACAGGTGTATTAAGGCAGCTATATCGTTTATTATACACCGAATGAAAACAAACGGTAAATATAAGAACTGTCTTAACTACCAATTTGGGTTCAAAAGAATAAAACGAGAATATATAAACTTTAACCTGAAGGTGTTGACGGAAATCGTGTGAGGAAATTGTGGAACACGTATACGGTACAGCAGCCGTTTTATGTAAGCCATTAATTATGAAAGTAAATGACTCTCTGTATCCCCACAAGCGCCCATTCTCCACAGAATTGTGTGGACAATCAAACATTGCATCTGCGACTTGGTTCATAATGTCTATTATACACCCTCGTAATATCTTTCTTTTTTTTCCCCACCTGGAGACTGGATTCGATGCAATCGGCGGGAGATCGCGTGATGCATTTGATTTTTCGCCACTGGCATGATTGCCTGATTAAGGGCGATGAATATAATTATGAAGACGATAACTTCGCCGTCGAAAACTTACGAGAATGCAGCATATCTCTAGCTTTTGGCGAATATAGACCGGGATGTTTTAGTTTGTTCGCATGTACGGTTGGCACGATTTGCACAGATAATATTGTTATCCTATTACTATCAATTTTATTGTCATCACCATTATTATCATTACCATCTTAATCAGTCAAAATGAGTAATATTAGAATGAAATACTAGTATATGGCTCTTTCATGCACACTTTTCTTACTACACTGTATAATCATTTCAAACAGAAAATAAGATTCATTTCTGCATGTGGTTCCTTATATTGTAACGATTCAATTTCTTTTAATGATCACATCAGAGCAGAGAAACATAGATACATTTACTTTCAAGCTGTGAGAGATAAGAGCAATGCCATAGATTTGGTTTATCTTCAGAGTTTCTAGATTCCTCACACTTTAACTTGCATTGCGTAAAGCTTCATCAAACCAATAATGAACGTGTCGACATTTTAGGAGCCCGCGTGTGCAATGCCATCCTTCATGAGCGAACAACATGAATAATGTTGTGATGATGTGGTAATTACCGGATGGACAATTTGTCGACACTGATACCGGATTCCTAAAACTTCATTTTCAGACATCGTGCCACACATTCCCATCACACTTTATGTAGAGTTTCGTAGGGGGAAAAATCAAAACGTCAGATGCAATCTAGAGCACGGGGTTGAAATGTCGACAATCATGTGGGCTTTGACATTTTGCCACCGATGTAATGTATGACGAAACACCCGGAAGACCATCTATGAAAATATCCCTCTTGTTGGAAAAATGATATGACCGTGCTGCAAAATACAACACGACGGATGCATCTATACTTGACGAGACGATCCTGCGCAAGCATCATTGTCAAAACGGTTTCACACTTGGAATCGTTTACAAGCTATCGCCTTTTGTGCTGTCATTCGTTCAGGCACATCCGACATCGGAAACATCTTGGTAGTCAATGTCATTAGCAGTAGCCTGTGCGTCATCATCATCCCAATTCATCTCCAACACCACTCTCACCCCCACAATGTGCTCTTTCGTGATCATCATTGTATTCTTATAAATCATCGAAATCAAGCCTTCATCATTTTCTCTAAAGCTCACTATTTTTTCTCTCCCCTATCTCGTAAATTTTGTCATTACAGCCAGTAGCATCATCATCATCTCACTGATCATTAATATAACCTTCATCATAATCAAAATAATTGATCGCTCAATTCAATGCAAATCAAATTCAAATCAAATATTATTTCCAATATCACATTTTCCCTATATACATTGACAAAAAATAGCATTAAAAAATACATAAATACATAAACATCTTTTGAAATTATTTTGTTCGAAATCATTGTGTATTGGAAAAGAAAGACCCAGGCAAAAGATATATCTTGATTATCACTGTTATTCTTCTCAACCGTCCTTCTTAATATTGTAAATGTTGCTGTCGTCATTAAAATCAGAATAACGGCTGTTTTCACACACACACACACACAAAAAATCATTGTAATATTCTAATATCAATGTCTTCAAATTGTGTAGTATGATGTTTCACTGAGTTCAGCTGTCTGTCACTTGCTCAAATCACCATACACGTAATCATCTTCTGAAATCGCATCATCCTCGGCTTGCTCAAGATATTAAGGCCCTTCTTGCGCTTTCCCGGGATGCTACAAGCACCACTGCACGTCGTGGTCCTTCACGTCAGTAATAAGGTCCTCTGTCTGTCTTACAGCGGGCAACTTGCTTGTGTGCATTGTCAGCGACTGTTTGGGGGTTGATGGTCCTATTAGGGTTAATAAGAATACCACCCCCCCCCCCCCCCCTCCTCCCGCCTGTCTTCTGTGATGTCATTATAAGAAAAACATCCACCTCAGCACGCCATGAGGCGCAGCCACCTGCGTACATACGTAATGCGAGATCGGCATTATTATTGGGGCTTAAAGTGTTGTGATGATCCACTTGCTCGATCGAGAGCACCTCCGTGACGTCACAGCGGCGATATCAAAATTAATCAACCAATATCACGTGGGGGTATAAACTAACTATACAGTCGAGCGGCCTAGCTGCACTCTTTCTTTTTTCTCCACACAAATCGGCAAACCGCGCACGTGGCTATGGCGTCCAAATTATCAAGGTATTCGTGGGGAAACGTATATTATCATGTCCACCACATGCACTTCCCCATTTGTATATAAATGTATCGACATGTTGAATGAGAGAATATGTAACAGAAACAAGAAGGAAATTGGTAGATCAGGGGAACTTTGAAGTCGATCCGGTTGTTTCCAGTTAAAAATAAAATGAAAGCCAAGGACAAGGTAATATAGAATGAGAGTCGTGAAAGTGTCTGCCGTGTCTGTGCAGACATGTGTAAACTCCCATAAATATTATGATAGATATTCATATCTATGTGTGTATTTATTATGATATGTGATGTATAACTAATCATGAACATAGATTTTGTTTATTTGTTTATTCAATCATTTAGTTAGTTTCTTAGTTAATTAGTTGGGTATCTTATCTTATTCATATGACAAGGAATAAGTTAGACTGCGAGCACACACACACACACACAAATGTTCATTAAGAATACATCATGTATACATTTTATATCAAGATTTTATAATAGATTATAAGTATTGCAGAAAGCACTTTAATTTAAAAATCTTCATTTATGATCGTTCACGGGGAATCTAAGACCTTGGACAAGATGTTTACTGACAAGAGATGCACCTGTTCGGATGCCACACTTCCGTTCGCCGTGCTGTTGTGAATTTGAGCCATGCCACGGAAATGCACAAACTCGATATTCAACAAGCCAATTAGAATGTCAACAGTAGAAGTAATATCTGCCCGACAGTGATAATTTTGTCTGCGTCTGGGTCCGGTATATCCATCTCCCCATCTCTCCCTCCCCCTCTCTCTCTCTCATTATATATATTTCTGTCTCCCTATATGTCTCTATATCTCTCGCTCCCTAAGATCAACACTACGAATCCTCTGCAGCATTATCCTTGCGAGGAAAGTCAACCGCGTCGACGCTTTGTTGTTGTCGTTGCCTTTTCTCCAATCCGCCCAAAACGAGTCTCGGCGGGAGAGGGGAAGCTTCCGTGTGACGTCACATCCCGGACGCTGACGTCATGGGGGCTTCGGCAGATGACGGATAGTGGCGCCTCGACCCGTCCATGTATAAAGCTTGACGGGACACATTGGGATATGCTACGAGTATTACATGGTTGCGCGGGAAAAATGGCGAGCATTTTCCAGAACTCAGGAGCGCGTGAATACACGTACACTCGGATTAAGGGAAATTCCACCTACGGAAAACTCTAAATGAAAAGGAACTATATGAGAAATAACTCTGGATATGTATTCTAAAAAGCAAAGACCACACACACACACACACACACACACACACACACACACACACACACACACACACACACACACACACACAAGTCTTAGGGACCAGTACATTGCTCTTGGAATAAGCAGAATGATATTATGCTAACCTATATTGCACGGAACTGCATCTGATTCTTAAAATAGCCTCTGTGATGTATGCATCCATACATCCATAATGTTGACGTCGTTGTTTTCTCGTTTCGAAGCATTTTCCTTTCCGTTATGACTTAACGGTTTGAAGGTTACCTCTTTAACCCTTACAAGATCATCCTCTGAAATGTCAATGACATTGCACTTACATTAGATTGACAACAAGTTCAAGTTCAAGTTCATTTATTTTTATTTGAAAAGGACAGACAAAGATTAAAAACGGGAACTAAAGAGGACTAGGCGTAGAGGTCAACGACTATCAATGTTTGCGCATCATGTAACGAATTCACCTCGTCTTGTCTCCTTTGACGTTATTCTACATTGGAGAGCACGTTTCGAGCTATCCTTCATTTTGTTCCGATAAAGACATTTTCACTTCAATATTTTGCCGTCTTTCGTCTGTCATGACAATTGCTATTCTGTTTGGCGTGTACATTGAAAGAATCAAATGACTCAACACATGACTAAAAAACACAGTTAAAATGATTGATAATATTTAACAAGAAGCAATGCCTGGGTTTCGGCTTGCTACAAAGTGGTTAATTTTTCATTCCATTGATCGATATTGGGCCGGTCACTATAATAATACGCATGCACCCATAATACTACGCATTGCAAATCTATTGGGATGACGTATGAGCATAGTGATAATAATCAATCAATTATCATCTTTAGAGAAACGTTATTACATTCGACTATTTTCCCTTCAATATTCTACTGAGTGACCTCGGGATCTTTCAAATACAAAGGTCTTAATACGTTCTATTTTCTTTGGTATCAAGCATTTTGCATTTTAATAATTTCCTGATATCACAATATCATTAAAAAATATACGGGAGTAAGATCTGATTGTTTAGTGATATCAGTTACTGGGACTTATCCCGCCAAACCTTCCAAAATATGAACATGTGATGACTATCAAAATAAAATAACGAGAGTGCAACAGGTGTTGTCATTAACAAATGAATTAAAGGCATGATTAACCTTTTTTTCTGCAGATAAAACAAAAACCCAGCATTAGTGCTTCAAAAGAGTTCTAAAATGTGAGTTATATAGTGATAGAAACAACCAATGTAAAAATGTAAAAATTTGAACCAGTATGATAGTGATGTTAAGTATTGTTAAATATACAAAATGTGAACAATAGTTATAATAAACATGTTTCCACTAAACCATCTACAGTTATGGTTTAACGAGGAAAATAGCTAAATCTCATTCTTTTATAGCTTTATTGCAAAAATTTTATATGGTAGGATGTTTTGTGATACAACTGACCTACACATAATATGCATCAAAAGTGATATCTTGAACATTTTGTAAATCACTGCTCCCAAAGGTAAACAGGACCTTTAAGCAAAGGCTGAATGGTAGATAACAATCATTGCAAATATATTATGTGGTTGAATAATACTTCCGATGCAAAAATAGCAAAGTAATTCTGCGTTTTTCGCAATTCTTTCCCCTTTTCCCCTTTCCTCCCACGTGATTCGACATAGACTGCTGTGTTGGAGCAATATCATTGTTGACCATTATGATGTCACGGACCGACTTGGAAGTGGGATAATTGTAGAAACAATACTATAGAACATAATGTATAACAAAGTATCCATAGTTTGGCGTAAAATATTGTAGTAGATTGTAAATGACTGAAACGCATGCAACGATTCTTCGTATATGAATATATAATAACAACAATAATAACAATAATAATAATAATAATAATAATAATAATAATAATAATAATAATAATAATTGTGATAATGATAATCACCATCATCATCATCATTATATCTATACATATATATATATACACTTTAAATGATCACAGCATCAAAGTTGCAACAGTGTTCATTTGGTGGAAATGACCACGCACATGGCCCACTGGATCGATGTTTCCCATTATTGCATGCGGACGGTTTGAAACCTATCCATTGGCAGCACTTTTGTTTCGCGCGGGTGTTGTGAGTTGCTTGGTGATGGTGAAAAAAAAAAAAACCCCGGCCATGAATACTTTGTAGTCTAACCGATTATTGATAATCAATATGCAATAATGATATGAAAAAAAACAAAACAAAAGTGTATATATATTACTGTCCGATATACCCACGGATCTTCAAAAATGGCCGTAATAATCAAGATTATTTTTGTAACAGTGCAAGCAGGTGCCTAGTTTTTTTTTCTTTAATTAATTAGGCACACACACACACACACACACACACACACATATATATATATATATATATATATATATATATATATATATATATATATAGGCCTTATACATATTTATTTATTTATACTCTAAAAATTAAATATCAAATTAACAATCTCAATGTTGTCACTCCTCCAAACTTTTAATGTTAAATTTAGCACTCAAAATGTTGAACTATATCATTTCGGAAATCGTAAATCCAATATTTCGATTGTTAGAATAAACATTTTACAAAGAAAAAAAAAGGTTTGAGGATTGTCAACATGCATTTTAGATGTTGATTTACCGTTTCATTTTTTAGTGTAATATATCCGGATATATAGGATATATACATTGTATACAATTATATAGATAGTGTGTATCTGTATACTATTTTTGAAGGGGTTAAAGGGATGGTACAGTATAGGCCCTATTGGTGGAGATGAGAATTGGGCTTTTAACTTTTTGCGAGATACAAAGAAAACACTTATGATATAGTACAGAGCATACTATTTTAAGAAGAATCCAAAGTTTATTTGACGAAAATCGTGTTTGGAATGACTGAAACACCCAAAAACAACGTAAAACAAAGCAATTGTAATAAAGTGTGGGTCCCACACTTTATTAGAATCGCCCTTTTTTGGATATCTCAGCCATTTCAAAACCAATTTGTATCAAATAAACGTTGAATTCCTCATAGAATTACATGTTCTTTCATTTGTCATGAGAGGTTTCTCATTATCTCTCTCTCTCTCAAAAAAAAAGAAATGTTAGAAACCTGAAATTAGGTCTCAACCAAAACTATAAGACCCTTTAAGAAGGACAGCATGGAAAAAAATACAAGGAAGTCAAGGATGAATAACCGGGAGCCTTCTGAACACAATGACCACACATCCATATTTACATACTCTTGTCCAGATCCTATTCTCTATGCGAGTAGTATGATGAGGGCCTATTAATAGAGCGTTTCCAGTCCCACTCAGTATCCATGCACTGCAAAAAGTCCGGTTTTAAATGTGAAACACCTAGCTGGTGTTAAATTTCCGGTGCTCAGTTGTGGTGTTAAATAAATACCTCCGGGTGTCACTTCAAGATATAAAACTTTTTTCTTTGTAGATAGGTAGTTAGAATTCCATTTACTATTCCTCTTGTTGATTTTGAACTTTCCGATAAAGTACTCGATTATTGGGGAAAAAAAAAGTTGTGAACACATTTACACCACATCGAACACCAGTCGGTGTGGTCCTCTATTGACACTGGGCTGGTGTTATACCATTGACATTAACACCAGTAATATCAAATCAACATCATGTGGTGTCACTGTTGAATTAACAGCAGCTAAGTGTCAAAATATCACCAGCTACCAGACAATGCCAGGTGTAGATTTTTCAACACCATCACAACTTTTATACTTTCTGCACCTGCTGGTGTGGTCGTCTATTGACACTTGATCAGTGTTAGATTTAACACCCATGGTGTTAAATCTAACACCTATCTTTTTCCAGTGTACAATAGGCAACATAAACTGGCAATATACAGCGCAGGAGGCAGCAATGTTACTTTCCCAATAATCCCCTTTTCAGGTCAGATTGATGTAAGTGCATATTAGCTGATCATGCAACATTTGCAATAGAATAAAAATATCATATATAATTTTCATTTTCCCCTGCAAGAATTCAGAAAAGTTGCACTTTTATAAACCTGACTTTTCCATCGCATTATGCATTGAGGATATTCATTCAATCACAAAATATTGGTAAACTATTTCCATTAGATTATTTTCATTTATATACATACCCGGTACATAATAATATACACGAAACATGATGTGCGCATATAATATAATGTATGACATATTATTTACATGGTACCTGTATGTCCACGGAAGCGTTCTTATACCACTTTGCTTCCGATATCATGCAGGACACTTTGCATTATTTTGACTCGCGATTTCTTCATGGCGCGAATATTTTGTATAATAAGTCATATTGATAATCTGTTTCAGGAGACATTTTCCTCTACTTTGACACCTTTTCTTTTTTCTTTTACAGGCATTTTGTCCTCATTGAAACTTACTTTGTGGATGCGTTTAAATGCAGTTGACATGTCAGAGCGTTCAAATCTTAAGTGCCTATACAAGAATAGATAAACAAATCTATAATAATCCGGGGGAAAAGCACTTCAAATTCGTGTACTCTATTCATTCATTAATTCATTCATTCATTTATTCATTCATTCATTCATTCATTCATTCATTCATTCATTCATTCATTCATTCATTCATACACTAAAAAAATCCGAGTCAGAACTGACCCGGAACTGGGTCCGTTGGGGTCACACACCATTCCGGGTCAAAAATGACTTGGAATTTGGTCATGAAGACCCCGAATGGGGTCACCCTGACCCAATTCATGACTCTGAATGGGCCATATCTGACCCCATTCCTTGTCATTTCTGACCCGCAACGGTGTATGACCCCAATGGACCCAGTTCCGGAACAGTTTTGACTCGGATGTTTTAAGAGTGTACATACATTCATTCATTCATTCATTCATTCATTCATTCATTCATTCATTCATATATTATAATATTTTTTCTAATAATATTTTTTCTAATATTCTGCCTTCTCCTGATTCTCTTATATTACTTTCAGATATTACAGATCACTTCCCCATTTCGACTAGTTTCTTTTTAAATGATATTATTGATAATAAATCTAGTTCTTTATCTAGACGAAGAATTACACATGAAAACGTAGCCAGTCTGGGTGCTAGTTTAGATAGGACAGACTGGTCGTCTATTTTTGACTCAAATGATGTGAATATGTCATTTGAATATTTTATACATATTTTTACTCAACTCTTGGACATTCATATTCCAAAACGAAGAGAAAAGTCATCCAACTATAAAAAGGTACCCAGGTTACCTTGGATTTCTAAGTCACTTTTGCGTTCAATAAATAGAAAGAACAATCTATATTATAAATTTAAAATGAAACCTACTAAGCAATCAAAACTGAAATATACTAGTTATAAAAATACTTTGACGAAAATTATACGTATTGAAAAGAAAAAATATTATACTAAGCAGTTACAATTTTATAAGCATGAAATGCAAAATACATGGAAAGTTTTAAAGCAAGCAATGAATATATCAAATAACAAGTCGAATATTATCAAAATTAGATCTGATGATAAGATTCATGAAGATCCTCATTATATTTGTAATATTCTAAATAATCATTTTTCTTCTATTGGGGAAAATCTTGCAAGCAAAATTCCATCTTCAAATAAACATTTTTTTGAATTTTTAGGTCCACCAAATTTAAACTCAATGTTTTTTAGCCCAACATATAGTCAGGAGATAATCAATATTGTTTCTGATTTTCGTTCCAAAAAAAAGTGCTGGACACGATGACATCAGTAATTTTCTGCTGAAGGGGGTAATATCTTCAATTGCGGATCCTTTATCTCATATATTCAATTTATCTCTTTCTTATGGTATTGTTCCTGAAAGTATGAAAATAGCAAAAGTTATTCCTTTGTTTAAAAAAGGTGACAAATTAGATGTTAATAATTATAGACCAATTTCTTTGTTACGTACACTGTCCAAAATTCTTGAAAAAATTGTTTACAAAAGAACTCTTACTTTTTTGAAATTCAATAATATACTCTCAAATACTCAGTTTGGTTTTAGAGAAAAACATAGCACCTCACATGCATTATTGAGTTTTGTAGAAAAAGTAGCACATGCTATCGACAAATCCTCACATCTCATAGGTTTGTTCCTGGACTTCTCCAAGGCCTTCGACACCATTAATCATGATATTTTACTTAATAAATTGCAACATTACGGAGTCCGTGGGAAGGCCTTGGAGTGGTTCAGGAGCTACCTCTTGAACAGGAAGCAATATGTCTCTTTAAATGGTTGCAATTCACAAATGTTAAATGTTAAATGTGGGGTCCCACAGGGAAGTTTATTAGGTCCGCTTTTGTTTCTTATTTATATAAATGATTTCTGTAAATCATCAGATATTCTTTCTTTCATTCTCTTTGCGGATGATTCAAATTTGTTTTTTTTCGCATAATAATCCTTTTACCCTAGTAAAGACATTACATTTTGAATTAGAAAAAGTTGCTCAATGGATAAAAGCTAATAAATTATCTCTCAATCTTCAAAAAACAAAATATATGCTTTTTAGCAACTCCATTGCGACACTACCTGCTGATATTATCTTTGATGGCACACCGCTGGAAAATGTTTCTTATATCAAATTTCTGGGAATAACAGTTGATAATAAGCTTTCATGGAAATTTCATATTGATAGTATATGTAAGATTATTTCTCGAAGCATCGGTATAATCAACAAGATTAAATTTTGTCTTCCTTTGTCGTCCCTGCTTACATTATATTCATCCCTCATATTGCCTTATTTAAATTACGGTATTCTTGTATGGGGAAATACATATCAAACTCTTTTGGATAAATCACTTCTGCTACAAAAGAAGTCACTGCGCATTATGTGTCACACTGCTTATTTGTCTCATACTGATCCGTTATTTTTTGAAAATAAAATATTTAAAATTAAAGATTTGTATTTGTTTAATTTAGGACAATTTATGTATAATTACAATAAAAATAATCTTCCATATATATTTGAATCAATGTTTTCAAAAAATCAATCTGTTCATAATTATCCTACAAGGCAATCGAACGAATTTCATTTACCATTTTTTAGGACCTTGCTGGCTCAACAAACCTTCATCTACGAGGGGCCTAAGTATTGGAACTCACTTCCCAACGACATAATAACAGCACAAACTTTGAATTCTTTTAAAAACAAATTAAAATTTTTTCTGTTGAAATCTTATGATATACAACCAAATTAGGTTCGGTTTCATTCTCTCAATCAAGTCGTTTGTTTGTGTGTTTGTTTTTACAAGTATTAAGTTATCACACAGAAATCATCTTTTAAGGAAAATAATCTGTCTAACATAAGTTTACCTCAGATATTTCTTTTATTGTACCAGTAACAGTGAGTCTATTCTGTTTCTCTTTTTTTATATCCGTTCCTATGCATTCATACCGGCATATGCACCCAATCAATCGCAATTTCAAACCAGGGAGCGTTGTATTGTTTTGTTATTGCATTTTCATAATGAAGTACAGTATGCTTGTGTCCACGATGGCGCGTGTTGTACCATAGTCTCATTTCCCCCTTTTTTTGTTCTTTTTTTTTTCTTCTTCTTTTTTTCCCTTCCCAAGTTAATTTCATGTCATTTGACATTGGTTTCTTTGACTTTGTGTACGTATTTTTAGAGGGTCCCATACCCTACAAGCTTTGCTTTTTAAGTGGGACCCTCCATTTCCATTCTAATCTTTGTATTAGGTATATACCTTAGAAACGAAATTCTGTTGTTACTCGTGACTACTTGTACGTTTTCTTTGAAATTGTTATAAATTTGTTCTGTAAATGTATTGTACATATTTTTTCTGTTTATTCAATGGAAATGGAAATAAAATTGAATTGAATTGAATTGAATTCATTCATTCTTTATTGGTCTATGTCAGACATAGAAATTTGGATTCCATTGACATTACATTGTACCAAAATGATCATGACAATACAAACACATTTTGCATCACAATTACAAAATTACGTCTATGATAGGCACAATGAATACAAACAACACCCTACAAATCTATTACACGATTATACATATGCAATATTCAGTTCTTTATAACCCTATATAACTCAAGCTATTTCAACCCGTCCCAGACCCCAAGTTTTAAATTTACACAAACAAATTTTTGTATCAGAAAATTCAAAATAACACACACACACACACACACACACACACACACACACAAATGAATAACATGAGCCTCAGTTAACAATTGTCATAACAACCAGCGGTATCAAACATAACATAACTAAATAAGACCCCCTGAGGTTCTATGTTGTAGGGTTAGATAAATGTATTTCAACATTTATACTTACCTCAACCTTTATACTTACCTCAACCGTTATACTTACCTCAACCCTTGGCTCCATAACCAACACTAGAGAGAGAGACAGAGACAGAGACAGACAGACAGACAGACAGAGAGGGAGAGAGGGGAGAGAGGAGGAGAGAGAGGAATGTGAAATTTGTCCCAGGCCCATATCCTGCTCCCTGGAGCACGTATGTCAATGTATGTGCAGATGAAACCAAAACTCTTTACCACTTTGCTTGACTCGCCGATTTCTTCATGGCGCGAATATTTTTATGTTGACAATGATGCATCCAAAACATTCATTAGGCAACGTTTGTTTCTTTTGCAGTCAATTTCCGCCAATACAAACGCAATCCACAAGCACAATCTATCTCAATGTGTGCTTAAATGCACGTATTGAATGTATTCATTCTATATATCTATCTATATATATATATATATATAATCATATTAGTTGTCAAAACCCACGCAAACTCACAAATAAAGAAATGACATATAATATTGTACATCAAAAGGATATTCCGTGTCAACGGGAATTTCTTCTTGGTTATCTGACTGTTCAATTCAATTCAATTCAAAATGATTTTATTTCCATATAAAGTAATACAAAGTAATATACATAATGCTTACATGAGTACATAATATTTAAAGGAACTTTGAAACAAAGTTTCAACAAAGCATGAATACAATTACTATAATGATATCAACTCTGGTTTGGATAAATAAACAAGTAAGCAATACAATCTTAATTTATAACTCTATACATGGAAAAGAGGAATTCACAAGAAATATAGCTTGTAAAATTTGTGAATTACTCAACAGATTCAGAAGGTGAGGGCATCTCAAGATCCGTCAAGGACTCCATGTATAAAATTTTGATATCCTGATGTCAGGTGAAAAAAAAAAACTGTTAACAAGGCTTAAAGGATACTAACTATACTGTTTTTGTTTTGTTTTTTCGTAGGAGTGAAGGCGCTACAATTTATTTATGGGCCTCTCTAGAACACACGCCGAAGAGTATAAGCACAAAACATTTTGAAAGCTGCTGTTACACGGATCCTATTACCTCAACAGAATTAATGAACAATGAATCGGTATAGTGGAAATCTATTCACGTATAATTTTATCTCCTCTTATATATACATCTTATGTGTAACAGTTTGCCCGGATCCAGCAGGGATTCTTTTGGTGATTTCGCCTTTACGGGCCTATGCCACGTTAGTCTTTCTTTTATAAAGTGCTATTTACTATTTACGATTCTATTTCACTGATTTATGAATAACGGCTGAGTTCAAATTGCTGTTACAGTTCAAAATAGACGAAAAAAGGAACTTTAATTCCACTTTATATTTTTCGAAAGGAACACTTTCTCTTTACTTCATCCCATAACATGACAGAAGACGTTAAAGGGAACGCAAACCCAAATAGCAATGTGGATTGAGTGAAAGCAGCAACATTAGTAGAATATAATCAGTGAAAGTTTGAGGAAAATCGGACAATCGGTGCAAAAGTTATGAATTTTTAAAGTTTTGGTGTTGGAACCGCTGGATGAGGAGATTACTAGAGATTATGACGTATGAGTGGACAACAATATAAAGAAAAATATAAAGAAAATTCCACAGAAATTCATTTTCAAGAAAATTACAAATTCCATCACCTTGATACTGACATATGTTAAGGATAGCAATTACTCCCCCTGCTTTCTGACAGCGGTTAGTCAAGTCCTCTTTCATAATGCTAGAAAAGTGGATTTTTGTTGATTTTCTTTATATTTTCTTCATGACATAAGTATGTTTCAAAATACAAATGTAAATTATATACATGTATACTGAATCTGATTAGAGTTATTAGTTATTACTAGTTGTATTTGATTATTCTATTTCATCCGGAGATTACCATGAATAATTTGCAGGATTTGTATACTGTATACCCCCAAGACACGGAAATAAACCATTTTATGCTGTATTCATAGTTCATATTAATTATATAAAGATATATTAATAGGTTGAGTGTTTGAATATTTATGTTGATATAAGATGTTTTAAGATTTTTTTTTTACGTTTAAAATGTTGGCTAAAAGATACTTTTTAATGTCTTATACATGGTGTATGTTGTTTATGAAATTGTATTGTATTTTTTTTTTTTGCAAAGAGCATGTGAACAAAACAAATATCCATGATTATCATGGACAATAGATGGCTGAAATAAAAATGAAATGAAATGAAATATTCACCAACTATTCGTTAAAGTTTACTGACATTCACAGACTGGTGCTCCATGTATTATCATCATTATTATTATCATTATTACTGTTATTATTATTATTTTAATTTCGTTTATTCGTGAGGGATAGATTATCTTCAAAGAAAAAAGTATTTCATAAGAAGCCATGGGGACTTTCAATAAATTTGAGAGTCATGAAACCGATTTCAGGTTACTTGTTATGCACGCCGGTTCGTATGTACTGACTTGTTCCTTTGCGAAATAATTGACTGTCACGTAAACGCTTAGCTTATGCCATGACGGTTTTGTTATCCTCCCAACTCATTCTTATACAAAGTGCAAATCGTTGTTGTTGTTGCCGTTGTTGTTGTTGTCGTGTTGTTTGTGTAGTACTAATCCCACGGGAGTACTAATCAACATCCATCATTTTGAGCATACAGGTCGTGCAGCCAATCACCCCAGAAGTCTAACACACTTGCCTTTTCGAATTTAATCTTGCCTCAGTGTTGTGGGGCAATGACCGCAGAGTCAGTAAGATAGGTCGTACCAGGGAGGTGGAAACACTTTCCACCTCCCTGTTCGTACAACGTTACCAAGAATTACCTACATGAGTGGGGGGGGGGGGGGGGGGGGTGGGGGGTGGGGGGATAACACTTCCACCAATGCTCCTTAGTGCACAATGCCAACGATAGCATGTCAGTTCAACAGTTTTCAGTGTAATTTATATATAGATATTGATCGCTTATTGATGCTGTTCTTGCCGAATGTTCTTGTTGCTTGCTGTGGTTTGCAGGCATTTTCGACCATGAGTGCGTGTTTGTGTTTGTTTGTTTGTGTGTGTGTTTGTGGAAGGTTCTTTGTTATATATAGTCTTCGTTCAAAGGCATCATACTGAATTTTAGATTGAAATAAGGCAAGTGCAAAAATGTGTCTCGCCCATGGATTTGCGTAGAAGAAATTAATGTTTTTCTAATACCCCTTTCCCGCTGAAGGAAATCTTCCCCGGGGGCACCCGGGGGCACCCGGGGAACCCCGCAGTGTGAAAGGTAACTCGGTTGAAACCTAGGGGAAGCCTAGGTGAAACACCGATGAAATTTTGGGCAATTTTTACCCGAGAAGCGTCCTGGGTAAACATCGATAGTTCAACGGGAAATCACCCGGTGGTTCACCGAGAGCGCCCAGCGTGAAAGGTTGTCTCGGTGAAACACCGGGGAAAATATGCAGATTATGTCAAAGGTCATGTCTTGTTTCTGGTCATGCACACGTTTTCAGCTAGCTAGCGCGCACTCGACCTCCCAAATCCACACGTACAGAGCTCTAGTATACTTGTTTGTAAACATACACACGACACTACATAGTATGTCGTTTCGTGTGCAATGGGTGATTTCAAGTTCGGTGCTAGTGCTAGTGCTAGTGCTAGCCGCCGAATAACAGCGCTAAATCGAGCTCCAACACCGACGGTCAGATTAACGAGGCGATACCGATCAAAATTATCGATCACCAGCACTAGGTGTTGGAATCACAGCACCGCGAGCTCCGCGGGAATTGTGCGACGAAAAAAAGTGACTGCGCGTGATTACAGTCAAATATTAAAAGATGTAGCCAAAATTGCTTAGTTTTAGAGACATAATGAGGAAGACACATTAAAATGCCACAAATTTCATCCACTCCCCAAAATACAAGTATCTTAATTTTGCTCCCAGGCTCAGATTTATGAAGCCATGTCGAGAGTGTTCGTGTACGTTACATGGGCGACCACTGCATTAGCATAGACTTTGCACGTAAAACGTGCATCTATTATGGACGTGAATATGAGTCTCGCACGGCAACGCTAACACCAGCACCGAACTTGAAATGACGAAAACGTTAATCCCTAGGGGCTAGTGCTAGTCAATGGCGAAAAAACACGTAAATCGCTAACACAATCGGCGGAGCTCGGTTCAGCAGACGACATTCAACACCGAGCCCAGCACCAGCAACCGGAAATACGTCATAATTTTGAGGTCAACTCCCAACACCGACGTGATTTCAAGTTCGGTTTTATCGCCGGTGCTAGTGCTGAGATAGCACTAGCACTAGCACTAGCACCGAACTTGAAATCACCCATCACAGTGCGACAGCATTGTTTTCCATCGTGCTGTGCATTGTATTGTTTAATTAGCACGCCATGTATACAAAGCTGATATAGGTTTACAATGTACTTGATCGCTTTGATGCTTCCTCCTTCTTCGTCTTCCTCTAGTGTCTAGCTCTTAACTCTTCCAGTAAAGTCTGATAGTGATACAGTCCGCCTCTTGCTTGATTTTTTCGTATTTTGTGCTTTTCTCGTCGAGTGCTGGGTTTACAGTGTGCAGGAGAAATCCGTTGACGTTTTGTACTGTTGAAATTTGAGGGAATTTTGCAAATGGCTGGAGCGTGGACCAAAGACGAAGAGAGATTGTTACTTCAATTACGTAGCGAGGCAGCAGTGAAGAACTGAGCGGGACGTCGGCTGACGCTGGCACCGCGTACGAGTCCCTCCTCCAAAAACTTGCTGAACATGGGATCGAAAAAACCAAATCGCAGATGCACAACAAACTCAAGTACATAAGATCACCCACGTTGCGAGCAGAAAACCCGTCTAGGGGAAAGTTTCACCGAGAGCAGTGTGAAACGACGGCACTGAAACTTTCACCGAGAGGTTCCCCGGTGAATTCACCGGCGAACCTCTCGGTGGTTCACCGAGACGGGCAGCGGGAAAGGGGTATAACTCCCGGAAGTTAATTGACCCCACCTATGACCTTTTACCTTGTGGTGACCTTCAATTCCCCAAGGGACATTTACCAGCCAAGTTTGGCCACAAACGGACATAATTATGGATCAAAAGTTATGAGCCTAATCGAAACGCGCCGTAAAACTTAACATTGGGCTCTTAAGTTCATTGACCCCTACCTGTGACCTTTGACCTTGCGGTTACCCTCATGTTTGGTAAAAATAATGTGTAACTTTGTATAATCACTCTTCCCTCCAAGTTTGATTGAAATTGAAGTCCTCAGTAGAGAGTAATTCAAGTTTTTGTAGCGTTACGGACGGACGACGGACGGACGGACGACGGACGGACGGACGACGGACGGACAGACGCCGCAGGAGATCCCTTATAGTCTCCCCTCACCTCCGGTGGGCTCGACAAAAACTTACCACAAAAAATAACAAAAGCGCCCTTTTCCTTTACTTGTTATATCCTCTACCTCTGCATTAATCCTAATCTTGTTTGATGTTGCCTCCCTATTCATCTTTATCCTTTATGGGCTGGGATTATCACTGGACCTATATATAGGCCTACTTCTCCCTTTTGTTTGCGAATCTCTTTGCATACCCCTCCCTACCTGTTTGACTCCCTGCCTTTGACATCTAACCTATGATATACACCTTTTGTTTTGTTTGTTGTGTGCCCCTAATAACTCTTCCCATCAGACTGGTGCATGTCGTGTTAATAGTTAAACTTTGTTTGGTGTCTGTTTACCGTGTATGTTTGTCATTTTGCATGATATCGGACGAAGATTCTGTTATATTTATCATTTTTGTAGAATTGAAAGCTCAAGGCCTTTTTGACACTTGGAAAAAAAAAGAAGACAGACTCTAAAAATCTAGATGCCAGTAATTGCTATGTAGTAAAGGGGACATACTGCAATATTCACAGTCGAGACGAAGTTTTGAGGAGGATAAACAAATCTATTTCATCTTCTTCTTTTATTTATTTTCTTTTATATCATATACCGACACGCATTTTAGGGGCGGCAGCCTGAGGGCCTAGACAGTAGGGCCTAAATTTTTCAGAAACAAACAAACAAACAAACAAACATAAGACGGAATATTTTCAATTTTGTTATGCTGCGGTCAACGACATCTATAGCAAGCTATTCTCTGATAAACTGGTGAGTTTGAGGGGAATAAGAAAGAAAAGAAAGAAACAATTACGGGGGCTGGAGACCGCAATCTAAAAAAAAAAATAATGAATATCAGTGAATTGAAATACATTTTCTCTCAATCTCAACGTTTGCCAATATACGGACAAAATTTGCAATCGCAATTGATTGCTTTGTATTCAATATTCGATATCCTACTCTGCGGGGTACAGTATAGTCATTTTATACATGTAGGCCTTAAAAAAAAACAGTCTATCGCACAAGGAAGGTAATCAGCAAAGCGCTTGAAACAAAGAAAAATAAAAACAAAAGTAATAATTTATGTGCCATTATAGCCATATAACTTTAAAAATCTATCTTTCATAAGAACAACAGGGGCCAATCAATCAGTGATTACAAGGTATACGCTTTTAGGACAAAGTGCCTTCATCATAGACAATGATTATGGGATAAGTTAATGACAGAACTACAAGACTGCTGTTTAGGATTATATCATATATCATTCTGTAGGTTAATCACAGTGGATACTGTCTTAGCTCGCAATTTCACATAATAAATACTATAACATAAATAGTCAAGGTTCAGTGGCCAAGTGGGTGATGTTCGTTATTCCGAATGCTCGTTAATCCGAAAATGTAGCAAGGTTCGTTCTTCCGAAGTTCGTTATTTCGAAAAACACAAACTCCATATATACCTTATGTTCGTTTATTTATCAGAAAAATGAGATATACATGGGATTCGTTAATCAAAAATTTTGTGGCATTATTCAAAAGCTATTCATTATTCCGAAAGTTCGTTAATCCGAAAATGAGAAGAAGGTGCGTACACCATAACAAACCTTCTGCCATGATACATATTATTATTCGTGTCTGGGAAAAAAAAAAAACACCACTCGATGTGGAAAGGGTTTTATTAAGAAAAATAAATGGATATGATTCGTGATAGAGTATAGAAATATGTCTATTTTTGAAAGTACTACGCGGTGAAACAACACAAAGAACAATCAACCCATGGAACTAGAAAGCTGTATGTAACATCATTTACTATTTTTGAAGATGAGATCACAGCGTTTGTTCAGGATAAAGAGGTTCGGTCTTAATAAACAATCACTATTTTTTCCTACGTTTATGACTTCTTACTTACTTATTTACTGTCCATTATGCCTCCATGTAGGGCAGCAACGAAGGTCCTCCACTCTGGTCTGTTCTGGGCCAGCTTCTGGACACCTCTCCATGTCAGGTTTAGAGATTTCATCTCTTCCGCAACTGTGCGACGCCAGGTGGTCTTGGGTCGCCCTCTTCTCCTTCTTCCTTCAGGTGTCCAGTGAAGGGCAACTCTTGGGATGCTTTCTTGTTCTTTTCCAAGGACATGTCCAATCCAGTTCCAGTGCCGCTTTGTTATTATTTCGTCCATACTCTTCTGCCACGGTCTATCCGATCATCGGATCGATATCTGTTCCTGATGTTAGTACTCTTGGGGTCATCTTAACCTTCATATTAGTATCAGCTCTGCTATGCTTATAAGATGACACGGTCCCTGATTTTCCAAAACTTAATCCGAATTGCTTCCTCTCCTTCAGTATGACATTCTGATTTGCATTATATTTTTATTTCATATGTTTTCGTCGTAAATAATTCATGCATATATGCATATTTTGTTGTTGGTATTGCTGTTGTTAAATTCTGATAAACTGCACTAAAATTGAACGCATGCAGAAAAGCAAACTGAGCTGAACTAAATTTCAGTGATTTGAGCCTCGTTTACATAATAATACCATTCGTGCATATTGTCTGTTGCTATTTCGGCAAGCGTTATATTTGTTTGTAGTCCAGGTTATCTGCACAAATTTCAATGCTCGAATATGCCTAATTTTGCCTTTTTGGGCTATTACAACTATCAAAAGTCTTGAACTTTGTAGTTATCACTGATGGAATTAATGAACACAGATGAAAATGGTTTATCGTAATTTCTCCAATGATGTCGTTGTTGTCGTTGAAGTGGTGGTGATACAGACAACTTAAACAGTAGTCACATTTTCACAGGGTAAAACGCACATTGTTAATGCAGTGTATTTACAGACATATCATACTATACTATATTATACTTTTTGATTTCTCGAAGGAAAATTTTGTTTGTGATTGGCCAAAATATGACATGCATATAGGGTCACAAATAGAGCAGGGTCCGACATGATCATAATGTCATTTTCCCTTATTAACAGTTCGAAATTATTTATTCATACAACTGTATATAATCACATGTACATCTGTAAAGATAATCATAATAATATCCCTTATTTCTATTCTGTTGAAGTGACAATAAGAGTCAATAACAACGTAATCTTGGATTTGCATTTATACGACACCATGCAGCAACGAAATGAGGATAGATGCCTTTAAAACTGACGTAATGCATGCGAACCATGTATGATGTCATTCCTTGTACTCTCAGCAAAAAAGAAACTTTCAGCCAAATAATATTTGGCTGAAAGTTAATGTATTATATACCATATGAAAGGTAATTAATTGGCTATAAACCTGGTAGGTCAATAAGAAGGTTAACTTTACGCATGAGTATAAACACCTTTATTTTTGCTATTTCATTGATGTTTCTCACTGTGTTAAATTATCATTGGTATCTTGACGGGCATTTCCAAATGAAAGACAACATGTCAATTTTTGCAATTTTCACTTTTGCGCCTTGGAAGACAATAACGAATGTGTTCACTCATGCATAAAGTTTCCCTTTATATTGACCTATTATAGTGTGATAGCCAATCAAATTACCTTTAATATTCAATTCAATTCAATTCAATTCAATAGTTTATTTATTTCCATCATCAAAAAGAAAAAAAAGGGAAAAAGTTGACATGATCCAAAGTGATACATTTTTTTTCATTTCTCTTACACTCATCTGATAAAGGTCTTTTTTTTTTAAATACAATATAAAGTGTATACACAAATGATGTCGTAAAAAAGAAACAATGCACTTTGCCATGGCAACAAAAATATTATATGGTATATAATACATAGATTTTCATCAAAATATTCTATGAAAAATATGAACTCGAAAAAGTGCTTTATACTTTCTTTTTTTTAATGCTGAGTTATATAGTTGTCATAATTATATGGAGATGAATTACGACAGTATATCACTACATTGATTTCTCATAATGATATTCTATGTTTGGATTCCTAAATTTATGTAATTAGCCTATGCATGGTCAAATCACTCAAGAATGTCTTTAAAACAAGTAAAGGAAATGTAGGTGACCGTGAAATTCGGTTATTTTTTCCAGACGGGTTTTTTAGTCTGAGCTATATATGCTTTGTTGTTGGTCTGTCTGTGAAGGGGGAGGCTTTTGAGCTTGTACAAAGTGTTTGATTATTATTCTCCCGATTTATATTGATTGCCATGATTCTGAAGATTATAGCACAATAACTTCTGTGATTTATTAAGTCAGTAATAATATCTGCAAATCTGTTATGACTTTGTCATAAGTATGGCCGACTATACCCATATATAATATAATGTCCCCGACACGATGTATAGGACCTAGATTACGTCACAATTTTTAATGTTTTCTCATATTGTGTTATGTTTTATTATCCGGTGTTGAATTATACTGTTTTCAATATCAAATGGCATTCCTTCCATTGTTTTATATGTCATTTCAAGTTTTGTCAGTGATGGCGTTATTCATTGTTTCTCCGGGTGATATACCACACTGCAAAAAGTCCGGTGTTAAATATGAAACACCGAGCTGGTGTTAAATTTCCGATGCTCATTCATGGTGTTAGATTAACACCTCCGGGTGTCATTTCAAAATTTCAAATTGTTTTTTGAATAGTTTCTTAGTTACTGCACTTCTTGTTAATTTTGAACTTCAACAAGACGATAAAGAATTTTCCGATAAAGTACTTGATTTTTGAAAAAAAATCTGTAAATACATTTACACCACAGTAACACCAGTTGGTGTGGTCCCCTATTGAAGCTGGACGGGTGTTATACCATTGAAATTAACACCACCAATATCAAATCAACACCATGCGGTGTCATTATTGAATTAACTCTTGCGCAGTGTCAAAAATATCACCAGCCACCGTGTCAAATGAACACCACGAAGTGCCAGGCGAACACTTTTTAACACCGTCACAATACATTTTCTACACCTGTGGTGTGGTCCTCTATTGAAGTTTGATCGGTGTTAGATTTAACACCCATGGTGTTAAATCTAACACCGATGTTTTTACAGTGCATGAGTGTTTTACCTCTGACAAGGCTAACATGTATAAATAAACTTACTGAGTAGAGATAGATAGGCCTAAATAAATAACTAAATAAATTGTTTTTAAACAAGTTTAAAAGAAAAACAATTATTATTTGGCTTTATTCAAAAGCAGGAAATTTAATATTGTATGTATAGGTAAAAAAAAAAACACACCTGTATTTACTCTAACACACACACACACACACACACACAACACAATGCTTAGTATTAATTATACAAATATATAATTATATGCCTATCTATGCAATGCAAAACAACTTATACATTCGGGTGTGGCGACTTGGACTACAGTAAAAAAAAAAACACTCATAGAAATAAGAAAGGTACAGTAAATAAAAAAAAAAGATGTGGTGATAGTAGTAAACAGAAGAAACTCTACATGAAAGATCAGACAAAAAGTAAATAAATATATATACGTGACACAGATCCAATCAAAGTAGGCCTACATGTAATTCTCTGATGGTGACAAAGTTTCGAACCTGCCAGTGCAGTCAGACTAAGGAGGTACTAGGCGAGCTCGCCTATAGTACCTCCTTGGTCAGACAAACTGAGTATTAGTATGGAGATTGTAGGGGAAGCGCTGGTTATAAGATCAGGATGACACTCAGCACGCCTATATAGCCTAAAAGTTCATCTAGCCAAACAAACAAACAAAAAATACAGAAATACAAAAATAAAAGAATAAAAGAATAAAAAGGGGGTGGGAGAAAGGTTATCATTTATCATAACTGTTATTTCAGTGTATCATTAGCGCTCAAAAGCTGAGCTATACCAGGGAGGTGGAAGAATGATCTTTCTTCCACCTCCCTGGCTATACTATAATACTTGACACATAAAAAAGAAAAAAAATCTTCACGAACCATCAGTGCACATCTGTACGATGCCAGGGGTATATCCAGGATTTTTTCTGGGGGGTCGTAATAAAATTTTTTGGACCTTTACCTTTGCGAGGGCGTGGGAGGGGGTGTCCCCCCTCCCACGGTAGGGAGTTTTTTAATTTTATATCTTAAAATGGGGCCATTTGGTGCATACAAATGTGACTTTTTCAGCATGGCAGTGTGGCTTAGAAATAAGGTATGGCATATTAAAACTAAGTTTAACTACGAAATTTACGAGGTTTTTGGACAATTTGCTGGAACATGACCTGGGGGTGTTTCATCAACGTTTGTCCGCGCTGACAAGTTGTCAGCACTGACAATTTTAGCAAAATCCATGGTTTTGATTGGATGAGATGCTCTGGCCAATGACTGTTACTATGGTGATTGTCAGCGATAACAACTTGTCAGCGCTGACAAACGTTGCTGAAACACCCCCAGGTCACTTTTTCCTGTTGTATATAGGGTAAAAAGCCCTCAAAAACAAAAATGTCATTTACAAAAAGTGGATCTTTTGAAAATTTGGGGGGTCGTACGACCCTCCCGACCCCCCCCCCCCCTTGCATACACCCATGGATGCATGCGCGTGGCAGCCAGAATGGCGTGTCGGCTGCTACAGAACATTTTGAACGGTGTCTTTGTACCATGCAAATACTACTAAAATCAAATACATTATTAATATGCATAGGCCTACTGAGTACTGTTTTGACTACCGATACGACTTTAATGTGCAGTAGTTACGAAAAGGTAGAGAGAGAAGGCAAAACACTTGGTGATATTTATTTCAAATTGAATCTTCGCGCAATCATAAAACCACTGCATGCAACGGGTTTCAAGTGCTTCAGCCAGGGGCTTGGTCCTGCCTCCAACATCCCCGCCGCGACCGCAAGACGCACCCCCGTCGTTCCTCCCCTCACTCTCGAAAATCCGCCCGTCCGTGTACGTGTACGAGGGCAGCAGATAAGAAAGAAAAAGTCGTCCGTGTGCACGTACGGATACATGCAATGCAATGGGGAGACAGTGCTCTATTTTCCATGTCTCATGCCGTGCATGTGCTGCCTGTCAGCTACTAGTATCTGAAACGGCTTTCAAGCCAAATGTAGTATGCGGTCGTCGGACGGCCTCCCTCCCGATCGCGATCCCATGCTCTGCGCTGCGTACCCATCGGATGTATGACTAAAGTCGCTATCGGCGCGGCGGCAGCTGCTGCACGCTGCCGATTGCAACTAGGGTATGTGGGAAGGAGATCGGAGAGGCATGCATCAAAATCGCTCGTCTGCGCTGCCGTCGAGTCTGAAATACTGAATAAAAAAAAAGAGAAATATGAAATGCAGAATATTTGTAAAATCAGCTTTCTGGGATTTGTCATAATCCGAAATACGATTTCAAATGGGCATGACCGGTTGTGTTAATTTAGTTAAGCGGATGAATTTTAAAGGTCGCAGCATGCGTTTCGGCGATCACTGATCTCTGTCGCGCATGTGTTGTGCATCGATCCGTGCGGCTAGGGCAGTGTGACCGAGTGAATAACCGTGGGTTACTTCGTAATTCTCACGAGATTCTACTGAATTGAGGTGTTAGGTAATTATTTTTACATAAAGGATTATCAGTTATAGATATCATCTATTATTAGGAGCAATATTTCGGCTGAAAGAGCACCGCTAGCTTTGAAATCTGCGATCACAGTAAGTACACGCCTCTCCCCACACCTATTGGTACACACTCGTACTGTATGCATAATTTTCCATTGCACGTTGTCACGTGGAATTTGTGTAGTGTGTTTTATACAGGAGCTTGTACTCTCCATGTAGGGGTAGTACTTCCTACACCTTTCGGGGCCCAATCTCGCTCAGTCTCCGCTGCTGGAGCTGCGAACTCGCCCATCTCCTCACGTAACACGCTCTAGTCGGATACAAATAATCCTCTCGAAAATGCATGAAGCTTCCGTCGTCCAAGTTCGGTGGAGGGTTCGTAAAGCTGTGAGCTTGCGAGTGAAACGATAGTCCCCTTTTTTATGTTTCTTTTTTTTTTTTCGCCCGAGAACATCGAATCTATCTTTGCCCTCTTACGTGTTGATTACGTAGGTCGCACGCAAGTGAGCGACTCCGGCGCGTGGGCGGTGCGACCAATTCGTGATTTCGCTGCTATAATTCGGAATAAAGCTTCATAATGCAAAACCCCCTCACGAATTTTGAGCTGGCTGTAGTCTAAATTTAGTACCTACAGTGTCGCGTGCACAATGTCAGGCCTTCCTACTGGGAATGATGCAAATACTGTTTGAAACACGAATTTGTTTTCCTCTGTATTGCACAGATGTATCGTGGTAGCTTCAGTCCCGCTCGTTGGAATAGTGAACATATCTGTGACCGTATGGATCATTCGGCCCCCGACTGAAAAAGTCGCGTCCGTTTCTTCATGGGGCTTGGATATAGATTGTAGTGTGTGTGATGTGACTGTATATCCAGTGAAATTTGTCAGTGTGTGTGCGGCGCTCAATAAGAGCGCTGCCGGTGAAAGTAATTTTCGTGCAATCACTTTTCTTTTGGGGTGACAGTGACTGACAACATGTTAATTTTTCCACCCCAAGGCATCTGGACAGTGGTCCTATCATCCGATAGTGGATCAGATAGTGAGGATACAAACCCTGGACCTAAAGTGAAATTTAGCCTGTTGCCCATGACGAGTGACCGGACTAAGAAAGAGGATCTGTCGGCTGCTGCAGTAGCACAATCAGTAAGTGTGTGCCTGTGACGCTGTGTTCCCTGTGTGCATGTATGCAACAGTGCAGTGACTTTTCTTTACATATGGCATTGTTTACAACCCCTCTGAACAGGGGTAAACTGACATTTACTTTATTCCTCCTGTTCCCTTTTGACAGAGCAAGCCTGTGGCTTAGCACCAAAAAATTTAGAGAGTGTTGCAGATTTTTTTTTTTCCATAAGCCCATTTCTTCACCCCTAGTAGTTGGCTGTGTGAATCGTGTGCAGTCATATTCAACATATGTTAGGGTGTATAACGAACCATATGGTTGGTACTCATGATTTCACTGCATACATTCATAAGGAATAATGACATGCAAGTGAACAAGAGTTCCAAACCAAATCATTTTCATGCTGATGCTGTCATTTATCATCATTAAATACTTTTGAATTTTAGTTTTTTCTCTGCAGGGCAACAGCATGGATTTCATGCTTCTAGCACACATGTGAGAGAACTGCATGTTTATGTCTGACACCTTTCTTGCTGCCCCCCCCCCCCCCCCCCCCCCCCCGGATTATGCCTCAAGTCTATTCAATAGTCATTACATAGATAAATATCGGGGGTCATATTTATGACTTAATCGCTGTCTATACAGGTCGTCTACGTTGTGAATTAACCTAATAATAGATTGAATTTCTACATAGCATAAAATATTTTCAAGAACAGATCAAGATCAAGAACAGATCATCTCATCTTTTCACACAGCTGGTAAGAATATATTATGTATTGATATCATTAATACATTATGATTTATAGGAGTTTTGATTAGGCTTACTTTTTTTATGTAATTATATTCCTACATTTGGCCTTGCATATTTTAGTTGCCTACAGAAAGTAGTTACCTACCTGTAGTATATTACTGTATGTCAGATTTATCTGTTTTCTGGATGATTGTTTCTTGATTTCAATAATTAGAAAATATTTATCCTTTGAGTACTATTGTAAGATTACGGGTAATATGCTGTAAAAGTGACTCAGAGTTTGGTGTCAAAAATTTGGTTGGATTTCTTTGCTATTTGATAGAGGTGGGTAAAATGTGTGCTGGTGCTTCAGGGTTCCGTGCACACTGTATTAAGATCATGTTTATTATTACACATCGATACTCATGAAGCATAATTATGTTGTAGAGACATTGCATGGGAAACATTTATTTAAGGCATGCATTATACAGGTAAAAATACTCACCTGTGACTTTTTTTTCTTTGAGTCAGTCTTCCACTCCCCTTCCCCCCCCCCATAAAAAAGAACCCGAAACAAACAAAACAATAACAATCTGTCAATGATTCCCTATTGAAACCAGTTTCTGATCTCAGTAACAATTGATTCCCTTGTTTACATTGCTTGTGTGCCTGCAGTCACATTAGGGTCTATTGTGTGAAGCTCAGGTCACCATTGAAGGAATTGTGTTACAAGAAAGCAATGACTAGATGCAAGTAAGAATGCTGTAGTACAACTGTACAAGTTCCAAGTTTTATGGAACTACAGTGTAAAGCAGGTGATACACACATGTACACACACACACACACACACACATACACACACATTTTCTCCCTTAGATTCACTCATACTATATTTGTTTACAAATTTGGCTTCGCGGTAGTACTGATGCCAGTGACGGAGGGTCTTGTGCATTAAAATTCCATGCAGCCACTGTATTTGCATTTTAAAATGAACTACACTGTGTGCCCAAACACTGCGCAATGTGCACACATTATGTGGGATGGCAACTGTGCAATCAAGTAACGTCAAGTGACGGGACCGTTGTAGTGGTCATGACAATGACCTGTGCTGCCAAGACAGTGACCTCTGTTGGCAACAGCATGCACAATGCCATGTTTACATGACTTGTGAGGACATATTGGGGAGGGATGTTGTCTTCAATTTACTGTACAATGTGTACATGGCCAATCTGCCTTGCTTGCTTGTTTGCTCTTCTCGCTCGATTGTAACTTCTTCATCAGAGTAACTTGAATGAGGCTCTTTCTCTGATAGAGATTTTCGTTTTGCTTTGTGAGGAGTAATGACATATTCAAGTAACTGTTGAATTAAATGGTTGGTGGAATTTTATACCAAGTGATGTATGGTTGGAAATTGAACTTTTGATGTCAGGGAAAACATGCAATGAGAAATCAGCTCTGGACTCAGCACTTCTTATCAAATTTGTTTTGGATGACATGTAAAGAAAGAAAGAAAGAAAGAAAACTTGTTTGGTAAATGCGAGAATCGGGATGTGTGAGAATATGATGACCTTTTACTGTACATCCACAATTTTAATTCTCAGGTAATCAAGTAAATTCATTAAATATGATACTTTTATTTCACAGGTAAAACTTTTTTATTAAACTGCCAAGGGGATTTATTACACAATTGTAATACGATAAATCATTTATATTTTGTTTTTTTTCCATTGATGTCATTTGTCACATTTGTTTTTCTTTTGAATTGGATGTGATTTTTTTTTTTTTGTACTTTTTTTTATTGAAAGTTATTGGTCTTTGTCAAAGAGAATTAAATATTGTGGTAGAACTAGTAGAAGTAAGTGTTCTGCAAATGCAATTTGCACATGCTGAAAAAAAAAAAGAGTCTGTCAATTTCATTGCATCATAGCATGTAAAATGTAGTCCAATGTCGGAACCCACCTGTTGATTATGGCAATGGAGGCTGTACAAACTGATAGCAAACCTTGTACTGTATGCTATATGAGCTTGAAATATCATGCAATCAATTTCCCCCCAAAACATGAGTAGACCTGATGATGGAAATTCTAAAGCTCATGAACACTTACTGTCTCAATTAGTTAAATCTTGATATTTACAGGGTACAAATATGCACCCTGCATCATTGCGGATCAGCAATATTTTGATGGGATACATGTGGCAGACAACATTGTATGTTCTGCACGAATGCCAATCAATGCTGTCAGACTGTGTGAACAGTAGTTTCCAAAGACAAACAAACAAACAAACAACTCCTTGTATTCCAGATTGGGTGTTCCGTGAAATGAAAAAGAGAATGAACAAGTACAGTATAGTACGGTACTGAATTGGTACATGTATTCAACATTTTCAGATGTCTGTATTCGGAATTACTTCATAGGAGGGGAGGGATTATTTCATTGTCTTTGGCATATGTTGTGTGGAAGGTTTTGAGTCAATATGTGCACTGCTGATCTACTCAGACATACACTTGTACAGTACATAGTTGTGCAATGAGTATTATGTACACCATGAAATTTGACGAAAAGCCAGAAAGCAATCTGATACTCTCAGTATTTGATTCACCCTGCAAGTGATGCTCGGAAACATGCGGGGAAGAGCTTAGCTGCAACATATGTTACACTGTGGTGTGCTCTTTTCCAATATTGGGGCTTGATAGGCAATGATATGATTTCAGGGCTTGGAATATACAGTGCACTAAATTATGAATGGATTCCAGTATGCATTGCTTCTCTGTGCCCAGCAGTACAGCATGTGTTTGATAACATTGTGTAATGGATTTGTTTGTTGCCTTCTTCTTTAATAGAGATGTCATTCTGCAAGGATAATTGGACTACATTTAGTATTAAAATTGTACAGCTATTGTGATGTTTTAATAGATTACAATGGTATGCTCTGGCACAATTGGGAGATCTATGGGAAGAAACAGGTGGCATCATAATTATCAACAAAGAATTGTTGCCTTTCCATAAACCATTTTTTTATTATCTACTTACTGTGCTCCAAGCTCACAACACTGATGTTGTAAAAGTAACCCAGTCATCATTTTATGTTTGTTGATTATCTTGATATACCAGGCAACCGCCAATTTTGAGATGTCATTTTTTGATTTTGTTGCTGCTTGGGTGTTTGATCGTCTGTTTTTTTTGTTTGTTTGTTGTTTGTTTGTTTGTTTGTTTGTTTTTTGTTTACACTGCTGCGGTGCATTGGATGGCAAAGTTATACCACAGGCATTGTATATGATATGTGTTCCCTGAGTGTAACACTCAAGGTGCACTTTATACAGTAGTTGGAACTTTAGAAAAAAATAGAAAAAAGAGACAAGGTAAGCCCGATCTCATTTACATACATTGACCTGTATACCAATATTCTTCAGTGCACACCGAGTACCGGTACCATACTTTTCAGAGTACAGCACACACCATTAGCACAAATATGTCCATGAAGATTGGTACATTTATACTCCATTTACAGTGTACATAATCTTCTACCTCCTGGAGTAACACCCCCCCCCCCCCCCCATGACCACCACCACCCCCACCATGAACAGAGATCGGTCCCTCTCTTTTTTTCTTTTACTCACCTGAGCCAAAGGCTAAAGTTAGCTACAATCGTATCTGTGATCATTCATCGTCTGGCATCTGTTGTGCCTGAACTTTTTACATTTTCATCTTCTCTTTTTGAAAACCATGTGATGGATTTTCATTAACCTTGGCAGATAATGTTGCTGGTGTGATAGGATCTCAATTTTTTGAAAGAAGCACTACAAGTAGGAATGCCTCTTAGGGGACCCCCAGACCCTCAAATTAAGGAAGCTCTGAAATCTTCTTCTCTAGAACAGAAGTGATGGAGCTAAGTTAGTGCTATGAGTAAGTACATTGGTTACTGTACTTACATAGTTTCAAATTTGTTCATGGCATATCTGGGACCCCCCTTCCACCCCCCCCCAAAAAAAAAAAAACACCCAGAAACAAAACAAACAAACAAAAAACAAAAAACAAAAACTTTGGGATCAATTCTCACACTTTTATCTTCTTGAAAATGCATAATCAAATTTTCACCAATCTTGGTAGGTATTTTTGCAAGGATGATATTGGTAGACTATATTAAGATTTTGTACAAATGGGCATCCTGCCCCCCCCCCCTTTTTTTTTATGGCAGATCCAGGAACTCCCTTGGGGCCAGGACCAATTTGGAACCAGCTTTCACATTCTAATCATATATTTGAAATGCATGGTCAAATTTTCTGCAAGTTTGGCAGGTTTACATTTGTAGTAGTTTATTATCATCATTGTGATTGATTAATGGACACTATGCGCTCTTGGAAGCCTCCCAAAGCACCTCCCACCCCCCCCCCCCCCCCCACTTCCTTCCTATGTTCTTCAGGGGTCGCACTTGACTTTTTTTTTAACTAGCCAGGCGGACTACTTAAGAATCAATTTTAACACTGAAGCAATATTTTGGCTAGCCAGACGGACTAGTAACTTCAGAATTTTATGATTTTTAGCTAGTCCGACGTGATTTTGGGTGGCCAATGGCCAGCGGACCATCGCCAATTTCGAACCCTGTTCTTCTTTAACCCGTTGAGGATGGACTGATTTGGAACACGCATTTCCCATAGACACCTGCCCCAGTATTCTCGGGACTCGTCTGCAACGGGTTAACATACATCACAGGTAAAGTCTGCAAGAATGTGTGGAGAGTGAACTTGCAGTACTCAGGTGAGCACTAGACACAGTCTCCTGGTTTTGAATAGCATGGAAACGCATACAGTGTGCTGGAAATAGAGGCAACTCTCCTATTGAGCGCCACCAATATGTTTTGTCATACGTGTGTAACGGATCATATTAAAGTCAGTAGCAAGACAAGCGTTAAGCATGCGCAGTACCTGTGATGCAAGATGAAAACATACAGTTTTCATATCAGTGCGTACGAGACCTCAAATTCAATAGGTTGTATCATAATGCAAATGATGTGAAAGTTTATACAAGGGTAAAAGCAGGTCATCATATGCATGGCAGTGGTGCATACAGTGGGCGAGGAAGGTCATGTAATGAATATTGTTTGCTAGGCACGCTGACACAATGTAGACACTTTCAGTGCAAATGGAGACAGGTGTTCTTTGTCTGCACTGCCATCTTGGTTAACCTTTTCTGTGCCAGGGACTTTATACAAAATGTAGGACAGTATGTACAATGCTACGTGTAAGTTTGTATTTTCTGTGCCAATTTAATTAGCACTCGCAGCACACGAAGGGTTTAAGACAAACCGTTTTAAAGCTCGCTCATTGTAGCAATTGTACATTTTTCTTATACATTGTACTTTAGTATGATAGTGTCTTGAAACATTTAAAATGCTTATGATTGTATTTGTTAATGCTTTTGAGGACTGCATTTACTCTGTATGCCTACAGGTTGTAATGGTTTACATAAAGCAATACAAGAGTCTACACTGTATAACAGCAGTATTGTGGATTTCATATATTTCTTGTAGATGTCCGACTTGTAAACTTGTAATGTGAATGTGTGTGCAAAGCTTTACAATGTGCATCTTAGTTGTGACATATACTGGACATTCATAGTGACCATGTTCTGAAGCATTCCCTTGTCTGCTAATGAATACAAACTGTAGTGTGATGTAGAAGAAAACTAAAGGATCTGATTGTTCATGGCTGTAAATGAATGATATTAGGTCTGTTTTTCATTCAGTCTGTTGTGCCATATGATAGGATAGCAGAAACAGGGATACCTGCTCCAAAAAATTATGTGATGTTTCGTGGTTATACAGGGTTGTTTAGTACAATACAATTGTACTTGTACTGTACTACTAGATAGTAGAATTGTATTTGAACATTCTTTCCTCATTGAATACTTTGTGTTTTTAATATTTATGAGCTGCTGTATTGTATTTATTTCATAGCTGCCAGCTACACTGTTTAATAATTAATCCAAATGTTCTTTTGCAACATGTTCTAGGTGCTTCTTCATCAGCAATAAGAAATTGGTTCTTGATATGATTTTTTTTCCTTCCTGCAATGGAATGGTACTGTAACATGCTTGAACTGAAAAAAAAAAGGAAAAAAAAAACACTTTTTTTTTTTTTTTTTTTTTGGGGGGGGGGGGGGGGGAGGGGGGCTTTTTTTTTTTAAATGGGTTATAGTGATGTGCCTCTGAAATATGTGATATTTTCCCTCTGGCACATGCTAGTGCTGCTACAATGAACAAATACCTTTGGGTTGTCCATCTGGTCACCTGAGGTAAAGTTAACATTATTCAAAAAGAATCGTGTGTTGCCTTGTGAATGATTTGTTAATATTTTGGCGAGGAACTGTACTGTAAAAACTATTTGACGGGTGTGCACACTAGTTACATTGTACAGCGTTAAAGGAGACCTCCTGATGATTTTCAGACTTTTACATTTGAACAACTCTAAATTAGTTATACTACAGTGTACAATAAGTACAGAGTTTCAGAATTTATAGTGATTGGGATGAGGAATAAGAATGTTTTCAAAATTTATAAAAAATTGCAATGAACAAGGATGATGACATTGCAGCCTCACCATAAGAATGCATGAGTTGGGACTGGGGGGGGGGGGGGGGGAAGCAGAACAAAAGGAGGCATGCGTACATTCTACTAAGGTGAACTTGTTATGGAAAGCAAGTGGTATTGTAATGTTACACATCTACATTTCTGAAATGTGTGAGCCCCATACGATGTAATCAATATTGTTCATTGTAATTTGTTTAAGATTTTTCAGAGCATTGGTTTCTCTGCTCAAAGACCACAATAAATTCCACAAATCTATACATGGAGCTGTTGATTTATGTACTACATGATGTGAAATTATGAGAATCGTATGGAATGCCTCTAACCAATTCTGCTATGTCAAAAGGTCAAGGGCCTACAATAGTGTTGTACCATTGTAGCAAATTTGTTTACAAGAAATATTATGTTGAAATGATTTGGACAATACTTTTTGTTTACAGTGTTCCCTTTCAGAAGTTATCATTGAGGCTACATTGTAATTTTCTTATGTAAAGACTCCAACCTTTGTAGTTTGCCAAAATGTTTTTTTTTTTTTTTATGTATGATAGCCACTTGTTTTTCATGAAGTTATTCATTCTAAATGCGAGTTGATATTTGCTAATTTAAGTTTATAATGAAGCTACATGTATGAAACTAATGAAACTAATTTAAGTTTATAATGAAAACTGTAGACAGGCAACGATACAAGTCACTGCATTCTCAAAGACATGCAACGGTTATCTGCTCTTTTACAAAACAGATATTTTCAGGAGCATTTATAGCCTGAATTCACAAAGCCCTAAAATCTCCTCTCTAGTACAGGTACAAAGTTGAAACTGCTGTACAATGCATGCAAGTATACAACGAGCTTTGTCAACCGCAGCAAACAAGCTTTGTAGTAAAGCATGTGCTTCATGCTTGTTCTGCTAGAATGAAAAATCAAAATACCAGTGGAATTTTCACAACAGTGATTCCTGTGTACTCCTGTGCACTTTATCCCATTAACTGCTGAGGGTGTTTATACATAACATTGACATAGCATTATACGTTTTAGGGTCACTCACATGTTTTGAAGTTATTAAAAAATATCATATTTTTAGTGTTAATAACATGTTATTTACCATTCTGAAGAGAATGGTTTGAAAACTTTCAATGAAATTATTTTGTTTTGGTGAAAATATTATGTCAATGTTTTCATGCTAAATGTGATATCGTGATTTTGAAAAATATAATTTGTCACATAAAATGAAAAAATCATGTTTCTCAAAGTTTGTTGTTAAATTTTTCAGTCTTGTCATCGAATTTTGTAGATACTATGTAAGTATTTTGGAAAGCAAATTAAGAATTTCTAGTGATTTATCTCTTCATTTGAAGATATAATTGCAAATTGAACAGCATGTCAGTAATGTCCATGTACATGTAGTCCCACATGTTGATTTTTCTGTATCTAGTACTTTGTGCAATGAGGTCTATTTTTTTCATAATTTGTAGCTCTAATATCTTTTTTTTTTTTAGGATTGCACAATTTTTTGATTTATTAGTATTTACATTGAAAGAAAAAAAATACATTCCAGTGAAATATCATGAGTTTTCATGAAAATACCAGCCGATATTTTCACGAAGTTACAAAAAGTGTCTTTCGGGCTACTGAAGTGGCCTTCAGCAGTTTATGGGGTAAACTACGCACTGCATGCTCATCTTCCATAGTCTTCCTTATGACTCTTGATAATTTATTATGCGAGTGGTTGTGTTGTATGATATTGCCAGGGCTTCAACTGCCAAAAAAAAAAAAGAATGTGTCTTGCAAGTCCTTTGGGTAGACCTACACATTTCACTGAACAATACAAAAATCAAATTGCACAGTGAACATACACCTGTACATGTATTCCAGTTCAAATAAGTACAAGTGACATATTAGATGATAGTGGAGCTACAATTATACACACTCTTTGAAAATAAAGAGTGTGTGCTGTCTTTCCAGTATACAAATTGTAGATTAGGAGAGTCCATTTCATTCAAGTTTTACATCATTTTGAAGCTTAAAAGTTCGCTCAGTCAAAATCTGCCCTTTTTTACATCTGTGTGTGGCTACATATACTTTTTGTTGGTTTTGTTATGCAGGGTCCTAATACAGACTGTAAATGCATCATGATGTCTCGAGCCAGATGACTGAGTACAAGGAGGTGATGATGACACACACAGTGTAGTGTCTCATTGGTCCACAGATAAATCTTCTCCCAAGTTCTTATTTAATTTGTACATATGGAATAGAAAAAAAAGGGTAATACTCATTTCCTCTGCAATATCAATCTATGGCATTGCATTTGACAATGATGACTTCTAGGGCAAAGGGTTGAACAAATGTAGTTTGCTTAATGATCAACTTATTGTAAAATACAAATTCTATGATAATTTGCAGGAGATAATCTTTGGACTAAAATTTGATTACCAATTTCAGCTGCTGAATAATGTTTCAAATGGTATTCTGTACACTTTTGTTGAAGAAAACTGGTACACAAAAGACATGTGCGGCAGTGGTATAAAAAAAAAATGCATTAGTAAAGCAAATTGATACATTGTAAACATCATCATTTTAATAGCTAATTCATACATATGGTTCCAACAAATAGCACTGTTTGGTAAAGACATGTTGGCTAATTCATACATATGGTTCCAACAAATAGCACTGTTTGGTAAAGACATGTTAAAATTAAAGTTCCATAACTTTCCACCATTCTATCTGATTTTTGTACATTTCATGAAGTCATCTTTACATACATTATTGAAGAATTGCACTTGAATAAATAGAATTTAATGGAAGTTGTCCCACTATTCTGTATGCCTACCCAACCTGCAACATTAATTACTCCATTCACACACGTCCTAACTATAACAGTTTTCACAAGTTGATTGTTGTGTATGACTTAAAAAAAGAAAAAAAAACAAGAAAAATAAAAAAATAAAAAAAAATCTCCCTAACCATTATGATCTGCATCACAATGCAGGAATGGGTCCATCTTGATACAATTGTATGTACATTTTTTCAACCCTGGAGATTATTTGTCTTGTGCTGTACAGTATGTGTGAATGGCATGAAAAAAAAGACCTAATTTTCAATCCCATGATGCCACATTAGCTCCAGGATGAGAGTGCCTGGGGTCACGCTCTGTCGCAGTTCAGGGACTTAAAGTGCTTTGCTTGCAGACAAATTAGTATTTTGGCCATGTATGGAAGGCAGCAAGTGAAATGAATTTATGCTACATGTACATGTAATTGATGCAAAAACCAATAACTCTTGTGAATGAGCCTAATATCTGGAGATGTAATGATTATTCAGTACCGTCCTTGCTCTTAAAGTTTTCACCACAAATTCACTCCAAATTCAAAGACAAAATATTGAGTTTATACTAGTAGTGGACATTTTTGCACAATCTACATGTATGCTGCACTATGAAATGTCACAAAAAGGTTTAAGTGCAAATATTTCCTTAGTACATTTTTATCATATGAATTGTTGCAGCTTTTAGTAGAATGTCAACTGTCAGTGAAAACTGAAACAAATGCAGTGTTATCGTTACATTTAAATCTTCAAAGACAAATGGAAGGCATGCATTGCAAGTTTAATTGGGGATTCCCCCACTTTGTCTTGAGAGAGCAGTTCCCATGAGTTGAGTTCCTTGTGTGTACACTGTACCTGTACATCATTATGTGCTCATACATGTGTACATGTAGTAGGTGTGCATGTTTGCCTTGCCCAGAAATTACACATTTTAATGTACAACCTACTTCTACAAGTTTCAATCTATCATGTTTGCCATTCGATGCATGCATCCTAATTGCATTTTTACAATACAAGCCATGAATACATTGTAGTTCTTGTGCCACAATCTGACTGATTCCAAATCCTTTGTTATAATTCAAGTCGTGCAGTACTTCACAAGTGAAGAATTCCCAATTATATTGGCCTATGGATTCAATGAATGCAGAAATATTAATGAGTGGTACTGTATACTGTACGAGCTGATATTTTCGCGGTGGTTTTATTTTCGCGAATTTCGCGAATCGCCTTTGAACCGCGAAAATAACAACGTGCGAACAGATAAGCAAAGTTAGACCTCGCAACCGCGAAATTAACAACACGTGAAAATGTTCTCCTAGTAGCAATTCGCGAAAATATCTGTACGCGAAAATTTCAGCTCGTACAGTAATAGATTCTAAACAGACATCTTGTGTGCATCGCATCACATGCTGTCCTGTGTTCTGGGTCCACTGTGAACCCAGCTACTACATGTATCACCATGGGAAAAAGCTGGATTCTGCTTCACACAAACTTTTTTACACAAATGTTCACTATGCACAAAACATGGGTCATTACATACTCTGTACGTGCAGAGCAGTATGCTGCCCAATTCTGTTATGGACTGGTGCTTGTGGATCAAAACTGCAAGACTTCAAGGATGAATCAATCATGTGCACCTACACTGTAGCTTGTACTGTAAGATAGGACATGGGGATTCTGCCTTTATAGCATTAATAAGCAAGCATTTGGGCAACATATGAATTCCTCCCTTTTCTCCCATTTTCATTCCTTAAAAAAAAGTCCTCTGTGAGACCATATAGGTTATCATGTATTCTACGATTTCTTGGGTGACCAAATTTACAGTACTGTATTCACTTTCCCCATGTACAGGTAGTAATGTGTAGTTTACACAGGGTAGTTTACACATTTTATTGGTTGAATATTTCTGAATCCATTTAGATGTCTACACACACGTATACAGCCCAGTTACCAAAGTTTGACAATTTTTGCATTCAACCACCATAGGCCAAAACAGTGTCTTTAAGTTCAATAACCAACCTGTGGCTTGTGTAGTGATCAGTCTGGAAGTTTTCAAGGCCCAGAGTAGTACATCATATAATTACAGTATGTAAATGCCATCACACCAGGAGTAAAATGGTTTATGCATTGATCAGTTTCTCCAAAGTTATTATTGAGTACAAGCATGTGAGGGACTGTACAGTGCTGGTTGAGGTGGAGATTCAGGTTTATAACATTCTTAAGCGAGATAATGAGAAACTTCTTATGAAATATGAAAGAGCATGAAATTTTAAGAAGGATTCAATGTTATGAAAATTGGTTTTCAAATGGCGGAGATATCCCAAAAGTGATAATTAAAGGCGACAGGCCACGCCTTTTATTAGGATCTCTTTGTTTCACCTTGTGTTGGATATCTCAGCCATTTCAAAACCGATTTTCATCAAATAAACTTTTGATACCCCTTAGAATGGCATACTCTTTGTCATCTCATAGAGTGGTTTCTGAATATCTCGCAAAAGGCTAAATCCTCACCTCAATCAAAACTGTTCAATCCCCTTAAAATTCCTGGCTTCAGATTATCCATTTCACAGCTTCCCATTCTTTGTCAAAATCTCTCCTGTTGGCAGGTCTTCTCATTTTGGAGGGGATAGGGATATTGCCAGAGGGAAATCCCCTCCATTCCCCTCTCCCCTCTTCCCCCCCCCCCCCCCCCTTTCTGAAAGAAAAGAAAATATCTTCATGGGCCTATTTTCATTTATAGGAAATACTGCAAAATTAAAACTTGCAATGTTTTATCTTTACTTCCATGCACACTGCAACATCAACAACAACAACAACAACAACATCAACAAAGTGGGCTGGTTTTGATTTAACTGCGGAAAAAATGCAGATTTTTGCCCATGTAATTCAGCAATGAAACATGATGTCTGCTACCTCTAAAAGAAACAACAGCCAGGTTGATACAGCTGGACATTTCATGTGTGGCAGTAAAGAGAACCAAACTAATATGACATTACACCCCCCCCCCAAAAAAAAAAAAAGAAAAAAAAAGAGAAAAGTAGTATTTTCTGAAGTTATGGATCTCTCTAAAATTTGTCATCCAACATGCATATTTTGGAAATAATTGTAATTACTCCCTGATATTCACTGTCTTTTTTTTTGCAGTGTTTTGAGTCACTTCAAGAGTACAGGTCCTTCGCCTGAAGATAATGAATTTTCTAATGAGTCCATTTTTTTTTCTCTATAGGCAGTGTGCATGGCCCTCTTGAAAATGTCAGTTCTTTTCTGTCCTTTGCACCAATTTACTTTAAAAATAATGCTGATTGTTTCTCATCTATGAGGATCCCCCCACAGGACATCCCATATTACACAAGTTGTGTGTGTACAGTCTACAGTGTAAAGTATTCAAAGCCGAGTTGAATGGATGCTGTGTGGTACACAAAGAACCCTAAAATGACTGAGATATACATGTACAGTAGGCCTATACTGGAAAAGATATTCTGTGCATTGCAGGTTCAAGATGTGTGTTATCAATGGTCAGTTTATTCATTGGAACGTAAATTGCAATGTCATAGATCATTGAATACCAACTATTGCATAAATTACTGTTATTGTTGATGTTTGGCACCTCTGCATTGCACAATGATTTTTATTCTAAGATTGACATCTGCTGTACATGTATACATGCGAATTACCATGCTGGGATCGAGCTATGGTGGGTAGTCTGTTCACCAGCCTTCTTTCCCGTATCGGAATTTGAGCTTTGTCTTTATCCTGTACATTCTTCCACATGCTCCCTCAGATTTGTGCATTCATGCCAGTGTTTGCATTTTTGAGTCATGATCCGTGATAATCATGGATCAGCTTCGCTGAAACCAAACAAGTTTGGCATTTTGCATTTTGGGAAAATAATCGAAGTGACTTGGTAGGAGACCAGCCCAGTGCGTATATCATTTGCATTAACAATCCAGGTTACACCCTGTGGCAGCATGTGACATTAGTACGCATCCCCTTGGTGCAGTGTGTGAGTGTAGCAAGGATAACCAGAAGAAGTCTGTGTGTACATGGGTACATTGCACATGTACTTGTATGTATGTCATGCTTGCTGAATGCTGGTTTTGACCGAGTGCTCCATGAGTGCTGTTACAGTGTAGAAAGATAAGGAACTGCCAGTAAATCTTATGCCAAGTGCATGGTAAGTCAGTGAATGCTTCTTTTATTGCAAAGGTTGTCTAAGTGTGTGCCCCCCCCCCCCCACCCCGTATCAGATGATATTGGGTTTGTGCTTGATATTGCAGATGTGTGTTTAAGAGGTTAAGAAGCCACCTACGCTATATGGGCTGTATGAGATAATCACAAAGAGATTGCGACATGATCTTGTTTGGATGCAGCCAGCATAGAGCCATAGATTATGTTGTACACGGCACTGCGTATTGGACCACATGTGCACAGTACAGTATGTGCACCTCCCATCTCTACAATGTACAAGTGTGCCTTCTTTGCCATGTTTCCTATGGTGCACTTCCTGCATGACAGCCAGGCCATTGGTACAGTACACAAGCATGGCAGCAAGGTTCACCACCGTTCGCTGTGGTTTTGGATGTGTTGTTCATACCTACTCATCATTCCATTACATTGTATCTTGTATGATCCTGTCAGATTTACAGCTGCTTTTAACCCGTTGAGGACTAGTCCCGAGCATTTCCATACTCGGGCAAGTGTTTATGGGAAATGTGTGTCGTAGCAAAATCAGTCCATCCTCAACGGGTTAATGTGGCATGCCCCACATGATATTTGTGGGACTGTTTGATATTTTCAGTAGATACTGTGCGAGCTGAATTTCCCTAATAATATCCCCTTTAATCATAAGATAGCAAGGTGCGAATATAAAAATACATGAAAATAAATGTGCAAAACTATGACAAAAGCACCAAAACACCCCTCTGGTCCCGCAGCGCCCCCCCCCCCCCCCCCCCCAGTTAGTATTTGAAGCAACTGAAATAGGATGATGCTGTCTGCAGTATTTTTAAGGCGAAGGTGCACAGACTGGTTGTTCTGAATCACCCCACCCCTAATTTCTATGGACCAGAAAATGTACAGGTACAAGTAGCATCTAAATTGCCACATACAGCACTTCGAGGATTATGCAGTGTGCAAGGAACCTACGGTGGTACATAACATGTACTGTGTTTGCACCACATGTGCGTTTGAGTATAAAAGTTAAAAAGATAACTTGTGCAAAATTATGACAAAAAACTTTGACAAAAACACCAAAGCTATTCAAACCAAAGTGGTCTGACAAGGCACACTGTTGTACTTTGCCATATTAATTTGACAATCAGGTAATCAAGCTCAATGAAAGTCCATTTCATATCTCTCATGAATTATATATATATTTTTTTTAAATCAAAAAGTCTCATTTATATTGATGTACTTTTTTTAACACCCTTCATTACTCTCCTATGATTGTTCTGGATGACCTAAAGTAAACAATATTTCAAAAAATATAAAATGCTCCTGTGTAAGTTACATGTATGTGGAACTGGGAATCACATCTTTGCAAAGTATTTGTGGCACAATTAGACCAGGTAGCATGGGGAAAACTTGCTGTGGGAAGCTGCTGTAAAAGTTGTTTTTTTTCACGTACAAATATTGTTTTGAATGAGGTGGTCACAGACATTTTTCAAAATTTTACACTGAGGCTATCGTAAGTGCACTAACGCCTGTCGGTTTGTGATATATTTGCGTGTTGTTCAATTAGCAGCCCAACAGTGATTTGCCAAACTCATGAATATTAAACCCTCTCCAAAATAACAGCTTATACAGTACTTGGAAATCCCCATAACAAAGTGTGTAGAGCAGCACACACGCAGCCAAAGAGTTTAACGAGTTGACTTGAATGATATCGGTGAGCATACACTTTACAAGTCTCCATAATTGTGCACGCGGCTCCCTAAGATGCTTGATATAATGATAATAATAATGATAATAAGAATAATAATAGTAATAGTAATAATGATAATAATAATAATAATAATAATAATAATAATAATAATAATAATAATAATAATAATAATAATAATAATAATAATAATAAATGATATTCAATCCTTAGAAACACATAATGCCAATTATTTAAATTTATCCATATACATTGTATCACCAGGCCTCAAATCTGATCAAATTTGGGTCAAGGCCACTTTTTAAAGGGTGCAAATCCACTGAAAAGGGCACAAGGGAGTAACAAAAGTGTTGTGGCTGTGAACAGTTTGATTTTGAAAGGGGCATTCTGGCTAGTGACTTGGCTATGATAGGATTTGATATTTTCTCATTTTCCTGACGGGAGATTGTAAAAGCCTTCCTGATTTTCAAAGTGTTTTCACTTTCAATGTATGAGATCAGATACACACGTACAACACTCCAGTTTCCCTTTAACTGTGTGTTGAATTTTTCATGAGTGAATTTAATGGTAGCCTTGATTTGCCCTTTGTAACTTCCCTAGTTTTTATTCATGAATTGAGGCAGCCCTGGGGCTGATGCATTAATGGTTGTGAAAAATGTGTGATAATGTAGAGTAACAAAAGAGAAAAGCTATTCATTGCTCAGGTTGACAAACAAACCAAAGAATATGCAACAAACCATTATACACTGAAGTTCCTCCTGTCAGGATCTGTCCCATTCATTCCCATCCATGTTGTATCATACCTTTCATGTGAGTGCAACCAGACTCAGTTCCCAGGACTTTCATGCATTCAAGGGCTGTATTTCTGTGCTGTTTAAAACCATGCCCAAATATAGAACTGGAGTGAAAGACTAGACCCAGGAAGCACATGGTGTACTGTTGCGAGTGCTCACTCACCCATTACTCTTACACACACACACACACACACACACACCTCATACAGACACATCAAGCAAGTGGCCTAGGAAAGTAGTTCCGGCAGGTGTTGACCTCTTCTTCCTGCACACTTTGTGCTGTGCCACCCATAGAACTGAAGTATTGGTACATGTATGAGTCTAGGCCCACTTTAGGTGGCAGAGGTCATGTTGAATGTTACGATGTCATCGTGTAGTAGCCTCAATGCCAGACTGTGCCTATTGAAGCTAGATACATTGTACAATTGTATGCATCTCCAATGGTTTTCTTGAGTGGATGCAACATGTATGCCCTATTCTTTATAGACACTGTAGTGCATGCATTTGTGCAACACATGCCTCATATGGCAAAGCCCCACTCTTCTCTAACGAGCATTGAAAATATTTACATGTTATGTTTGCATATTTTTTTTGTTGTTGAAGGACTTGTCTTTTGTTTGTGAATTTACTATGTTGGTTGAATGACCATGTTCTAGACAGGCATGGTAGGTTGAGGCTCTTCACTTCTTTGTTTTTTTCCCCCTTTATATACACCTACTGTAATAGGGAATCAATAGATACCCTGTACAGTTCCATGTAGACATGAACGACTCATGCAGAACAGTGACAATGGTTTAATACCAATAGTCTTTGTTGCTCAGCAGGTATTGTCCCCCTTTTTGCCTGTCTGTAAGCCCGCACTAACATGCAACATGTTCTGTGGAAATGAGATACTAGTAGATACATGTAAGCCCAGAGGCCATAGAATGAGCTGTTCATGATTCGTTGGATACAACTTTTCTCTCCCTTGCTTCCTTTAATACTGTTGAGTCATCAGAGCTTTTACACCAAGCTTCCTGGTATGGTGTGCATTGATCGTGAGAAGCCATTTGGAGTGTCTAGATCGAAGACTACTGATGTTGGAGCATACGAACCATAGTAACTGCTCAATGCACTGTGTGGTGTATATGTACAGTGCAACGCACACAAGAGTGGGATTATTACACTGCATGCTGGACAATAGCTCCACGTAGATTGCATAGGATTCTCAAGTCTTGTGAACTAATACGAATGGGCACGTGCTCCTGTGTTTTCTGAACTCTACTCGTGGATCGTGTAAGTAGTACTTTTGAATGTGGTAGGTTTGCTATGGTATTAGCATTGTGCGCATGAAATTCAAAGTTTATTGTTTTGTGCTACTCAGCAGTGTGGCTTTGGTGAATGCTGAATGGGGTGGAACCACTAGTACTTTGTGTCTGTACAGTAGACTGATAGATCTCTAGCTGTATTATACACAGACACAGCCAGTCACTTGAGCAATGCCATGTCATTGATAATGTGATGGATGCTTCTTGTGTGCAAAGTACATATGGGTGAATCTCTAGTACAAGTAGATACCATTTGCTGGTATGATGTAAAGCCATGTTTATACATCAGTAATAGGATTCATGCCAAACATGTAGTTTATCTTGCAATGTACATAATTATGATGTGATGCATTCGTGTCGCAGTATGCTTAACAGCTTGTTCTGGTACACAACACTCTGCTTCTAAAAAGAACAGTATTGTACTGAAACTCAAAATCCTTCTATTTTCTCTCATACTCTGTGTATACGAACATGTCTGATTGAAGAATGAAATGAATACGGTAGTTTATTTTTAGGCGTTGCCTTCAGCAAAATTGTGTAGAGTTCTATAGGATGTTCTGTTTTTGTAGGGTTATCCATCACATGGTAGTGTGGTATAAAGGATTATAAAATGGGTTCAAGAATGTAGCCAATAGGAAGCTCTGAAATGAGACACACCTCCTTCCTTTACTTCAGTACTATTGCACTGCCTGTAATCCTATGGTAGATTGCCGATCGTCTGTGCGCGCGGCGGCTCCTTTGATGAATTGCATGCATACGCGTACGCGCTGTCAATCCTGTAAACAACTTCTAGTTCGGGCTGCTGCCGGCCCTTGTGCATAACATATGTGGCGTACGTACGTATACTGTACTATGTACACTTTGTACAGTACAGTAGACCAAGCGTTATGGGACCGGACGCGTACATGGAGTCACTTTGAAGAGCAAATCCAACGATTTAGCAGGTTAATTCTCATGCCGTTTTCAGAGTATGTTGTCTAGTAGGCCTATATGAGGAGTCTATATCAAGTCTTTAAGGTAAAGGGTGCATATTCTATGTAAAATAAGTAAGTTTTCATGCGGGTGTCCGGAAACCCAACCCCCATTATACTTATATGTGCGGGACTTCCGCGAGTGCGACGTGCGTAAAAGTTTGGGACGAACATCTTCGGACGTCTTGACCCACAAAGGTACGTGAAAAACGCTGAAAAATGATGTGAGTTTTCGAATTTTGACCCATTTTATAAAACAAATGATGCACAGGATTATTTCGTGGCGTTAGTGTAGGCGTAGCTCACTCTCGGGTATTTACAATGTAGTGCAACATGCACTCGGCTTCGCCTCGTGCATGTTTCACAATTGTAAATACCCTCGAGTGCACTACGCCTACACTAACGCACTCTATCCTGTGCATCATTTGTATACCAATGCTAAAGGGATTGTACAGTTTTGGTTGAGACCTAATTTAAGGTTTCTAGCACTTTTTTGGTAAAATAATGGGAAACGTCTTATGAAATATAAAAGAGCAAGTAATTCTATGATTAATTCAACATTTATTTGATGAAAATTGATTTTGAAATGGCTGAGATATCCAAAAAAGAGCAATTCTAATAAAGTATGGGACCCACACTTTATTACGATCGCTTTGTTTTACTTTGTTTTCAGTTTCAGTCATTCCAAACCCGATTTTCATCAAATAAACTTTGAATTCCTCTTAAAATGATATGCTCTGTACTATATCATAAGTGTTTTTCTGGTATCTCGCAAAAAGTTAAAACTCAATAAAAGCCCAATTCTCATGATCTCCACCAATACTGTACCATCCCTTTAAGAACAATGTATAAAAGGTATTTTATAGTGCATTGGCCACTGTGTCATACCAATAGGCACCTGCTGGTAGGTTATCCAAGTGCATTGACCTCTGCTTACTCAGAAAATTCTAGGGGACCCAATGGAGGAATGTGTTCTGATCTAGCAATTTCTAACTTAATGTGCAGGAACACGTTACCACTGTATACGGCATATATTTCAAAATTTTTTCAAAAATTTCTAAATTGTTGCGAATCAAGACTTCCCAACAGTTTCGCGAGTGGTTAAATTCGCGATCGTGGAGTCGTGTATAGAATGGGGAAATGTTAACACGTACGTCACATTCATATTGGTATTAGAGTCAATATTTTCGCGTGTTTTTAATTTCGCGAATAGCAGCTGACTCACGAAATTCGTGAAAATAAAAACCTCACGAAATATTTGGCGTATACAGCATATTGTTTTGTTTTGTTTTTTTGTGCCAAGTGATAAACAGTAGCCACATTCACAAACAGGAATGAATGGTTTTTGCACAATTGTGCCTTTATTTGCTACAGTTCACACACGTCACACAGGGTAAATTAGTGTGACCTTTCACACAAATCGCTCAGGATAAATTATTGTGATGCAATATGTCTAAAAAAAGAAGAAAAAACATTGACTGGACAATGACCCCAGGCATGCAAATGATGCAGACCCACTGTGACACATTGCATTGTGGGATTAAAATGTTTCTCATTGCTTACTGTTCACATGCGCAGCTCGGGCATTGTTGCATTTTTAAACGAAAATTGCAAGCAGGGTTGGTTTTTGCACCGCGATGCAGATTGCAATAATTAGCAATTTCTTGTGCCCACACGCACAAATTAATGATTTTCGCATCACGCTGCAAGACTTGAGTTACAAAAATTGTTCATTGGTTGTGTAAACAGGACTAATGTGTGGCATTCATTAATGGTCTTGTTTTAGAACAAATCATATAGGGTCCTAATACATTATTGTAGCAGGTCAGACCCTCAAGTTGTTATGTTTTGAGTCTCTTCCAGAATGTGGCAAACAGTGTCTTCATACACCGTAGGGTAACAAATTTCTGTTTGTTTTGCTACAGTCTGTTAGATCTGTTCCTTTTTTTGGAGGGGAGGGGGTGGGGGGAGAAGGGGTTAGGCAGTGTGGAATGGGTTATGTGTATGTTATGGTTTACTAATAGTGTGTACAGATACAGGTGTGTACATTATATGATCTTGCACCAAAATGCTGCATGCCAGACATAAGAGTACAGAGAAAGAAGAAATAAGTAAAGCTAGAGAAGTTCTGCAAAGAGATATATTTCTGGAAGTATTGGGCACAGAAAATCATTCCTGTCAGGTATACACTGTATGCATACAAAATGTGTATTAAACTGCTGGTGAAAAGTTATTGACTTTTCTTTTGAAAAAGGGGTAATAATTTTTCATACTACCAATTTGGTTCTTTAAATAACAAATTCAGCCACTCTTTAAAAAACAAAACAAAAACAAACATGTATTGTCTCAAACAAGTCCCGCTTATGAAATACATATTGGGAAATGTGTGCCGCACACTTTTTTTTTTCTCTCATAGTTTGAATATAAATGGACAAATTAGGCCTATCATTTCAGGGAATAATTTTCCTGGTATCGCATAGCAATTTGCTATGCATTTTGGTATGACTGCTATACAAAATGTAATTAGCATAGCAATTTCATTACATAGACTTGTATACCATATTGTTGAAAATGTATGTCCATCGACAAAAATTGCTATTCAATTTCGAGAATGAAAATTATTCCCTGCATTTAGCCTGCACTGTTTTTGTAGTTCTGCTTCCTGAGAATTTCCGAGTCTGAGAGAGAGAGCTATGTTTTCACATAGATGACCATATTTTCACTGTCCCAGTGATGAATGGGCTTGTCAGTACATGTAGATAGAATAGTGGTAATGATGGCTACTTGATAGCTCACACATTCCATCACATTCTCTGACGCTCATGTGATGGTGTCGGGTCGTTTCAATCATTGATTGTAAAATTACAGACCTGACTCTCACCATGCAACCTACACTGACAAACTGCAGACATCACAGGTCATCAAAGTCAATGTACAGTGTGTGTGTGTGGGGGGGGGGGGGGGGGAGTGATATATAACTGTACTTGTAAGTATTCAAAAGTATAACTGAAGAACTGATAAACAACATAAGCTCAAAGTTCACTGGCATACCTCATGTAGTCTTCTTCCCAGCCCCTTGTGCAGATTTATGCCAAAAACACCCATCCATATCAAGCCATTCACGTTTTGGACATGGGTAAACAAGAGCTGTGTCTATTATGGCAAGTCATACAATTAGTGTAGTATCAGTTCCAAGTTGTAAATCGGTCGTGAATGTTTCAGACAGGAGAACTGAAAGAAATTGTGCGATGTGAGGGTATTGGTAGAAATAAATGCCCTGTCTGTAAAAAAAAAAAGTTTGTAGACTGAGTGATAAGTAGAGAGCCTTGCGATAATCCAGCGTACCTTTCAGTAAGTACAGAGTTCAGCTTGATTGATTGTATCCAGGGTTCTCGCCAGGAATTTTTTCACGCTTGTCGGCATTTGTGCGCGCTGTTCTGGGGGTGGGTACGGGAGGGGGGTTCCCCCTCCCGCGCGAAGCGCGGAAGCCTTCGCTAATGCTCAATACAACACAGATAAATCGCCGCTAAAATGCCACTAAATGCGACATTTACACGGAGATGTAATGAACGTTGTGAGGGGCATATTCTCACAGAAACAATGCAGAAACTCCATACCTTTTGTTAGCGGCAGTAAATAATAAATGAAAGAGAAATAGGTGCCGATGGTGGAGGTTCCGATTTCTTTTAGGCCTTTCCTGTTTCACTGTAGCCGCCTCTGCATCGCAACAACGCGCGCCGTGTTGCTTTCTCGCCGTCTGCTCGACCACGTGGTAGGCCTATTGCATGCAGATGCGCGAGAAGCGATCGAGAACTTTCGGGACATCGTTGCACTTTCCTTTCTGGGTATACTGCGGTAGTTTGGCCGTGACATCAAAGAGATATCATACAAAAATGTAATGATAAGATGGTCATTATTCCGAAGGTTTGTTTAATCATAAAATGAAACGATTCATTACTGAGTACTTCGAAGGTTTGTAATCGACAACAACAACACCAAAGGTCGGTACTACAGATGAATGTTCAAAATAAAACTGATTTCTTTCGAAGATTAACAAGCATTTTTTCTTTATTATTTTCCGATCAACGAACCTTCAGAAAGGAGTCTATCATCTATCGTTATTGCTTCAGAATAACAAACCTTCAGAATAAGAAAACACCCTTTTTGGGCCGTTCTTGTATTCCGAAATTATACTGGCAGAACATTCGAAATAACAAAACTGATTTCGTTTGGATATAAACGAATATTTTCTCCTTTATAATTTTTCTATTAACGATCATTCAGAATTAAGAATGTAGAGTATTATTTTGCCATTATTCTTTCGGAGTAACGAACCCTGAGGGTAAGAAAACTGTAACCGTTTTCATTTCTTCTTTATCGTTTTCCGATTAACGATCGTTCAGAATTAAGAATCTAAAGTATTATATCGTTATTCTTTCGCAGTAACGAACCTTCAGAGTAAAAGAAAACTGTAACCGTTTTGGGGCCGTCGTTTTATTCTGAAATTTCACTGACGGAAACGTTCGAAATAACAAAACTGATTTCGTTGTGAAATGAACGGACATTTTTTAAAATCATTTTTGGATTAACGAACCTTCAGAATAAGGAATATAGCATTATTTTTTCATTAATCTGTCGGAGTAACGAACCCTAAGAGTAAGAAAAGTGCAACTGTTTTTTGGGCAGTTTTATTCCAAATTTCACTGGCAAAACGTTCGAAATGACGCACTGATTTCGTTTTGAAATTTACGGACATTTTTCTTTATTCATTTTCCGGTTAACGAACCTTCAGAATAAAGAATCTATTATTATTTCATCATTACTATATATACTTCTGTCGGAATAACAGACCCTTATAGAGTACGAAAACACGCTGTTTTTGTGCCGTCGTTTTATTCCGAAATTTCACTGACAGAAACGTTCGAAATAACAAAACTGATTTCGTTGTGAAATGAACGGACATTTTTTCTTCATCATTTTTTGGATTAACGAACCTTCAGAATAGGGAATCTAGCATCATTTTATCATTAATCTGTCGGAGTAACGAACCCTCAGAGTAAGAAAACTGCAAATGTTTTGGGGCAGTCGTTTTATTCCAAAATTTCACTGGCAAAACGTTTGAAATGACGCACTGATTTCGTTTTGAAATTTACGGACATTTTTCTTTATTCAATTTTCGGTTAACGAACCTTCAGAATAAAGAATCTACAATTTATTATTTCATCATTACTACTTCTGTCGGAATAACAGACCCTTACAGAGTACGAAAACACGCTGTTTTGTGCCGTCGTTTTATTCCGAAATTTCACTGGCAGAACGTTCGAAATAACAAAACTGATTTCGTCGTGAAATGAACGGACATTTTTTCTTAGTCATTTTTGGATTAACGAACCTTCAGAATAAAGAATCTAGCATCATTTTATCATTAATCTGTCGGAGTAACGAAAAAAAAAAAAGAAATCTTGGTGGCGATAACTGATGCTGGTGTAGAGAAAAACAAAGACAGCTCGCTCAAAAGATGCTTCCTTCTTTCAGTTTATTTTCTCCCCCGTCATTCCTATCGTTCTCCTCCCATGAACCCCTGCCATGCAGGGACGATGAACAAAACAAAATGTTACCGATGCTGCAATGAAAAAAAAGAAGAAAGAAACACGTCCTCAAAGCAAATTATCTACACTTTTCAAGTTGAACAAATTGATGTTCGTAATGAAGAATAAAAAAAAGCACGACCTCAAGCAGTGGGGAAACTTGATATCATGGCTTGTGGAAATTTCCATGAAATTTCCACGAAAGCCAGGTGTCAGATAAAGAATGTCGCGCGTACTGCCACCTTGCTTCAGTGGTCGTAAACAGCGTGTACATAGCATGTAAACCAACTGGGAACATTGATGAGTGATCATCATTTATTTTCTGCCCGTGAAGGCCCCCCTAACCCACCTTTTAACAAACCAAGCCAGAAGCACGTGGAGCATTACGTATACGTTGAACTTGAAAGACCATCATGACAGAATTACTATAAATTTCGGCCCGGAGAAGGAAAATGGAATATTCACGAATGACGTTTACAAATCCATAGAAATTGAAAAGGCTAAAATGGAACGCATGGCTTTTTAGATTTTAAAAAAAAAATAACCCACTGAAACTACCAAAACCTAAATAACAATTTGCATTTGCTTACTCCACCGCACGTTCTTTTTTCTTTTCTTTTTTTTAACGAAAAATGGAGTTAATTTTCTCTCTGCGGCAATGCTTTGAACGCATCTAATTTTGCGTCATTGCCAATGGCCAGCTTCCTAAAGAATTGATACGAATCCTTTCAAATATACGAAACAAAGTCTAAAGATCCTGGATCCTGGCGGTGAATTTCGGTGGTATTATAAATCCTGCTCACTATCAAAATTTAATCATCTGTTCCTTGCGCCATTTTACCAACCAACTGTTCCTGAAAATTTCATCCTAATCTGTTCCCAAATTTTGACTTATTTTGCGAATAGAGAGACAGACAGGCAGACAAACTAACAAACAAACCAAAGCAGCCAAAAAAAAAAAAAAAATACAACCTTTGGCGGAGGGGGGCATGCATTTCATATCGTTTGTTTTTGCGTAACCCGACAACAAGCGTGACAACAAGCGAGCACGTGTCAACCTTCCTCAGCCTCCTTCGGCCTCCGACCCTCTCTTTCCGTCCTCTCTCTCCCTCTCACAATACACTGTACCGTTGTACACGCAGGCGGCTATTAGTGGCCGACTGGGTGCTTGTGCATGAGGTTTGTGTGTGTGGATCCCAAATCAGAGCGCATGTGAGCGAGCAAGTGTGTGATGTGGTACTGTGTATCAGCAGGTAGGTGAGACCTCCCTGGTATCAGCTAGTTACGTCGCTCTGTTGAGCTGCGTTGTTGTGATCGGTGCGGTGACTGCGTGGGTAAATTTTTGCGCTTGTATAAGTATGTAAACTGCTGCTGCTTTCATCATCTATGGCTTCTTTTCTAACCAGATAATAAAGACTGAAAACGGCGAGAAATTGGTCCGAACTTAGCTCGTCAAGCAAGTTACCCTTGTCGGCAAGTTCACGCGTGGTGTTACCCTTGTCGGCAAGTTTTACCCTTGTCGGCAATTGCTTCTTCAAACCGCACGCTTGTCGGGGCCGACAAGGGTGATATACGCTGGCGAGATCCCTGGTATCCATTCATACTGGTAGGCCCACATGGAGGCTCGATCGCAGTGTACTCAGTATTAGTACTACTGCATTTTAGGAGCGGCGGTGAATAGTGGGTGTGTGCGAGGCTGCTTTTTGCACATGTGTGAATGTTAGCTCAGAGTTCTGACATAATCTTGGACAAAGGAGATCAAGTCTGCAGAGGACAGGGAGAGAGGTAATACCAGTGTCAAATGTTTGTTTGTAGTAAGTTTCGGACCTCGATCTGAGTAGGCCTTACAGTATGCAACTGTGAGTATGTATGGCTTTGAATAGCCTTCTAAGACCTTAACTTGTAATTTTGTTATTGCTCTATTCTGGCATTTGTGCATTGTAAAATCTTATGTTTGTGTTTACTGTGCTGAATGGTACATTTTTATATCAAAGGTATCCCCCCCCCCCCCCCCAAAAAAAAAAAAAAAAAAAAAAAAAAAAATCCAAAATTGACTTTACCATATATCTCATTTAATTTAAAACCTTGGTTTTAATACAAAAGTAATTATTTTTTTCTTTTTCATGTGTAACTGATTGACTAATACTTACATTGCCTAAAATATGGATAGAGATCAATGTTGAACTTTCATAGGAGTCATTTTGGCATGGAAGTATTCTCAGGAAGATGAACCCTTCTGCACCTGGAAGGGAAGTAGAGACAAATCAACCCCAGGTGCTCTTCATATGTAAGAACAGGCATTTAACACTTTCTAATAGGAGGATAACCTTTACACATACAATGTACACCTTGTATGTCATAAAGGTTTCTTGGCAGGTCAAACTCTACTCATCGAAGAACAGCACTTGGTTAATGACTCAGCATAAATGACTTGAGATACATGTACAGTATGAATGCAGTGGAGGGTTGATACAGGGGATGATACAGTGCAGTGTACAGCGTTGTATGTACCGGGCAAAGAAAAACATACCTGGTTCATTAGAACAACCCAAACCCCTGCTGCCCCCCCCCCCCCCCTCATACAACTATACACACATACAGTGTACAGTGTACACATGTATATACTGTACATGTATGTACTTGACACATGTTAAAAGGTGCTATCAAAGGTAACCAACATCCAGGTCTGTTTATTAGCAGGGCAGTTCAACAGTTCTTTCTATCCAGATCCCACATTACTGTGTGTCAGGAAACTATTTCTCTAACAAGGACGGCAGATTTCCTGCATTGTGCCAAATAGGGATGTTAAAAAAGTGACTATTCCTAGCATTGCTGGCAAGGGCTTATAAGGCAGTAAAGAAAATTACATTTGGCTATGGTTATACATCTATAGTTCTGTTTTTCTGTGTAATATCTGCTTTATATACAAACTGTACACACATACATGTATCACAAACACCTGTTCATACACATGTAGCACATTTCTTGTATCTGTGTTATAGACAACCAAATATTCCAGTTACCATAGGATGGAAAATTTTCACCATTTGTGTGACAACCAGTTCAGTGTGTATAAAGAACGGGTAACAAATTCTTCCCCCAATAAAATTAACAAAAACAGGCAATTTAAACCCAAATGGCAATTTTCTTTTCATTGTCGCATGTAACTTTAAAAACTCATTATGGCCATGGTGCTATTTAATTTCTGCAGTGTGTCGACAATGCTCAGCCATTACATAGCGAGAGCCCTTGTAGTTTTAATCTTTGATTAATCTTATACCCCTTTCATGTTTCACAAATTTCACTCAACTGCAGCTGGGTAAAGCCGGATAGATCTTGCATTATGCAAGGTCTTGTGGGTGAAATCTTGAGTAAAATGTTGGGGTGACTTTTCAGAAAGTTTAGCCAAGACCTGTCCGTGGTAAATTTGTGGGTGCTCCTGGGAACTCCCAGGTGAAGCTGTAGTGTTAAATGTATTGCAGGTGAACTCCCAGGTGAAATGCATCAGACCAGTATGCCTGACTACAACATTTTGCCCTTGAGAAGTTAACATTTGGGTATGTGCCATACTGTGAACGTCCACTGCAGAGGAGCAGATGAGAGAACGTCAACCGGGGAGCTCATTCGATGGTTCGAAAGAAATTCGTCCCGGGTGTTCCACAATTTAAATTCCCAGTATAAGTCTTGCGGGTGATGCCTTGAGTGACTGGCGTGGAAGGGGTATAAAATGTAGGTGTGAAAGAGTATAACTTTTGAGTGCATCAGATATACGGGGCTAAACTATAAGTACAAGCTAATTATCGAGTTTAATTTCTAATTACTGGTAATCTTTTCATTATTGGTAATGTACATTGTAGCATGAACCAAAGTATTTTCTTGTAATTTGGTACACGTGTGAATTTGCCCACTCACATGTACCAGTAAATGTAAAAATGTGCCCCTCATTCTTGCTCAGCACTTGGCGTACATACTTACTGTATATCATGCCATGTTGAATGCCAGTGTACAAGATGTGTGACTCATATTGGCCTCTTCACCAACCAAGGACATCTCTGATTTGTATGCTGTGTCCAAAGGTAGCAAACTGGAGTGGTCCCTACATAATAGCATGCATTAACACGATGGGCCAAACACACACACACGCACACACACACACACACACACCCTCACCCAAAAGACACTTGTCAATGTCACAAAATGTTACCCTTGATATTGCTTAACCAGATGCTGCATCATACCTGGCAGGTAAATTGAATGTATCTCATAAAGCCTCAAGGAGACTTGCATTAAAGGGACACCCTAAGTAACTTAAGTTCAAATTGACTCTTTTTTTATAAGAGGAGTATATCAGAGAAATAGACAAGAGTGTAAGTGGAAGTTGAAGCAAACTGGAGACTTGTATCTAATAGGGCATTCAATAATGGCATTAATTCTAAACCTGATTTTGATTGATATCTTTATTTACTCATTATTTATGTGTCAGTTTGTGAAATTTAAAATTCTATTAGATATTCTTATTTTTGTTCAGTAGACGATTTTTGTAAAGTATTCAAATTCTGTGCAGGCCTTGTTGACAAAAGATTGCCTTGACAATCAAAAGGCTTCCTGGAATCTTGCTCAACCTGGGAACAACAGCTGAGGAATACTACATAATGTAGGTGAATTCCTGCCTGAAAAAAACTTAATTGGAGGGAGTGCTCAGGTGAAGAAAATAAGCGAATTCGTAATTAGCTCATGTACACCTTGGTACAAATGACCTTTCTTTTTTCTCAGTTGGTTAGGCACTTCACTCGTTTTCAAAGCGGTATAATGCATATATTCAAAGCTTGTCTGACGTAACAATTTATGGAATTCGTCAGACCAGGTGACCAGAATAGTCTGTCAGTTGACACTTTAGCAGGCATCTAATTCATTGTTTCGTATTGAATGCAATAACAACCTTTTTCTTTGATATTGCCAAATATCTGTACCAGGGCCCTGTTTCAAAAAGCTGTTCGTAAAGTTACGAACAACTTACGAGCGACTGGTGATCAGTTCTGATGTGCTACATATTATACTTATCAGAATTTCCATAATTCACTCAGCACAAGAACTGATCACCAGTCGCTCGTAAGTCGTTAGTAACTTTACGAACAGCTTTATGAAACACCCCCCAGGCTTGCTGTCAGGTGGATGTGCTGGCAAGCACTATTTAGATAAGGATCACATGAATAATCATCACATCACAGATGCTTATCTCGGTGAATTAATAAACCAAAATGCCTGTTGATACAAATGACCTTTTTCTGCTCATGCCCAAATAGGAATTACGAACTGGTCTATTGATGTCATTCACTTTACGTACGTACATGTACATGTATCATTATCATAATTGTCATTCTAATGGCAATTAGAATTGCCCGTGGCAGTGCATCTCGTGGATAAAATGTTTGATCCCGAACACACATTTTGTCATTAGCCTGTGAGAAAAGAAATAACCATGAATTTTAGTACACTACATAACGGTCTATTATCACGTTTATATAGTGGGACTTTAATTGAGCCATTTGGTCTTATTCTATGAAACCTCTTACAACTCCCCAAGTGCAAAATTTAATTGATATAGTGCATAAACAGGTTGCTGTACTAAAGTAACTTCTAGTTCTACATAGTTACTGAAAGATGTATCATCAGCATAAATATCAGCATGAGCTTCTCTCTCGATCTCTCTTTTTTCTTCTAAACATAACATACAACATTGTAATCCCCAGCTAGAACATTCTAAATTGTTTATTTCTGTTCTTGTGTTTGATGCACCTGCTGAATTTTTAAGTGATTTAACATGTGCAGCACATGATTATGTCTAGCCATGGATTTGCCAAATGTCTAAAAATACATCCAAGCAACTCGGGTGAAACTGAGCTTGTCCTGACAGAAATTAATCAGTCAGTGAGTAGGCGTAGCTGTGGTATAAAAAGACACAGTGCATTAACTTTTTCTGCCTTCAAGCTTCAGGATCCTGGGAGGGTAATGGAGTTGCACAAGTTCAATCTTTTGCATACTATTCCGAGCATTTATAATATGTACTATGTGGGTATGGGTATCCCCATTTTAACAACACTCTATGACAGTTACCATTCAAAGTATGGTAATTTCATTGGTGAAGTGTTTCATGTTCATAAGGATTTAAAGGCAGTGTGGTAAGGTTTATGTGGGTTTCCTTTTTAGTATTGAATCTTGAGGCTGCAATAAAAAATGAGTTTTTATTCATGGCTGCTATATAAAATGCACTGTCCCAGTTTGATGACATTGGACAGATGTACATTAGGGAGAAACTGGCATTTTGTTGTCAATTTTGTTGGTGGTAATTATGCGGATCTGCTCGAAGCATGCAGCCCTGTGGCTTTGTGGGGCAATTCAGACCTTTGCTGTGCCATCATGCGACTGGGATTTGCGTTAACCCGTCGAGGACGAGGTCGGAGTATAGTCGGGCAAGTGTCTATGGGAAATGTGTGTTGTAGCAAATCAGCCCGTCCTTAACGGGTTAAGCATGGTTTTATAGCCCTCGTCTGCGATGATGGCTGGTATCCCATCTTGTGGCTATGACCTACTTGGGAAACTATGCATGGCACATTGTGCTCCACAGTGTGTTTATTTATTTTTTTTTATTTTTTTTTTTAAGGGGGTTAGGGGAGAAATATAATATCATTACCAGAAAATGAAATAACATGAGTTTGAAATACACATATAGTAGTTATACTGTAGTGAGGGATGTCAAACTATTGGTTTTACTCTTTCTTTGAGTTCAGAAAACAAAAACAATAAACAAAACAAACCCAACCTGTGTTTAAAAAAGGTGGATATACCAGTCGTTGGCACATAGATTTTGAAAAGATGTATGTCTTGTATCTGTTATGATATAGTATGTAGCACATATGATGAAGAAAATGCAAGAGAAACATAAAATATATTGTGCATTGATGTTTACTTGAATTCTCAGTCTACAATTACAGGTCATGGATAAAATGGATTCCTTATTGTAATAATTTCACTTCTAAAACACAAAACACTTTAATGCTTCTATACCAGTATGTATGGACATGAGCTTTAGTCTTTGTTTGTTTGTTTGTTTTCGACAAAGGCAAATAATTTTCATGGATTCTTTGCATATAAATATCTTTTCGACTTCCTCTGTTGCAGGGTGTTACGAAGAAGACCACCTTGAACCCTAATGCCAAGGCATTCCAGAGTCCCAGGACGCCAACCGGCTCGGTGAATTCAGACGCTGGGGAAGGATCGCAGGACTGGGCTGACCATGATAGTGGGATATCGGTTGCCTCCTCACCGCAGGTAGCAATGAAATCACAGGGTACGTACCAATGCCAGACTGACCCCCAGCATTAGTTACGTTCACACGCAGTTGCCAAACTTGGAAGTTTAGGTCAAAAACTTTCTGTCGATGATTAGCTTCACTTGTGAATTCACGATGCAGGTTCACACACGCACCTAAACTTGAAGTTACTACTTATGAGTGAGCCCCACTCGATGGTTACAATGACCTTGTGCCCATACAAAATAGCGCAGCGAACAACACACAAGATTTAACTCACAAGCTCATTGAATATTGTGTCCACACAGAGCAAAACTACGAGTGGGGACCCCCCGTGGCTCGTGGAGAGAGCGTAAACCCTAAGATGTCTCGTGGTTCTAATCATTGACTAATCTTTGAGATTGCTAACTTTCGAGAGCATCCACACAGAGCTAAACTACAGGCTAATCATCAAGAGTTAGGTTTTCGACCTAAACTTATAAAGTTTAGGAACAGCGTATGAACCTAACTACTGTTGGTCATTTCCGGTCCCTTACTCCCCAGCAAGGTCTCCCTTATCTTGTAACCACTGGGTGTAGGATTCCCTTCTATCCACCACATACTATAAAATAAAACAAAAACAACAACAACAACAACAACAAATTTGCGTGAATGAAACTTAAGCGAATTTTGCAAAGAGCCGAGATTCGCAAAAGTAGAATGCCAGCAAAAGTGGAGATATGCACAAAGCATTGATATTGACTGCAAGTACAATTCTGTACAGCATCACGGTCGGCAATTCATGAAAGCCGGAAAAAAAAAAAAAAAAAGGCAGTCGGCTCCAATTCGCAAGTGTTTCATGCCATGAATATGTCTGGTTTTACAGCACTCCCTTGTCCCCCGTCCCACCATGCTCATCCTACAATACCTGCCACCCTCTTCCTTCCTTGCCTTCATAGCCACGCCTGTCCCCTTCAATATCTGCACCACCCTTTTCCATTATCCCCTACCCACTATCTGTTCCTCACTATTGTCAACCTCACGTTAACTCAAACCTCCCACCCTTACCTTTGATAGTCCCACTATCCCTAAGTCCCATACCATCATATTTATCTCTACCATAAGTATCCCACTGACTTTATCCTCACTGCCCTTCCCTAATTCATACTCCTTCCTTTAAAATCATAATCCCACTATCCTTGTACCTTATTCTCACACTGCATTGTAGATCATGTGTATCCCAACCAACCCCTTGTTATGTCTGCCATCTAATATCCCAACAAACCATGTCCCCATCCCATATTGCCATTACCCCTTTATCCCCTACCCCCCCCCCTCCCCCTTGTGACATACTATAATTTGCCCCAAAGACCAGAACCTAGATGTGTAAAGAGCCATATTCTCTTCATATCTTATTTTCAGCTAGCTTCTCCAGCAGATTTCAGTAAACTGGCCATTTTGCTCTGGCCGTAACCCATCAGTGCTTGGAATCATTTGTCATCCCAAATGCATGCCGGAAAGAATTGGTTTCGTGAGACATTATGATAGATAGTTGTCAGCCGCAATTGCCGAAAATAGCCTATCCAAGATGCATATGTGTAGATGTTTTGCCATATGTTCATTTTTAGTCTTTGGTGTTAACAGTAATTTATGTTTTAAAATTTTATATTTACGGCCATTTGTTTGAATTACTGATGTATGTTTATTGGCATATTGGATGTAGGCAGCGATCTATCTCTTTTATAGTGCCATATGTGACCCTGTGCTAGTAGCAGTCAAACTCTCCAGTGGGCTAGTGAACTAAAAGAATACTGACCTGCTGAACTGATCAGAGACTCGATGACGATCTGATTGCCCACTTGGACAAAACAGTTTTATTCCAAAAAAAAAGAAAAAAAAAGAAAAGAAAATGTAAACCTCAATACTCATGAAATGCCCTGTATTGCCTGGTCAGAAAAATTGTAAATAGTGAAAACACAGTTAGCATGGGAGATTATATGTTTGTGTTTCACATCATGCAGAGCTGCTAGTTCAAGGGCACAAATTTGCTGCCGAGAGCGTAGGAACGCGGCAAGGTATGTTAATGTCAAGCTGCTAAATTTGGCTGACACTGCTCCACAGGAGGAGATAGCTATCAGATCGTTTAAACGAAGAGGGGAAAGAAAGCCAGACGGGCAAAGCTGAAGTACATAGAGCCCTTGAATATTTCACAATTCCATGCCCTGCTATTAATAGCAGGTATGACATTTGTATCAACGTATGATACTCAAAGCTTATGGAAAGTGTGGGGGGGGGGCAGGGAGGTAGGGAAAAAAACAAACAACGAAAACAAAACGGTGGCGGAGGAGAAGCGCGGGGGGAAAATTAGGATATCTGAAAAGCGCTGCGCCTATGGGATGTGAGCTGTGTTTACAGAGTCCAGATGGAGTCTTGTGTAGCAAGAATGATGACGTAGATGGTAATAAGGCAGAGAACACAGGAGTGAAGTAAACAGGTAGCACTTGGACAATTTCTATTCTTAGATCGCATCGAGCCAGCAGAAGCCGTAGGGGAGAGAAAGGGGGGGGGGGGGGGGAGTGCTGGAGATGGAGGGGGAGGGAGGGAAAGGGCGAGAGAAATGAAGACAGGAAATGGCAAGGGGAATGGGGAAGGAAGAAAGTGGGTAGGATAGGAGGCGCAAGTGGAATGAGACGGGGGCACGGCTACACGTAATGAATCATTCATTGCAGGAGGCATTTTGCTGTGAATTAAGAAAGAATAGGAAGTGCGTGGAGAGATTATCCTCAGGATTGTGGCTGATGTCGATGAAATCAAAACTTCCCCCGTCTTTCAAAGCTCCAAATGGTAATCCTAATTCAGAGCTGTCTGTCGCATATATTATATTAAAAAACAATAATAAATAGTTCTAATTGCATTTTAGTATAATAGTGCCTTAGAATTACCTATTCAAGTGACAAGTGAGTTTCAAGAGGCACTGATAGAATAGCAACAACTTTCATGTCATTTGCGTAGATTTTGGTCATATTTTCTTCCAAGCATCAAACATTTGAAAATTCTCTAAAAAAACAAACAATATTTTTTATATTGGTGGCAAAACCTGTGAAAGCTCTTTAAAAACTACAAGTGTTGAATCCTTATTTTCCATTATAAAGAATAAAAATAATTCAGTTTTTGAGCTGCACAGTCATTTTGCAAGTTATTTCTCAAAAGTGTTAACAAAAATCAAGTGCTGCAATGGAGTAGTCAGTCGAGAAGCAATGTTATTTTGCTTGTTTCGTGAGCACAAACGATTTACTATTTGCTTGTTTTTTATGCAATTGTATCTAGCAGAGTCGGGTTTGACTTATTACATTTTTGTGCGTCATTTACTCTGATGCCTCTTTAAAGCAAGCAAGTCTTCTCTGTTGCTCTGTGATTTTCATTTGCTGTGTCTTCGATCATCAAGACTGAATTTTGCACTTTTTTCTCATTTGTTTGCCAAACCTTTTACTCTTGGGCATATTGACTTGCACATCTAATAAGAAATAGCAGTTTCAGTTTTTGTAAAGACGATGGGAAGAAATTTTGTGTCAATGGTCCTCTTCCTCAATCTCTCATTTGAGTTTACAGACTGCCTTGGTTTCAGGGTTCAGAACAGAGATGCAAGAAGTATCTCCTTGAAAATATGGCTTGAGAATGAGAGAGAGGTTTCAGATAGTTTACAGAAAGGCTTTGTTTGTAGTAACATGTTTCTGATATGTTTGTCTAGAGTTCCGGAACATAGCTCAGACACTGGAGTTTTACAAGCCTCTTTGTTTACTGCCAATGACATTATGTGTCTATTAGATACAAGCTCTATGGGCTGTCAATCAGATGAATGCAGTTCTGGATATTAATTGTTCATGAGCATGCACACGCACCATAGCAGATCGAAATGAACGGTAAAACTAAGACCATTTTCACAGAGGTCGAGAAACGTAATTACAATGTTGGATTACAATTATGATTACAGTTACAATATGAATTATCGTCCATACACATGACTGAGGAAGGTTTGGTGGATTCATCGGACACCAACAAATAATTAAATTTTTACACAGACTTGGGGGGAATCATGTTTAGTAGTCCATGGTAGTAAGTAGTGAACCAGCGAGGCTCAGTCACCAATAGGTACCTTGCCAAGCAATCTAGGCATTTTGAGAATTTGATACTGTAAAACATTATATATTCGCGGCATAAATTTTTCGCGAATTGGAGCCGACAGCCTTTTTCGTGGCATGAAATTTTCACGAAGTGCCACTGGCGTTCAATGCATATAGTGTAAACAAGGACTTTCGCGTGCATTTTAATTTCGGGAATCTTGGCGCTCGCGAAATTCGTGAAATTAAAGTGCACGCGAAAATTCCTCGTTTTACAGTATTTGAAGTATGTATTCCAGGACAGTTCTTTAAAAAAAAGTCATTGCCAAAGAAGATTTCCTGCACCTCCTTTGCATAATGTTTTATGATGATTTCTTTTTAGATAAACAGTCACTTCATGTGCATATTATGCATCTATGAATTTCTCATGGCTTTAAATATCCAATGCCTCTCACTCAATTTTCCCCCGTGCATCCATAATGACGATGTCATTTATGATGGGTCATTCAGCCTGTCGGTGCTGCCCACACACTCGCTGCTCTGCATAATTGCCATGCGGCCTTCGCCCAGCATTTCGTGTCCGAAATGCGTGTTTGTGCTCCGCTTTGATGACGTCAATAATGAGGCGGAAAGGGCCTCCTTGGTAGGCTGATGGCTCGCGATGGCCGAGGAGTGATTCGCAGTGTGGTATCGTTCAAGGAGCCCTACACATGATTTTTTGTCTTTTTGCATTTGAACATCCATAAATAGACCGCTTCTGTGATTTCTTACAATTAATGGATGTTTCTTTTCCTACAGCCTTGTTTACGCATTTCATTCACCTGCTCCCGTTAAATTTCAGTGGCAGGAATTTGCTTTAGTTGTTGCTACATTGTAGGTAGGGCAAGCCTCTGGCAAGTTTAAAGGGAAGGTAAACCCAAAGAGCAATGTGGATTGAGTGAAAGCAGCAACATTAGTAGAAGACATCACTGAAAGTTTGAGGAAAATCGGACAATTGATGCAAAAGTTATGAATTTTTTAAGTTTTGGTGTTGGAACCGCTGGATGAGGAGACTACTAGAGGATATGACGTATGAGTGGACAACCATACAAAGAAAATATAAAGGAAATTCAACAAAAATTAACTTTTCTAGAATTATGAAAGAGCAGTGGACCAACCGCTTTCAGAAAGCAGTGGGAATAATTGCTACCTTTAACATATGTGAATATCAAGTTGATGGAATTTGTAATTTTCATGAAAAATGGATTTTTGTAGTATTTTCTTTATATTTTCTTGGTAGTGTTGTCCACTCATACGTCATAACCTCTAGTAGTCTCCTCATCCAGCGGTTCCAACACCAAAACTTTAAAAATTCATAACTTTTGCATCAATTGTCCGATTTTCTTCAAACTTTCACTGATGTGTTATACTAATGTTGCTGCTTTCACTCAATCCACATTGTTCTGGGGTTTATCTTCCCTTTAAGTTGTTACGGGCAACTTTTGTGAACAAAGCATGCATAAAATCTAAATACATTACAGAACTGGTCTGTTGGTTAAACTGGGTATGGAATTTTAGAATTTATAGTGATTGGGATGTGGATGAGGAATGCATGTTTTCAAAATTCATGACAAATCACAGTGAACAAGAATGATCACATATCAGCTTCACATGAAAATGCATGATTGGATGCTGAAGGAAGCAGAACAAAAGAAGAAAGCATGCATAAATTTGACACAGATGTACTTGTCATTAAAGCAAGTGGTGTAACAGAATTACATTGCTACATATGTACATTTTGCTGGAATATGTGAGCCTCTTCCATGCATGTCATTCTTTTTCAGTGTAACATGTTTGGGGTTTGTCAGAGTATTGGTTTATCTGTTCAGCTTCAAGGACCACAATATAAATTCCACAAATCTTTACATGGCACTATCAATTTTTGTACTACATGATGTGAATTGAATATATTTAGTCGTCTGGAATGCCCCTTCAAATAAGACGAGGGTCCTCCAATGGTGAAAGGAAAGCTGTGATAATGGTATTGAACTTGGGGAATGAGGGATGTAAACACCTACCTGTACTTTGTAGCAGCGTGGCTTCCTTCTGTCTTTGGGGCACAATGAGAGCCGATGTCGCTCGCTGTGTCCATGTGTGGTCACGAGGGGCCTTGGGCCTGGCTTTTAGGGTTTCCTTCTGAAACAAACTGATGGCTTTAGCCCACGCAAATGAGTAAGAGGCCAATGCTACATACAATATAATGTATTTCTGGTGTTAGCATTGTCGGAACTTGTGTAATTTTGTTTTCATCATTGTTCCAATGTATGTGATGTCACCATGCTGAAGGTAAACACAAAATTAGAGTGACTACTAATTTTTCCCGAAATGGGACTTCCCGACAATTTTTCGAGTGCTCAAATTCGCAATGGTAGAGTACTGAATGGAGAAATGTATGCGTGCACGTCACATTCATGACGGGATGAGAGTTAATATTTTTGTGTGTTTTTTCATTCGCGAATAGCACGTGACTCACGAAATAGTATTACAGTATACAATAAGGGGGAAATATTACACGTGCAGGTACAGTATTCATCGCATAATCGGGCATCTGATAATCGGGAACCTCGCTTAAATGACATACGCTTCCCAGAAACATTTCCAATGCACGTTATTTTCACTGGATAATTGGGCGGGGACCTCTGATAAACGGGACAATTTTTCTTCAAGCGATCTTCGATTTTGTTGATATTTTACACAAAAAATCTACCAAAATACCACAACAATATTTCAAAGATTCCCTATCAGTTGTCGTTTACAACAAACTTACAAAGCAAGCTTCGGACTGTGTGTTTTGACCTCCGTCCATCCAGTACACGTACATTTCAGCTCGCTGCCCGCCTTCGCTTTTCTGTGCATGTGTATATATGGCGAGCTAGATCGCTACAACACATGTACAGTGCAGTGATCCCGGCAAGTAAACAATCAAGCCGTGATGATTGAATGATTGAAGGACTTTTCATTGACGTTCCCACATCAGTTCTGGGTAATCATTTCCCATGGTTGTGGATATATGTATTTATACAGAACGCCCTACGTATCCAAGAATTCTACGAATGTTTAAGAAAGTGCTAGCTTTTAATCCACATATTTTGTGTTCGAAGAGAGGTGACAGAAGAAGAACCCGGTTGCGATTACTCTACATCATTGCGAGAATGCAGGGACAGCTAGAGGGTCGCGCCGAGGGGTAGCGTGGTTGTGTATTCATGTACATGTATAGTACGTCAGTATGCATGTGTGTGTGTGTGTGTGCACTACATAATGTACATGTTGTATGCCGTTAGTGTATGGTGAGTGCCCATCGCGAAATCGGGCACCCCGCTTAAAGGGGCCGTGTTTGCTACTCCCAACCTGTCCCGATTATGCGATGAATACTGTATTATCTTATGCTGTAATTATTTTGCCCACCATCAATTTGTGGTAGTTCTGTATTTCACAGTGTTTGTGTGTGTGTGTGTGTGTGTGTGTGTGTGTGTGTGTGTGTGTGATCATAGATCACTGTGTGTGATCATAGATCACTGTGTTTTGATTGTTCATTTGAAGAGAAGTAATCCCTCTGATGTACTGTATCAGATACTATAGATAGCAGCTCGCAAACTGACAGTTAAGTCGTAGTGGCCGTGCTATTCTTTGCTCAAGGCTGTTCATATTTTTAGAAGAGGATGAGTGACAGTAGAGGCGTGCACATGAGAATAACTGCATGGTATTCAATGCCATAGTAATTTGTTGTCAACGTCTAATTGGCGAATTACACAGTAATATATACCACGGTATCTCAGTTGGTACTGTTCTCATACATGAAATACCGTGGTATTTCTGGCCCAAGTACACCTCTCTGCGGTACAAGCACTGCACATGTATGCATAATATGGTATCTCCTATGGGGAAAAAGACAGGAAGTGGGTCTGCTCCAGTGAGAAATGCACCCCATTGTGGTGGATGGTAATCCATGACATAATTCACATTCAAAAGCCAGCATTTTTACAGCAAGCAAAGTTTGAATAACCACGCTATGATGCATAGTGTTTTTTGAGGCCTTTTGTGGTTTACATTCATATCATGACATGTCGGGCAAAATATGGCAATATTTCACCATAAGTGTGAATGGGCTCAGTGATTACTCTATGCAGGGAGGTGCTCTATGTCATCATTCGATAGACGCTATGGCTGGAATTCATGAAGGTGGTACAAATGAAACCATGGTTTAAACCATGGACAAAAACCATGGAGCGCCAAGTGTCGCATTGAATATTTCGTTACGAAATCAGTCATTTCGTCGATGATTATTTTGTAATGAAATGACAACATTTTGTAACTAAATAAACATTTCGTCCACGAAATGATAATTTCGTTAACGAAATGGTCATTTTGTTGACGAAATGACCAATTTCGTAATGAAATATTCTGTGCGACACTTCTCGCTCCATGGTTTTTGCCCGTGGTTTGAACCATGGTTTCATTTGTACCACCTTCGTGTATTCGGGCCATTAGCTGTAGACAGCAGGCTGTTGTTTTGGACAGACAGAGCAGGAAATAATTTTCCTCCTTGAAATTGAATAGCACTTTTAGTGGATGGACATACATTTCGAACCAAATAGTGTACAAGTCTATGTAATGAAATTGCTATGCAAATAACATTTTGTATAGCACTCGTACAAAAATGCATAGCAAATTGCTATGCAATACCAGGAAAATTATTCCCTGCAGAGTAGCCAGAGATGGCTGGCCTTGTCAGATGGACATTGTACAATTGTAGATATTGGTGGGAAATGTTGCAAAATGAGATACTCATTATTACGAATTGTGTTCCCTTGGCAGATATGGTAGTGCTAAATGTTCCTCAGTCAAGGTTGTTCTTGTTTGGTACATGGCATGATCAGTGGATATTCATGAAATCATGCGTTTTCGTGATATATATCAAGGTATCCTTTGAGGCACACTAAATGACGATAGCATGAAATGTAATTAGTGTCTAGACTGATATCATTTCATCCTTGCCAAAAATAAACACATGCTGTGAGAAAAGATCTACATGTATTTTTTCCGTCCTTCAGTTGGTTTCTGAGATTATTCACCTTGCTCAAGGAGGATGTGAGGAGGGTATGTGTGAGATTAAAGTTTTATGAAACAAAACGAAGAAAACTGCCATGTGGCATTTTTTTTATTGACCAGTTGTTTTGAAATAATTTTGTGCTGATCACAAGTAGCTAATTGCAAAGTTTTCATGTGTAACAGTGTGTCACATACATACTGACAGTGATAGCAAAAAATTTATGTATGGATTTTGTCTCTCTTTTTCCGTATTGGATTTTTTTTTTTTTTTTAGTCCATAATTATTTATCAGTCCATAATAATTATTAGTCCATAATTTATTGCACAAAGAGAAACAAACAGATAGGTTGATACAAACTCGGTTCAGTGCTTTATGCCAAAGCTTCTCAATCATCCTGTATGGATTTTTGGTTTGTAGTCTGGAAGAGCAGACAATCCATTCAATCGCGAAATGCAATTGATTATTTTTATTTTCCTTGACAAAGAATTTTGATAATTATACCATTTGACAAATGAAGACGTAGTGGGTGGGTTTTTCTGTCTTGCTTTCTTTCTTTTATGCTAGTCTGAGATCAAAATAAACTCAGAACAGAAAATGATACATGATTTGTCTGGTTCAGATGCAAATGGTAAGCCATTTTACTTGCAAATGAAGAATCATTCAGGATTGGTGTAAGAGGAAAGTTAGAATAAGTGCAAACTCCTGTTGCTTCTCAATGAGATATAATTTTTCATGTAGATCTCTCTCTCTCTCTCTTTCCTGTGCCATTTCTATACATCTCCCTCTCTGCATTTGACAGAATATTATCAGAATTTATCATTGCACTTTTGCAGTAGCAAGCAACTACTGTACTTGTCAAATATGAACAAATGGGATGTCAATAGATAATAAATCAACAGATAAAGCATACCATGTTAATAGTGTATGATTATCAGTTGAGGTTTATATTTTTGTTTGTTTGTTTGTTATACCCCCGCCAAACGAAGTTTGAAGGGGGTATATAGGAATCAGCGGACGGTCGGGCGGGCGGTCGGGCGGTCGGTCGGGCTGGCGGTCGGTCCGTTGCAAATCTTGCGTCACGAACTACTTCCTCAGTTTTCAACCGATTCCCATAAAACTTGGCACAGACGTGTGCCTTGGGTTGTAGATGTGCAAGACGTATTTTTTGACAGTACCCAAAAATACGTTGCCATGGTAACGGCATATTATGGGCAAAAATGGGTACAAATCTTGCGTCGCGAACTCCTCCCACAGTTTTTGATCAATTTTTATGAAATTAGGTACAGATGTTCATCTGAATATGTTAATGTGCAAGACACATATTTCCGCAGTGGCAAAAAGTGCGTTGCCATGGTAACGGCATGTTATTGGTAAAATATAGGGCAAAATGCTTCATGGCAAAACTGCTTCATCAGTGTTCTTCCCATTCTCATGGAATTCATATTGAATGTTTGTCTTAGGATATAGGTCAGAATGACACATTTCTTGACAGTTACAAAAAGTATGTTGCCATGGTAACACGCTCACATATTATGAGCCAAAATGATGGAAAATTTTGTGTTGCAAACTACTTCCTCAGTTTTTGCCCAATTTCCATGCCTTTGGTTGTAGATGTGCAAGACGCATTTTTCGACAGTACCCGAAAGTACGTTGCCATGGTAACGGCATATTAATGGCAGAAGATCAAGGAAAGATCTTGCGGATTTAACTACTTCCTCTTTTTTTTGACCAAAGCTTATGAAATGTTGTTTGGCGGGGGTATAACCAGTCGCTGTAGCGACATTTCTAGTTTGTTTTGTCTTCTTTGCTCATTGCAGCCACAACTAAGACCAGAATTACCCTAGACCAGTACAAAAGTCGTATTCATGGCCAAGGGACTTGTGTTGGTAATGGAGAAGGTAAACAGCCTGATTTAATTTTGTATCTCGTCTCTTCTTTTCTCCCACCCCCTTCCTTCCCCCGTCTGTTGTCTCAACCACCCCCCCAACAAACCCAGGACCCTCCGGTGCCTTCCAGATGAACGGAGACATGGGCAAGTACACAGCACTTGGTTACCCACCCACCCCTGAATCCCCCGTCTTTCCCCTCGCCAATGGACACTTATTTGGATCCGAGTACCCCTACCTCCCCGATGGTCAAATTGTGACTGGTAAGTGGCGTGACCCCTCGTAAGTTTGCATGCCCTCTACTTAACCCCGTCTGGGTATTTTGTTTGTTTGTTTTGTGTTTTTTGTTCTTTCAGTTTTTGTTTCAGTGTTATCTCGACCAAGACAACAGATTGTGGTAGATGGTGTTTGTGGTATTGCTATGCATCTCCACTTCTGTCTACTTCGTCACCATCATCACCCTCCTCCTCTTCATCATCATTGCCATCTTTTTCATCTTGCTATTTTTGCTGCACACCGCTTGAAGCTGGAGGATGAGAGCGTCCTTTGAGGCAGGGTGGCCTTTTTTGAGATGCTCGAACTTGTCAGGCAAGGTGTTGCATGAGCAGCGTCAAGTATAAACACTCCATATACTCCCGCTTTCCTGGACTCTGAAAGAAACAGAGACTGCAACGTGGGCTTTCACATTTACGAAAAATCTCGGTGTAATCTCTTTCGGAAATTATGCATTCATAAACATTTAGGTCCAAATTCACAAAGGTGGTACAATCTTTGTCCATGGTTTAAACCATGGACAAAGATCATGGTTTGTACGGGACGCCAAGTGTCCCATGGCTTATTTCGTTACAAGATGACTGATTTTGTAACTAAATAGGCCATGCGACACTTTGCGCCCTATGCAAAACTACAGTCTTTGTCCATGGTTTAAACCATGGACAAAGATTGTACCACCTTCATGAATTCGGGCTTTAGAGTCACTGAGCATTCACACACAGAAACATACACCTTGTTGTAGATGTCATTAAAAAAAAAAAGAAAGATACATACCATAGTGTAGATTGTGGCCCATCAGTCAAATATGGGAATCCTACCTCATGTTCATGCAGGAGTATCATATGCATGTTTATATCATGCAATGTGATGGAAGTCAGTGGTGTCAAGCTGGACTCTAACTTTACAATCGTGTGTTAGAGTTCAAGCATACACTGTTTAACCAGAAATATTCGCAGCATGAAATGTTCATGAACTGCCACCAAAGTGGCATTCAATGCATATTGTAGACAAGAACTTTTGTGTGCATTTTAACTTCGCAAATCTTGGCTCCTCACGAAATTCATGAAGATTTCATGCATGCAAAACTTGTTGGTTTTACAGTAAATTTATTCCCAAGCAAAAATCCAAAGCAAAAGGCTTAGACCAGGATTGTCCAAACATGATATGAGAAGGTCGTTTGGGAATAATCAAGCTTGTAGTTTGCATTCAGACTGAAAGAACCATTGCTTTACTTAAATTATTAGCATGATACTGGTTTTGAAACTCCCTGACCTCACTGGTTGTGCATTGTAAGAAGCAAGAAGACATCATATTATTTATGGGTAGGACAGGTTCAGGCATTTGCCAATCACATTCTGTGTATTTGTCTTACAAGAGCAAAATGTATCAAATGCACACCAATGTCCCACATACCCACATCCATGTTGGCAGTTTTCTGGTATGAAAGGTATTGAATGTAGAATTTTGAAATAGTAACTTCAATCACTATCAACTTTGCTCAAAGAGTTTTACCAATGCGAGTTTTGTGAAGACGTGAAACTGAAGCATCCCTTTACTTTATTACTGTTTTCTTTAATTGATCGTACTCCATTTTTTGAAGTCCAGAAAATTCACTTTCATAATGCAGGCTATACAGCTGGGTTTTTTTTTTTGTGGGTTTTTTTTTTTGTTTTCGAATAGAAAAAGGCAGTTGCACTGCCACGTCTTTACCAACAAAAGTCATTTTCACAAGTCATTTTGCGCCCAGATGACTTTCTGAGAAAACTGCCTCGAGACAGCTTCTTACGGGCTGTCGCTATGGTAATATCTGGGATTCGCAAATCTTAAATGATTAGAGGACGAGAGACAAGGTGTGGGGAAAACAGATAAAACTGTTAGTGGCTCAATTCCCCAGGGACGACAATTCAAGGGGCACTCTTGCATTTTAATTGTTTGTACACCCTGCGCCCTGAGAGAACCGCATCCTGAAAGGTGGTGCATTCACATTAATTCGGCAGTGATGCTACATACCACAGAAATTTTGTTGGCACTGTTCTCATTAGCGAGATACCATGGCAGTAGATGCTGCGATAATTCACATGGTGTCATTCTCATTCATGAAATATCGTGATATTTCTGGTAAGCTTTGCGCATATCTCCAATGGGAAAAGACACACAGTGTGTCTGGTCATGTGAGAATTGCACCGCTGTATGATCAGTGGTATTTTGTAATATGATTCACGCTCAAATCTAGCATATGTATTTCGTGCGAAATTTGAATCGCCACCCTAAATACCACAGTATTTTGCAGTGTTTCACTGCCAGTGTGAATGCACCTAAGGTCAAAATCAGCAGGTTGCCACTATCATTGTCAGTATACCTCTCAGTGTAATTGAAGTGTAATTTATTCATAAATTAATTTTCATCTTAGAAGAACTTTTTCCCCCTTTATGTGAACTAGCATTCCCTGCAGTACAAATTTGACTGTTTCTTGTTTGTTTTTTCTTTATTTGTTTTTTGTTTGTTTGTTTGTTTGTTGGTTGGTTATTTGTCTTCCAGGGGTTTGTTGGACAACTTTTTTTGTGTATTGTGGTGGCAGAAAAAGTTAGTAGGCTAAATAGTTCTGGTAACTTTAAAGGCATAATTTACCATTTGCAGATGAAAGCATTAGTGCTTTAAAATAGTTCTAAAATGTGAGTTAGGGATAAAAACAACCACTGTCAAAATTTGAATCCGTATAATCGATGTTAAGTGTTGTTAAATACACAAAATGTGAACAATAGTTATAATAAAAATGTTTCCAGACTAAACCGTATACAGTTACGGTTTATTGAGAAAAACCCTGATATCTCCTTATATTTTAGGTTTTATTGCAAATATTTCATATGGTAGGATGTTTTATGATACAACAGACCTACACATATGCATCAAATGTGATATCTGGAACATTTTTGAAATCACTGCTCCCAAAGGTAAACTGGACCTTTAAATGTAGTCTGGAAGTAATGAAAGTTGAAGCAAACTCAGACAATCCATTCAAGATTTTTTTTTTTTTTTTTTTTTTTTTGGTATTTTGATAAATTTCAATTGTAGCCTTCTCAAGGTGTGAACCTGACAGCAATTTGTGTCATACCAGAACAGTGTTATGATAGTATGTTAAAAAAAAAACAAAGATAATGAAAACAATTTTGTTTTTGTTTTGCTTCAAATAAAAAGTTCACATTTTTTTAAAGACTTATTTTAAGATACAATGAAAGCTGATAGCATCATACATGTACAAGCCTTCAGGAAAGAGTTCTTTTGATTCTCTAGAAAAGTTGATATTTTGAGACAAAAAAGTACTGGTGATATATCCAAATGCATTTAGGGTTGTGCAGTTATTTATTGTGCAGTTATACTTATTAGATTTCATTGAATATCGTACTTTGGATTAGACTTTAAAAAAAAAAGAGAGACTAAACACAAGGAATATTGCTAAACCTATATTTAAGAAAAGAATGGCCCAACAAATTTGTGTCATTCAACAAACAAGGGACAATTGAAAAAAGAAATCTGTAAATGTGTGAAGCTGAGTGAATCAGATGTCGTTCATTATAAGAGAACCACTTCTCACCTTCGTCTCCGGATAGTTTCAGTGGGTCATTCAAAGTTTATCACGGTTACCAATCAGTGTGCGTGGCAGCGCACTCCAATTGGCTATCATTACCCCGATTCTGGTCAGAGCTCTGCGGCTTGTGGCCGTTCCGCAATCGCTACCGTCTAAAATGTGATTATCGCCTTATCACGAGTCGAAGTGGTGTGTCTGGGTAACGATGACAGGCTGTGTTGGCCAGTTGCAGACTAATAGATGTCGGGATTTTTTTCAGTTGTGATTAGTCTCATGCAGTCCTTTATTGTGCTTTTCTCTTTAAAAAAAAAAAAATGTTTTTATTGATCAATACGAAATGTGCATGCACAACATGATAAAGATGCATAAATGGTCAAAGACCAAAGAGGGAAAATTGTGTTTTTTTTTTAATGAGTTCCCAACTTTACATTTTTAGAGGCTATGGAATGATTAGAACTTTGTGTTTTCAAATTAAGGAAGGAAGTGAGATGATCAAAGGAAGGTTTTACATTTTATTTTCATTTTTATTTGAATTGGCAGACACTTCTGCTAGGAAGTCCAGTGGTATCAAACCAAAGGGAATGTGAATTCAACATTCTTGCAATGACCAGTCAATGGTTGGGAGTGGCATGTGTGAGGGATGCTATTATGACTGAAGCACTATAGTACCAGGATCAAAATTGATAACTTTTTCCTCTTTTTTTTAATGGCAGGAGGTGGATTTTTTTTTTAGTTGTTTATTTCTTAGAATGATATTGCAGGAAGTAGATTTTTTTAGTTGTTGATTTTTCAGAATGATTTGACAGGAGGTGGACATTTTGTTGTTTATATTTTTTGCAAAATGATTTGGCTAGATAGAAGTTCTCATTGAACTCTCTCTCTAGAATCAGGCTGCTACAACCGGAAACCTGCCCAACCTAGAGAAGTTCGCTCCAGACAATTACAGTAACTGTACCGAGACTGCCTTGGAGGAATATATACTTCTAAGGGATCTTTCAAAATAGAAGTGTTATTTGTCGAAGCTATGAAAATATCAATAGCCATGTTTTGAATGCTAGAACTTGACTGCTCTAAATCTTGCAGAAAAGTAATCATGATTTGAGGAAAGAGTGTCATGAAAAGCCCAATGCCAAACTTGGATGCAAGGATTCTCATCTATGAATCAAGTAGTGCAAAAAAAAAAAAATGAATACAAAGAAAGGAAGAGAAAAATGCTTGCTTTATAAAAGAACTTCTACCTATAAATTCAGAATGAATCTGCAAGTGTATATGAGTATGTCTTGTTGTACAATGTCAGACGTCTGAAGCCGGAAAATGCTTTGAAATTTAATATTTGAAGGTTATTTGCTCAGTTTGCATCTTAAAATAGCAGTGGCAGATTCAGAGAGAACATGCCTGTCCTTTGTAGACAGTCACATGTAGTTTTTGCTGCGAGCAAGTACCGACAAATGTCAACATCTGGTACACCCAACCCTGCCAAATTTTGCTGCTGTAATCCCAAATACTTGAGCAGTTTTTGAGCGTACTGGAAAATGATAGAAAGAACTGCTTCGTATCACTTTAAGCAGGTGTTGAGCCTCATTCCAGTATGAATTTCTATTGAGCATGACAATATTGTTACTGTATTGACCAAAATATTCCTCAAGACATGGTAATTTTAGTTGGAATATTGCAACTACTATTCTGTTACTAGGCACTGTCTTCAGAAGGACTCGAGTGAAATAGGTAGTCAACACTTTCAATGTACATCTACAGGGACAAGAATGAAGAATACGACTTTTTTTTTTTCAAATCCATGTGTCAGTTGAGATAGTATAAGGAAAGGAAAATAGAAAAAGAAGAACACACCAACAATACCTTGACCTGTTTTTTTCTTTGCTGTGTTCACAAAATTGCAACAAAAATCCCTCTTCTGTTTTTGTGTATTATTTTTTCTTCTCTATTGCTTGGTAATGCTGACATCACTTCTTTTTCATTACCTGTTATGAAATAGATGAACTGTGTATGACGGATTAGTGTACATTTTTAATCCAGAAATTGAAACAACCAACAAACAAATGATAACAGTGATGGAATAGTGTAGCAATTTTCACGGTATATGTCAGTTTTTTGCTGACCATTCAACACTTTTCCCCCAAAGCAGTTGGGAATGAATGCTGATTTTAGCCACATTCGCACACATACACACACACACACACACACACACACACACACACACACACACACACACACACACACACACACACACAAATTCATGGTATTTGAAACATGACTTTTTGCCCTGCAATGTGAAAACTTAATTTTTGTGTGTGTGGATACACACACACACACACACACACACACGAAAGAAAATAGTTTTTGCGATCTGCATCAGGATAGGAAAATCATTATTTAAAACCTCCCGATAATTTGGCTGGCAGTATGCATGAGAACTTTACACAGAGACTTTTTCATCTTTTTTTGAATTCTTCAATGCATCTTGCTACAGTTGTTCCGCAAGCTCATATTCCTGGAGTCATGTTCTGGTCACTGTTGATTATTTTTTTGAAACATTGCAATAATTTGTCCTGCACAGCATATGTGGACGGAGGCAAATAAAATTGATTTTTGCATCGCAATGCAAAAACTGACAACTCTTGTGTGAATGAATGTGACTTTTTTCATGTCTCTCTGACAATACCTATATTGCAGTCGTTTGTAACAGTTAAATACAGTTGTACCAAGTCGTTTGCGCATGTTTTCTTGAAAATCCAGTGGCAGTGTTTACTTCACTCACCCATACTGACTGAATCAGCTTGTGCTGTGAAGTACGTGTTTGTCTCAACTCAGCTGATATGTGTTCTCTCCCCACCCAGCCTTTCTCTAGTGACCTTGGCTTTCGCCCCACACTTCTGCAGCAAATGCGTTAAATGGAGATCCTTTCTCAACAATTTCAAGTCAGCTGTGGTTTGCAAGAATTGAATGTTCTTGCTGCTTACGAGAAGTCTCCAAATGTACAAACAAGATTGATAGGCACATCCTGGGGGGATAAATGAGTTTGCCTCTTAAAGGCGTTATTTACCATGTGCAGATGAAACAAAAACCCAGCTTTAATGCTTCAAAATAGTTCTAAAATGTGAGTTAGGGATAGAAACAACCAATGTAAAAATTTGATTCATCGTAGTCAATGTTAAGTATTGTTAAATGTACAAAATGTGAACAGTAGTTATAATGAAATTGTGTTTAGACTAAACTGTCTACAATTATGGTCTATTGAGAAAAATAGTGATATCTCCTTATGATTTCGGCTTTATTGCAAAATTTTTGTATGGTAGGATGTTTTGTGATACAACTGACCTACACATAGAGTTGTATGCATCAAGTTTGATACTGGTAACACAAACTTTTTTAAATCATAGCTCCCAATGATAAACAGTGCCTTTAATGGCTTTGTCATAAAAGTGATAAAGAAATGGTAAAATTACAAGTTTAAAGGACCCCTCCCCCACAAAAAATAAATAAAGAAGAAATATTGATAAGGGAACATGCAGTTTGAACCTATTTTTTTTTCAAATGTTGATCAAAGTTTTTTTTTTTATGTAACATGGGGGGGAATTAACACTGTCACAAGATTCACCCTGACTGAATTGGCTTTGTCAGACATACAAGTTGTGGGAAACAGTTTGTATGCAAGACCTCAAAATACAAAACCATCAAGGAAATAGTTTTGAATCATTACATGTGTAGCTTTCCTGCAGTTTTGCCTCTGAAGGTCATTTCATTCTCTATGGTTACAGGTAAATAGCAATCGTAATTACTTTGTAGTAGAAGGACTCAAGTATCCTGAATGTACGTTGTGCATTCCAAGATCAGGAAAATGTTGGTAATTCCCAGTCCATTGCAGGAGCAAATCTGATACATTACTGATTAAAAAAAAAGAAAGTAATAGCAACCAAATAAAAACTACCTCAAATAATGTGATTTATATAGTGATGTACTCAGCTATTTATCATTTCTACCTCAAATGATGTTAAAGTGTGATGCATGCACATCTGAAGTGATATTTCATAACAAAGTGATAACCTTGAATCATTTTTCTTGTTTTTTCTTGCTCTTCCTCTCTCTCTCTCCCTTTTTTTCTCTCCCTTCATCCCACCTACCCACCCGATTTTATCTTCTTTTTTTTCTCTGTAACCTTTGCACTTAACTGTCTTGCTTTTCATCATTTTTATTTTCTTTGTCAAAAATGTTATGCTTTGCACATCGTGATTTCACAACCTTTTTTCATACATAACTGCATCTGTTCTCTCTCCTGCTGACTTTTCTTTCTTTTTCCATCTGTATCTCTTCCCTCCACCCGTCTATCTCCTACCACCATCACCTCCTCCGCCCCATTTTGTTCACTCCCATTTTCTCCCTTCTTCCTTGCCTTTCATTCCTCCCCTTTCCTTCCCCCTCTCCCTCCCCCCTCTCCCTCCCCATCTTGTTCCTCCTACTATTATCCCCCTTCTTCCTGCCCCCATGTTCCTGCTCCCTCATTCTTCCCCCTCCCTATCTTACATCTGTCTCTCCCTCCCCTCCCCATCGTGTTCCCCCTGCTATTCCCCTTTTTTCTTGCCCCTCATTCCTCCCCCTCCCTTTCCCCTCATCTTCCTTCTGTGTCCTGCTTCCCCTCCCCATCTCGTCCCTCTTGCTTTCCCCCTTCTTCCTGCCTCCTTGTTCCTCCCCCTCCCTTTCCGTCCTCCCCTTCGTGCTTCTGTCTCCTGCTCCCCCTCCCCATCTTGTTCTTCTTTTCTCCTGTCTTCCTTCCCAATCCCTTTCCCCTTCCTCTTCTCATTTCTGCTCCGTCTCTTTCTCCTTTCCTTCACTTCTTCTCCTTCTACTTCCCCTTCCTTCCCACCTCTCTCTACAGCTGAAGACTTATCTCAGCAGGAGCCACCCAAGGGCGATGACCTACGCAAACTCTTACAGAGACAACTTGAGTACTATTTCTCCAGGTGAGTGCCTGACAACATCCTCTCTCTCCACTTGTGGCATGTGACAATTGCAATCCTGTGCTCTTCTCTCCCATGTAGCTCATCTCTGGATGTAGATCATCTCAGATACTTAATCTATTTGCCTCTGTCGGAGGGTGCACCAAGAGAATAGTTCATATAAATGTATGTAATCTCTGCAATATGACAAAATCCAGGCTAATTAGATGACGTTCAGTCTTCATTACATAACCGTGCATGGCATAATCAAGCTGTATTCGTGTATTGGAAAGCCATTCTGGGGTTGGTTGTGGACATGAAGTGTATGAGAGCAGAATGTACAAAAGGTCGCACGTGATGTGGGGAAGGCGTGATGCCTTCCACCGCTTTATAACTTGCTGATTAGCCGGACGGGGAGGGGGAGGATGGGTGTTTGAAGATGAAAGGAAATTACATGTGTCATTGACTCAGGGAGGGGGGGGGGAGAGGAGGGTTTGGAGCGCACTCGCTCCGAGTAAGGACAGTGACCGATGAATGCCATTGACTGCATATGTTAGCATTTTCTCACAGTCCTGTCTACAACTGCTCTCGCAAACTTCAACTCTGCAGTGCGATTCTCCATCAGTTGCCTAAAGTGTTCCGAAGAAACCTCGAAGAGGAGTGATCTTTTGTGAAGATGGCATAGAAAAACAATTTTATGTGTCCGTAATGCTGGTAAACACTCTGACTGCCACGGAAAACTGAAATGTCAAAGTTTGAATTAAAATAGATATTCAACTGTCATTTGCGTCCACTAATTGAAGCAAGAACCATGTGACCATAGTCATAATTGCGATGCATGTCCACTCGTAATGCCTATGTGTCCTTCCCCTTCCTACATTTAGCATACCCTAAGGGGTGTATTGCCTCGTCTGAAATGAATAGTTTCACACTCATCTCCTTATCTTATGTATGAATATAATCTTTTATATTCATATCTCACTGTGACATGACAGAGCTCTTCAGTCCAGTGCTCTTATCAAGTCTAGGACTTTGTAAACATAGAGATAACATGGTAAATACCCAGTTTACAATAATATGCAAAATATTTCAGGCAGATGAAATAGTAGTTGATAATGCAGCTGTCATTTGTATGACGCACCTCTTGACCCCCGGGAAAGGTGCGTCATGGTCGCGTCAAGTACCACCAATTTGATGACGCGTGGTACCGTCACGGGAGCAAAATGTCCGTCACAACTTGACCCATTATGTGCGTCATAGTCGGTCATTTAACCAGAGTGTGTCAAAAGGTTCGTTAATAGGACCGTCATGTAATTTTGCGAGGCTTCTTGCATGGTATCCCTCCGTAACAGAATAAAACAAACTCGCGATCGCGAGCCGGCCGAATTCACCGGCTCCTGAAAACGCGAAAATGACACAATTTTCATTCAGTTTTATTATAACATACTGATACTCACTTCATTCTCGTATGTCTTCTTTTTCTATCTGATGTCAGACTAAAGGTCTTTTCAGAAAGTTTGAGCACAAATTTGCTCCAAAACCACACTACCAAACACGATTTGTGATTAAAATCATCACATACAGCCCGCGGCATCGCGAAGCTCGCTATCCTTCAATCGCATTCACTGTAGTGTAGCATCGACCGTCGACCGTGGAATCTGCAGCAAAACCAAGTGCGTGATGTGGACCATGTGGTACACGTATACAGTACAGGCGTACATACAGAAGACGAGGCATGACAGAGGCCAGGCCGCAAAACACATACAAACGATTATGAAACTACTGAGAGTCTATTAAAACCTATATTAACTTAAAATAGTAAATTCTATTTAAACACTAGCCATATAAACCATGTACCTAACTTGGGGTTTAATAAGGTTCGTGTTTAAATAGGCAGGGGCTTCAGATAGTTCGAGGACATGCCATATAGCAATGTGTATATCAAAACACGCGTTTCTATGGGATGTCTATGAACTAAGGAACGGTTTTGAGAAATTCGAAGTCATTCGAAGTTGAAGTGGTTTTTTCCTACGCATTTTTATTTATTTATTTGTTCATATCTCAAAAATTTGATTTCTTAATTTTTTCAACTGGTATTTGGGAGTCTTGTTATTAAAAATGTTGATAGAAATTTCTGAATATATTCAGAAAGTACGCCTATAGGCGCCTACTGTTTGGATAAACGGTAAACATGCAGTCTACGTTCGATACGAAAAAATCATTACGTCTTTCACAAGGAAAAACATACAAAACAAACAAAAAACACCTACGAACGAATGTTGATAGCCAAAACTTTGATAAAGTAATAAGCAGTTATGATGAGCGTGAACTGAAATTAATTGTCATGATTTTGCTAACCGGGTGATGACTGCATCTCATTGAACCTACTCGTAGTGAATTTCTTTGGGCATACGAGACCTTTTAAGTATTTCTGTGATTGCATTTTTTTAATTGACTGATTAATCGATCTTTTTTTATTGTTTAGGGAACATAAGATATTCGATCAAGTACAATATATTCGACTGTTTGATGTTTCCTACTATGCGCCAAAAGAAAGGCTATAGAATCACGATATCTTTGCAATGATTCCTTTAATTCAACTAATGAGCTGGTTCTTCGATCGATATTTCCAGGATATTTACGTGATGTTTATTCCAGTGCGCGCATTCTTTCGTCTGGCACGCACCTGGGTGTGGCACCTGCTTTTGTGGAAATTTCCACAAGGGGAGAGGGGTGGGGTGTCAAGTTTCTTCGAGCCGAAGAGACTGCACGTTACAAAACAATCTAGCTCTTCGCTCTAATTTATTGTCATTCGTGCTTTCCCCTTCTTCTTTGCTGATATTGAACATTTAGATTTAACTTTACGAAGGTTGGTAGCACGTGGTTCTATTTTGTTGTGAGGTGTATGTAATTCCTTTTTTTATCATTCTTGGGAAGGAAAAGATCTAAGGGGGAAAGAAGAATAAGAGGGAAAGTGAAATGAAACGAACGGCACGTACGCTCAGCATTCACAGTAAGCCGTCTTTTTACACCAGCATAGTTATCATCATCACCATCAGACATCACTCAGACCATTTTTTAGCCTTTTCCTATCAACATTAAGAAACACGCATAGTCCCTCGAGATAAACACCTAGGAAAATAAATAACAAATACAAAGTATCAACACCTCCCAACAACACAAATATTTAGAAAAGACAACACACGGCACACTAAAGCGGCTGGTATCAAACTTCGTCGCTTCGATTCGAAAAAGTACATTGTATTGCAGCAAAGCGGAGAAATCGCCGTTACGAAAATAGCAGTGCGAGACACTTGAAAAAAATACGTCAAATACTTCAAAGTATAAAGGGAACGGATAAAGTGATATAAAATGGAAGAAATCGTACCAAACGAGGTGTGAGAAACGACAGTGGAGAACGGTAAGTTTAGTAGTAGGCTTAGACCCTAGCAAAGTTTACAGCACCGAAAGCTATACGCGAAAATAAATACACATTGGAAACTCGGTATTGCGACGAGATCCTTAGGATCAAGTCAATAAACGATACAAAACAAAGGAAATCAATTCATTTTGACCGGAAAATAGTTTGTTTTAAGTATTCTGTTATATGAGATCTCCTTTGATAGGCCTAGAAATAGATCTACATCGAGTTTCCACGATACTCGGGAAAGAAAGTTCGAACGCTTTTCACCTGCACATCTACTGCAGACTCAGTGCACATCAATACACGAACGGAAACTCACCTCTTCCTTTGCAGAAAAATGATGCAATAACGTTACAAAAACACACACAGCACTCTAAAAATCATTTCGAACTTGGGAGGCAAGGGACAAGCGGATAAAGAAGAAGAGAAAAAGAAGCAGACATTGCACAACGGAACGCTTAGCACTACCCCGACTCAAATTGAAACAGGGTACTGTAGTATAGTGGCAGCTGGCTACAGTGTGCAGCTCAGCTACTATACTGACGCTCCCCAGCCGCCCACACATGGGGATACAGTACCACGGCGATCAATGCAAACATCCAGGGTCCGTAGGCGACACGGATTCACGCGCGCGAAGTTCCGTTCGGTGTACACAGTTCGCAGGCAGCGAATTGCGTGAGCGCACACTTTTCTATGATCATTCAGAGCTCTGCAGCATTCCAGTCTGGTACGTACCGCGAATAACATGTGCGTCAAGGGTCAGTCATTTTCACGAAGAGGTGCGTCACCATTTTGACTGGTTAATGCGTCAATGTCTCGTAAAGGTGTGTCACTTTTTGTGACTGAGGGTACGTCATGGTACCTAAAAGGTATGACGCACATTGGTACTTTGACGCACCTATCCCGTGGGTCAAGAGGTGCGTCATACAAATGACAGCTGCATAACAGCGGCTCTCTCACATGGGACACAATGGATCTGTTCAAGTTAAGGAAAAGCTGCAAAACGTAAGCATTCATACAGCTAGGAAGCCAGCCCTTCAACTCTGTTGCATGGAAGAGGGAAGATGCAATCAAAATGCCCTCTGTGATTCAGACCTCAGCATAGCAAGGGAAAACAACAAGGTAGCCTTGGAAACTAGTTACTGACTTTGCACGTTGCTATGACATCGGAAACGCAGACCTGGAAGACTGCAGGCTTATTGTTGTCAGTTCTAACGTCATTTCTTGTCGTCATCAAGGTCTGTTAAATACCCTCGGAAGAAATGTGTATGCTTTCTCGTTATCACTGTTATTACTATGATTTTCTTATTGCATAATGATAAAAATAATAATGATAATAATGTGATAATCATGATTATTGGATGTATGAGGAGCAATAGGTGCTGATGCAACAGTTTTGACGTTGATGATGTTAAATGTTGCTGGCAATATTTTTGTGAAGATATAGGGAGGAGACTGGTGTCAGTGGTGCTGCTTTTTAAAGCTGAGAAGCTGTGCACAGTGGTAAATTGATAGTGACTATTGTCGCTTACAATACACATAGCCACTTGTGCAACTACTCCGCAACCACACGTGCAACTACTGCCACGCCACCCATTACCGTTGCTATTTTGCAGGTGCAGTGTTCGGGAGATGAGAATAGGTAATCATCCATAGAATGGCAGAGTTGACAGGACAGAATGTCTTCCCTCCTCCTACCCCCCCCCCCCCCCAAAAAAGGAGCAAAACATAGAAGGAAGGGGAGAAAAAAATGAATTGAGGGAAGTGAAATTTCCCATGGGTGCCTGGAGCAATATATCAGTGTGGGAGGATAATTCGTGCTTCCACACTCCCTTTGATAAATTGATGTTCCTTGATAGCTCATTAGAGTATTTTTTCTTTTTTAATTTCCCAGAAGTAGCACTTGTCACACATGCAAGTAGCGCTTGCTTCATGCCGTATAAAGGAAAGGCTGCTGATATTGCAGGTGCATGTGGTATAATTGTTCTGTATCACATGCCATGCCACTAAGGTTATGGGAATGGGAATGTGTAAAAGTGGCTTCGAAGGTAATTTGGTTATCAGATCCAAGTTTGCCACTAGAAGAAATTGGCACAGGAGGCATACCATGGGTTTTCTTGAATATCCCCCCAGTGTAGTATTAATTGATAGAGGCAGTATGTAACAGTTTGTTCAGGGTGTCTGTGGGTGATGCAGGGAACAATTTGAGGACATAGTGAGCAGTAAGGTCAAAGGTCAGGGGTTTGAGGTCAAAGGCCGATATCTTTCATTGCTACTGATATTAGTGAAGCAGGTATTGAATGGAAGATAATGCTTTTTGATCATCAAAGTGAAAGTGATTGGCATCTTGTATCCATACAGGTTTTCAAATGAACAGTGAAGATTTGTAGCATATAAAGTGCATATTGTAGAGCCGGTAAATAACTCGTTTCATCATCTAAATCATGTAGGCTTGCCTGCCTTGTGAGCTTTTATTTTTTACTTGTCTTCTTCTCCATATTCCTGTACTTTGTTTCATCTTCTTAAGAATTGGTTTATCCCAACAGAGCTTCTCAGCAGTTGACTAGAATTGCCCATATGTGGGCGAAATTGCCACCTAAAATAGCTCTCCTCTCGTTCGCTTGCTTCAAACCTCATGTCAAATTATGGCAAATTCTGCCATGCTGGACTGTGATTATTGAGTCTGAAAATCAATCAATGACCCTGTCTGCCCACGGTACAGTTCCAAAATATCACAGGATTTCGAGTCGTGTCGAGTTTCCCCTCCCGATGTTGTGTGCTGCGCTGTTGCAGTTTGCATTCGTCAGTGTTGATTCACGAGTGTGTCGTCACACCGCGATCTGTCAGCCCTGAGTCACGGCACTTTTTGTAAAACGCGGCGGGAAGCTGTCCAAGCTCTTGTGACGCAAGTTGCTCACTACGCAAAATTAAAGGGGAAATCACTTCATATCATGTGGTAGCAGAAAGAAGTAAAAATCCTATTTTCTAAGAGCATTCCCAAATGACTGAAAATAGCCCTTATCAAAGATAAGATCAGCTTTACCTGTACTCCTATATTGACAGACATTTGCCCATTCATATTTGCCTCGTCTACTTTTTCATGTTTTTTTTTTTTTGTAGGGGGGGCGGGGAATTGATACCATTTTTCTTTCCTGCGCTGCGCTTGTTTGTCAGTGCATGTAACCTTTTATGTAAATGATACCCTGACATTTGAACAGGTGTCAGACACTCTGTCCAATCTAATATACTCTTGGGCTTTACACGGGATATCTGAATGTGTACCGTATGTAAATAGGTGGATACAGCTCATTGGAATGTGGGAGTAGACTTGTGATGCTAATATGCATGAGCTTCATTAGTAACAGTGTACAAGTATTCTATGCGTATAGCATGCAGTTGCAGCCAGACAAATTTCACCCTGTTATGTGTTTCAGTTGTTGACTTTGTTATGCCCAGGATACCAAAATGTAGTCTAATAGACTAGATATACCTTCTTCTTCTTTCTTTCTTTCCTTTCCTCTTTTTCCCTGTCTATTGTTTTCTTTTTCCCATAGCGCTTAGAGACATTTTATGTAATAACGCGCTATATAAATGTTGTGAATTAGATATTAGATATATTTAATGGCATCCGAGAAACTTTTCATTGATGTAAAAAGTTAACTAAGAAAAAAAATGCTATGATCTTATATGAAATTCCCCCCCCCCCCCCCCCCCGGATATATAAGACAATATATAAGTCATTGTAATGTAACACTTGTAAGTTGGTACAGTGTCTTTTATTCTCCTGTTCAGTGTGCTGTAGAATAAAACAAAGAAATGTACAAACACAGTATAGACCTATCTGCTTTTCATATTGCATTCAGTCCAAGCAGAATTATTTACTGGTAATCTTTTAAAGTTAATTCTACTTATGAAATCAGAGCACGTACTGTACAGAATTACTTCGTCGCACGGGAGCAAATGTGAGTTGATGATGAGTAAAAGAACATCGTTCATCTTGCTTGGAAGTGTTGTCCTCAGGACAATATAGACCAGCAGTGCTGAGAATAATTAGTGATTGTGAAATTCAGGTCACGGATTTCAATTTGTAAACTCTGCCCGTGGATTGTACGGGGTCAGTGAGTAGAGCAAGGCAAATATACAATTTGTTGTGCGCGGTTCGGGGCGATCTGATTGATCGGACCAATTAGTTTTGATGGCGAGTTGAATATTTACCTCGGTTAATGACAGTACTCGGAAATTAATGAAGTTGAGATAAATAGGAGATGGAGGGGGGGGGGAGAAGGAAAGGAAAGCTGAAGTTCACTCACTTATTTCTCAGAACAAATATGTCGGGATTTGAGGACAAAGCATAGGGGGCTGGAAGGAACAGTTTGAGATCGGATTGATGGATTAACAGATCTCTTTAGGTGGATTCTACAATAGAGATGCCTTCTTGGTAATTCGATTAGAGGTCACATGTCCCAACCAAATTGAAGTAGTGTATATATACCATACATTTTGCGGGAGTTCTTGTCTGTAGAGGGCAGCACACAAATTCCCCAAAACTTCCAAAATTCATAACTTTTGAACATTCTTTTTGAATGGTCAGATTTTCTTTAAAATCGAGCATTAAAAAATGTGCCATATCTGTGTTACATGTGTGGTGAAACTTCCCCTATAAAAGAGAGAATGGAGTTGAGTGTATTTATGACTATCACACTTTCATGAAGATATTAGTTTCATGTGATTTGATGAATACATCCACAGCTTATACTGTGGATGTAAATTGCTTCCTTTAGATTTAGCTGCAGGTAGGAGAAGAAATCAGAATTTTCATTCTTTGATGCATTGTTTTCATTTTTTCAATAATGCAGATTAGATTCAATTCACTTGCAGGGCACTTTTTAAAACTGAATTATTGAAACTATCTATTGTATAATTTAACTATAAGAGGAAGCCATGATGTGATGATACAAGACCTGTTGATATTGGGCAATATGCAGTGTGAGTGTACAACCACGGCCGTATCCGGGCTGCTCATAAGTGACACAAGCAATAAACATGCATGAATGGGAATCAAAGATTTATAGCAGGGGAGCAATGCCATGCATACATACAGCACATCGTGTATGCATCTCTAACAGCATTATTCTTTTTTTTTATATATATATTTTCCAATTCAAGTTGACCTGGGATGCTGCCGTGTTTGCATGAAGCTGTTGACTTGCAAGTAGGACAGGCCTAATCCTGATTTTCTGTATCAAGTCCTCCAGACAGTACAAGAAGATACTTGTGATAGAATCGGTAATGCCCTCCGGATTACACGCCATGCATTTGAAGGGGCTAAGCAAGGAGTAAAGAACAACTTGATTTCTTTCTTTCCTCTTTTTTTTTTGGGGGGGGGGTGGGGTCCCTCCCTCGTTGTGAACACAAAGTTGCTTTTCAGCCGCGTTCTTCACTCCCTTTTTCCCCTCCCCTCTCCTCAGCATCTGTCGCGACTTGCCCAAGTTTTTTCCGGATTTCAGATTTCAGCTTCCCTGGGTGTGTTGTCGAGTGCATATTGTGATATTGATCCGGCGTGATGGCGGGGCTCTCCTCAAAACTGTGGATGAAGCCGGGAATGCGTGTTCCGCACGTGGAGAGTCGTTTTGAGCGGAGTTATTGACAGACCTCCCCCATCTCTCTCTCTCTCTGTCTCGTCCTCAACCCTCTGAGGGCCACAGCCCCAAATTTGCCATTAAGATTGTACATAAACAAGTTGCTGATAGTACCGACAGAGTTAACCAAAGAGGACAGTGATGTGGGTTTTTATTCATTTGTTCGGGTTATTTGCGGGTTTTTTATTTTTATTTTTGAAGTAGAGTTTGCCTGGGAGAGACAAATGGGCTCGAGATACGTGCAAAGCCATCGTCTTTAAGAGAAGGGAGGGATTTTAGTTTACATGCATGTTTGTAATTCTGCAGGCTTATGGATTTGGCGAATGTAGGAGAGCAGTAGTTGAGAGGTTTTACATAATGTATGTGTGTGTGTGGGTGTTTGTCCAATTATGTTTGTGTGTTTGTCTGTCTGTCTATCTATGTATGTATGGCATATCATACTAAAGAGAAAAGATGTCTGTGTCTATGTGTGGCAAATAATTCTCTAGATAGAGAAAATATGCCCCACAAAGCTGCTTGGTGTGAAATCAGTGATAGAATGGAAGCAACTGATCTGTGATATTTCAGGTGAATGGACTAAATTCTGTATTTGTACCAGTTCTAGGTGAGTGTGTTAGAGTACAGGGTACATCGAAATGTATAAAGGGACCCCATTTTGATTTTGCTTTTATCAAATTATAAGCAGGTACCTTGATATGGTAAACATTAATAGATAGTGTAAAGCAAGATGTTTTTGCGGCATGAAATTTTCATGAATTTGAGCCGACAACCTTTTTTCGCAGCACGTTTTTCCCGAATCTTGGCTCTCACGAAAGTCGTGAAATTAAAATACATACAAATATTTCTGGTTTTACAGTACACACGGTATGCTAGGGAAGCATGATTTTACCATAATCTGTGAATTCCCCATAACCATCATCATTACATGAAATCCAATTTTGAATTCTAAATATTTATTCCACCGACATGAACTCCTCAGAGAATAATGCTCTTTCCTCAGAGAACAATGCTTTTGCCTCAGTTCTCAACTGCTTCGTTCAAACGTTTGCTCCTTGCTCGACACATGATCTTTCCAGCACCACTATACTGGTCATTACCATTGTCGGGATATTTTCTCTCAATGAAATGATAATGATACCAATGTGGAATTGCTTCCTCTACTCTTGCATCATCCAGCTTGTCGTAGTCTCTGCTGCTAATTCGGGGAACAGATCCCTGCCGTTCATAAAAGATACAAAACTGTAATTTGCTAAAAGTGATCGTGGCTAGCGATTGGCGCTGATCACGTTGCATTATTGATTACGACAGTATCGTCAGACAGCAGTTATGCAGGGTGAACATGAATGTGGTGTGTGTGTGTGTATGTATGTGATTGTAGTATTGGGATGCCTTTGACTTCTTTTAGTGTAAACTGTCGACTGACAACATTGGATTTCACATAACTGTAAAAGTGGATATTTTCACAGTCGGCCAAGGAGATGAATTTCGCATATTTTTAATTGCACGGAATCAAGACGTTACATAGTGGTACACACATACAGGAAGCAAAAACATTCATCTGATGCTTTTACGTTCGTGCTAGTTTCTTGTTGCGCATAATGCGCGAAAATTTCCACTTTGATTACAGTAATGGCTGAATGTTGTATAAGCAAGTACCATCTCCCTGACAGGGAAAGCAATTTGTGTAATCCCTGCATCAGCTGTCATCCTAAAACTCTTTCTGCTTCCATAGCGTTACAGTCCCTGTTTAAAGGGCACTTTTTTTTTCTAACTTCATTTGATTAGGTTAGAATGTAAATGAAAATTTATCGTATTCAAAAAGATTGAAAATTTATCATATTCAAAAAGATTTTGGTGGATCTATGCCCATTGGTGCAAGAACCCCCCCCCCCCCCCTTTGTTTAAAATTATTTTTCAGGTGCTGGCCCTTTTGAACAAATTGCAGTCTGATTATTGTGAGAATTCAGAAGTTCCCTGTGATGCTTTTGTTGCAAAATGGCACGAGTGGAGAATGAGAGATCAGTGGCCATTCACCAACTTCCATTTCTGATGCTTGGCAACCATCCTCACTACCTGGAAATGAGCGGCAGTAATCACTTTTTATGTGCGCGAACTCATTATTCCTGTTGGTAGTCAAGAAATAATTTAGTCTCCGACCCTCCCCCTAGTCATTTCTTGCCCACAGTGGAGCATCCCCAGTCAGATATTGCAACATGCTGTTGTGAGTCACGGCCTGCCAATATTCCGGTGTCTCCAGCTTGCATTGATAAAGCCACCTTGAAAAGAAGTGGGGGGGGGGGGGGGGGGGGGGGAGTGGTACCTTTTTGAAATTACGTGATTGCGCATGCCTTCCTTCAACCATTTTGCAGACTACACAAGTTCAGGCAATCTTTCCATACCTGTTTGGCACTGAGCTGGTGATGGACCTAAAATAGAAGGAAAATGAACCAGAAAAATCTGCATTTATTTTAAAAACCCCTAAAAAAGAGGTACTGATCATGAGTCACAGGCATTGAAATCTTCAAGCGGTGACAGGTTACAAGTATCGTGCTATCTAAAGAGTCATTGAATCATGATTTTAAAGAGCTGTACCAGGAAACAACAGCAATATATATCTGAGTGGAGTACCATAAATGTCCATATTTTTGTGTGATTAATTTTTTTGCGCTGAGCAGCTCAAAACCATTTTCACAGGTTCTGGAATTCATGCTGCACGATTATCAAACCATTCAAACTGTGCAAAGAAAATTGTGAAGATTTTTTTTGCAGGTTTTATAGAATTCATGCTGGCCAAAAGTAGCGCGAAATGCACAAAAATTTAATTCACTGTTAAAATTTGTGTGTTTATGGTATATTGTAATTGGCAAAAAAAAAAAAAGAGAAACGATAATGAGTGTACATACCTACAATGATAACAGGATTTTTTTTTTTTTTTTTGGGGGGGATAGGCAGTAGAGAGGGGTTTGACTATGGGGTGAAACTTTGCAAACATGACTGAGTTTTGATGTGCCAGAATCCAATACAAAATGACAGCGGTGGTTGTTGGAGGCTTAAGTTTTATTTTGAAGGAAGGATTTTTACCAAGGACAGCCAATTAGCCAAGCCGTACATGATTTACTCAGAAACCTGTGATCCCAGAGGTTCTATTTGGAATCCCCCTGACATCAAGCTTGGTAAAGGTGTGATTAGTGACAAGTATATGTTGTGTTTACATGATTTTTACAATTTTGCATGATATGCAAGAGAGGAGAAGGGGGCACGGACAGGGGATGGGAGGGTGTAATTTAGGGCCTGTGCTGGTGTGTTTGGGTTGGGAAGGTAGATTTGATCATATCATTGAACACTGGATAGGAAATGTCCGTACGGTGTACCAGTATGTGTTTTTACACATTGCATGTCATGTAGTGTTGTATGATTAATTACATAATAGGCGAGTCATTAAATAATGATTTGATTAGAAGTCATTTCGTATTATTCTTACTAATTGTCGCAGAAGCCCATGACATTATTGAATTCAATTAAATATTAGCATGGGGGGTGTGAAGAGAATTATTATCTCATCATAAATTATTAGCTGAATTATGAAAATAATGGTTTCCTTGAGGAATTACTGGAGATACATTGGTGTTAAAGCTGTAACTGATAAAAGCAGTCAAAACAAAGTTGTAAGTAGGTAAAAGATTTGAGTCAAGGCAGGAAATTAATATAATGTTATTATAGACTAATTGGTATCTCATTTGTTGATCAGACATCACTTGAGTATGAAATGATTGCCAGTCTAGTTATTTAAATCTGGGACCACTCGTTAAAAAATGATTTCAAATTGAGATGCACAATGTTATGCTTTGTACTGTATTTAGGAAAGACTTTTCTGTGAATTAGCACAGTGACAACAGTGCTTATTGTCTGAGAGGAAGATTGACCCACAATAACTTTCCCTCTTTTTTTAACTTCATTTATTCTATAAAAGATCACGGGGAAAAGACTTCAAACTCCATGACTAATCTTCTCTTCATAGAATTTACAGGCAGTGTTTAGTCGACTACTCGGAGTCAAGGGGACAAATCGTATAGAGGCTGGGGGAAACAGACAAAGGTCATGCGGGATATCACACGTGATAAATACTCAGCAACTGGTGACTCGCTGTTTACAAACAGAAACTCGGTATTACAAGGATTCGGGGCTTGGCAAGGGGATGAGGGTGATAGTTGAGGCCGATAGTTGAGGCCGATAGTTGAGGCCGATAGTTGAGGCTGATAGTTGGCTGATAATTGAGGCTAATAGTTGTTGGTCGCTGTCGCAATACAGCCAGAGAGTTCACACTAATGCATAGATGTGCCATTTGTGCAAAAGATTTGTTTGTGAACAATAAAAGAAAGTAGGAAAAATGAAGAGGCGAGAAACCTATGTTGGGTAGTAAGGGATATCACCAATAAAAAAGACAGTGAAATTAAAGAAAATAGTACATGTGTGCCAACTATATGTTGTATTCTTTTGCAAGTTGAAGTGCAGATTTCATACCAAGGTGCAGACATCATAATTCTTTATGTTGTAATATAAGTATTTATTAGATTATAGGTGCTTAAAATCTAATGTGTAAGCTATTCTTTTTCTAAGAATAGCATGCCAAGTGTCGTCTTACTCAACCCATAGTCAATATTTCATGGCTTTTATGGTTATCAGAAGTTTTCTTGCATTTGAACTTTGTCGCTCTACTTGGGCAAGATCTTGTGGGCATTGCATCATCACATGGAACAACTTATCTTCTGTTTCTTCATATTTTTTTCCTCAAGCAGTTCTGGTACTGAAAATAGATTCTCTGTAATCAACAGGTGAAAACACTGAAATTTTCCTTTTAGACACTTTTTGTGCACCTTGTAGTTTCCCTGTTCATGGCACTTTCGGCACAGTAAAATAACAAACAAACAAACAAACAAAAATACCCCACAAAAACAAAAACCCACCTTGCCCTTTTCCTGAAGCAAATTCTGCCTGTTCTGAGAAGAGCTACTGTCGTGTTAGGCGGCTGCAAAAGCAGAGAGACGAGGTGTTTTGCCAGATCAAAGTGGGGGAAAAACTGGCAAAGGCAAATGTGCAGTATAGTAGGTCTATATGATATGCAGATCTTGAACCTTGAGAAGCTGTTTTTGCTTGATTTACATGGCAAAGAGCTGCTGAGGCAAATTTACAATATCATATGAAATGCAGGTTTTGAACCAAGAGTTGCAGTTTGACAGATATTTCATATTTTGTAATTATACCCCCGCCAAACGAAGTTTGAAGTGGGTAAATAGGAATCAGCGGACGGTCGGGCGGTCGGGCAGTTACTGTAGTTTTCAACCGATTCCCATAAAACTTGGCACAGATGTGTGCCTTGGGTTGTAGATGTGCAAGACATATTTTTTGACAGTACCCAAAAGTATGTTGCCATGGTAACGGCATATTATGGGCAAAAATGGGTACAAATCTTGCGTCGCGAACTCCTCCCACAGTTTTTGATCAATTTTTATGAAATTAGGTACAGATGTTCATCTGAATATGTTAATGTGCAAGACACATATTTCCGCAGTGGCAAAAAGTGCGTTGCCATGGTAACGGCATGTTATTGGTAAAATATAGGGCAAAATGCTTCATGGCAAAACTGCTTCATCAGTGTTCTTCCAATTCTCATGGAATTCATATTGAATGTTTGTCTTAGGATATAGGTCAGCATGACACATTTCTTGACAGTGACAAAAAGTATGTTGCCATGGTAACAGCTCACATATTATGAGCCAAAATGATGGAAAATTTTGTGTTGCAAACTACTTCCTCAGTTTTTGCCCAATTTCCATGAAACTTGGTACAGATGTGTGCCTTTGGTTGTAGATGTGCAAGACGCATTTTTCGACAGTACCCGAAAGTACGTTGTTATGGTAATGGCATATTAATGGCAGAAGATCAAGGAAAGATCTTGCGGATTTAACTACTTCCTCAGTTTTTTGACCAAAGCTTATGAAATGTTGTTTGGCGGGGGTATAACCAGTCGCTGTAGCGACATTTCTAGTTTCTTACTTGCCGTGTTACGGTGGTAAGAGGAAACACAGCGTGTTTCTCTGGATAGTGTCATTTTAGAGTTCTTAAATTTCAGGATACGTTTTGATAAAATTTCCCCATGACATTTGTTCACGGCATTTCAAGTCAGTTTGGGTATTCATATTTCAAGTAATAATGGGTATATTTAAAATCATTTCATGGGGGGGGGGGGGGGATGAATGTATTTAGAGTAATTTAGTGATGCAGGACGGGAAAGATATTTCGTGCATGTCGGTATTAATGTAAAGTAGAGCAGTTTAGGAGGGAGTAGTGGTGTAGTAAACAGGCAGGGTGAGTCAGAAACGTGCAAGGCAAGAAATAGATGGTTTGTAATGGCCATGGAGGGGGTACTGCAGAAGATGCCCCGCCCCCCTCCCACCCCCCTCTTTGGTAAAGAGGCAGTGATTATTGGGCATGCTTGCCGACAGTAGATAGAGAAAGGGAATCGAGCGATGCTGTTGTGGAGGAGGCCAATTGACTTGGGTTGTGACGGACGACAAGTGGGGAAGTGGGGGTGGGGGAGCGAGATAGAGCACAAGCTGTAACGTGCACAAGTGGGTATGGATGGAAACGCATATTTCTAGGGGGTACTGGGACATGTATGTATGCGTGCGCACATTGCATGCTTCAACTGCCACCAAGAACCAGTAGACTAGAAAGACAAATTACTTCAAAACCTGAGCTCTCTCCTGTTTTATTTTTCATTCCGATTATGAAATATAATCTTGATACTGTAAAATGAGGAATGTTTGTGTGCATTTTGATTTTGCAAAATTAAAATGCACACCAAAGTTCGTGTCTACACTTTATGCGTTGAATGCCAGAGACGGTGAAAATTACATCCCGCGAAAAAGGCCCTTGCCTCCAATCCTCAAAAATTTCATGTGGTGAAAATATCTTGCTTTACACTAGTCCCATATGTCCATATTCATGTTGCTTCTTCTGTACTTGTAGTCTTGATCTGGAGAAGAAGAGAGAGGAGACAGCATGCTGTGGTGTGCACAAGAGTGGATGTGTGTGGGGGGGGGGGGGAACAAGGGAGGAGTCGCAGGCGTACAGCTGTTTGTGTGCATTGACTAATGCGACTCCCTCGGTTCTTGGAGTGTGCCGTCGCCAGGAGGCAGAGAGCTCCGTTCAAATCTCCACGTTTTCGAGACTGCCATCGTTGCGTGCCCTCGTCACGGACAGACACGCCAGAGAGCGGCCAAGAAGCAAGTTGACGCTCTGCAGTGTGGTCCAGCATACGTTGACGTGCAATCACGCAACGTGGCATGAGCACTTAATTAAGGAGCAGTTGAAAGTCTGCAGTCTGGTATTCCTTGCTAGTGGTAATTAGCTTGTTACTTGGATTGGAGTCAAGTAGCCATGCATAACGATTCTATACCTTTGTGGATGGAATTCAGCACAAGAACACAGAATGATGTAAGAGCAAAGGTACAAGAAAATTTATTGGCATAACACTTTTCTACAGCAATCTTCCCCTCCCACCATATTATTATTTTCAGTCTCCACCTTGGAAGATAACTGGAGGCATGATGCATGTTTTTTTAGTTGTCTGTCTGTCTGTCCGTCTGTCCCTCCCACATCTCATTATTAGGACTGGGGGGGGGGGGCATTATGCAGCACTTGGCTTTTCTTGATACCTGGCCAAGGTAGCGTACTTGAAATGAAGATGCGCTGATTAGAATTTTGGTTTCTTTTGTGAAAATGTAACTGAATACACTGTTGGCAAGGAAAGAGGTGTGTAAAGGACACTGTGTACACTCTACTCACGGCAAGTTGAGAATGGTGAAATGTAATGAAACCCTACATGAAGTAGATGACTTCCTGATTATCTAGGTCTTCCAACATGACATTCTTTTGTTGAATGAGTCTTGAAATCTTCAGTTTGATTTCACTTTCTTTGAACTTCGCATACCTCATTATAAATGAATATTTATTTTCATTTTTTTTTTATTGTCCATATCATGGATATTTGTTTTGTTTCAAAATGTTCTTAGATTTGTGTGAATGAATGCAAGGTTAGTAATTTATCCATATTTGACATTTTATCATAGATCAAGTGCTGATCTTTATGTAAACCACTGTCACTTTTTTTTTGAGGGGAGTGTAAATGTTGTATAAAAACATTAGCATTTAGAGAAATAAAGCACAAGCTCTAGGTAAATCAAACAATTGCATTTGAATGCAGATGTGATTATATTGTGAGTGGACTATTTGGGTTTAAAATGCACCATAGTCATAACCGAAAGAAATGGGCAGTTACATTTTGTTTGCTTAAAACCTCTCAAATCATGGAAGATTCTCTTTGTACTTTTGATCCCTTTGGTGTTGAAAAGATAGGTTGCATACAGTCAGGCTTAAACTTGTGGGGCTTTTATGTCCGTGATTAGATACTCCCTGGTCTTATTTGATCAATACATATACAGGCCTATCAATGCTTCCATGAAACGGGTCTCAACCTTCAACATCCCCCTCCCCCCCCCCCCCACCTTTGTGATTATAATGAAGGCCTATAAATTTTTTCAACAAAAAGGTTTTCGACCTTCAACATTCCCCCACCCCTGGAAAGTTGTGTTGATAAGTCGGTAATTACTCTACACACTGCTATGTGTTTCCTTGATTAATTAACAGGTCCATTTCTCTCTCTAGCTATGATGCCATAGGCTTCTCACGTGTGTTTGTGTCCGTCGGCACTTTAATCACATGTATAATTTCCAGCGGCCCTCCAATTTGTAGAAAACTCCATTGCAATTTGCTGGGAAAGTCATTTCCTAAATAGGGTTGGCTCCAAAAGTTGATTACCATATCATCCTGTTTGTCAACCACGCAGCAGAATTGCTGTATGTTTCGGAATACACAAAGATAAAGAGGAGCGAATATAAAATGCACATGCTTTGCCAGGGTAGGCAGCCACACCCTACATGTATGTTGTACAAATATGTATATATGTATAACAATTTATCATAAACTTTGGCATAATATCTTAGCTGGTAAATATCAAAGTGACCATTCATGTTCACTAAGCTCTCTCCTAGCAACATTGCAAATATGATTAAACCTTTTTTTTTTTCTGTGTCAATCACAAGTTTACACTTAATGTAGCATTTCACTGATGTCAGAGAAATTCTGTAGAACTAGATGTGGTACCGGGTGTTGGAGTATTTGTATTTAGGTTCAGTTGTTGAATGTGCTGCAGAGATGTATGGTCAAACATTGTACAAGTTGTCAAACAAGTTTTTTTTTTTTTTGTTCCTTTTTTTGTTTTGTTAGCAGGTGTGTACAAATTTTCTTTGGGTTTGCTGTGAGATAGCTTGGCACAAAGAGGGTAGAAACCAGCAGTCCTTTCACTATCAACTCTTCTAGAAGTTGGAAGTGGTAGTGTAGTATAACATTTTTGTTGTTGAGTATACATCTGCCTAGATTGAGGGGAATATTGATGCTGTTATAAGAAAAGAAAAGTATATGCTTGGCACTTAACTAAAATAACCCCTTAATGGCAGGATTTCCTCCCCGTTTGTGCTCTATTCTGGCAACACTTGAGGATGAACTGCACAACAGCATAATAATGTACATGGAGTTATTCATTGTGGTGCAGTCATTGATTATTGAGCAAATGTGCTAATGCAGTTTCATCCTTTTGGGGGGGGGGTGGGAGGGAGGGGTGGAGGAACTGTATATTTCATTTTTCAGATTACGTTCAACCCCGAAATGCTAAGAAAATGCGTGTGAAGTTTAGATCAGCTACTTGTACATTTTAGTGCTGCATTGGGATTACATTTGCCTTGCATATTGCACTTCAAAGCTACAAGATGGAATGTCGAGTCAAAGTAAACCACTCATTGGATGCAATACGTCTGGTTGTTATTCCCCTCATAAGTGTCAATTCGAAATTGTGTAACACATTAACAAATTCATATAATATTTTGTGAACTTGGGACTTGTAACACAATTTCGCAAGTGTCAGAATTAATGGTAGAGAACCATGGTAACATGATGAGAAATAAGTGAATAGTTTGATCGCAAAACAAGCAAGCTCCATTCTTGACAATAAGAGGTGTTTGCAATTAACTTGCCCCAGAGCAAAGAAAATCATAAGGAAATATTGGATATATGTACCCCAACTCATACATTGTATGCATGGGAGTATATGAGTAGGAATCGCTCTGAGGTTGGGTTGTCAGGTGGTCGGTAGGTCTTTTGGTTTGTTCTTTGCACAATCTTGTGGCTTGAACTACTCTCATTTTTTTTGAGCGACTGACGTAAAATTTGGCATTTGTGACCGCTATCATAGGTCGATGTGCAAGACACCTTTTTTTTTGTCTGTATAAAGTAATGCATTACCATGGTAACAGCACATTTTTTATAAAAAATCTTGCAAAATGTTGTGGCTCAAACTACTCTCAATTTTTTAGCAATTGACATAAAATTTGGCATGTGTGGCCGCTATTGTAGATAGATGTACAAGACACATTTTTTTGTCAGTATTGCAAAATGAATTGCCATTAGTCGCATTAATCATATTTTGCTTTCTCCTTTGTTTTCTCTTTTCTCTTTAATCTATGCAGGGAAAATCTGGCCAATGACAGATATCTGCAGTCGCAGATGGACTCAGACCAGTATGTGCCCATCAGGACAATAGCAAACTTCAATGCGGTCAAGAAACTGACCCATGACCTGCAGCTTGTTATAGATGTACTTCGTGGTGAGTAGTAGGAAGTAGTCTTTGCTCCAGGTATATCAGAGAAAACCAGAGCTGCCCTGTAGTCTTTTCATGACAGATATGAAATAGGATGTGTGCATCGGTATCAGACCCGACAGATTGCAGAAATTGGTCTCCTTGCTTGAAGTCAGACTAGACGTCAGATCTTGCCACAGTTGTCATAATCATCACATGGAAAGTAATGTCATTATCATATTGACAACAGTCTGATTAGATATTGATAGTGATACTGATGACGATGATGATGAAAATTTCGCTACTACTAAAATTATAGTGGTAATGATAATCATTCCATCAACTGTGGTAATATTATAGGAACAACAGAGATGATTACAAAGTAACGACAGTGTATTGATGATATTGATGAAAAGTGCAAAAACTAGGGTATAGGTATCATTTGTACAGCCCCTCTCTGTAAAGGAAAAGAGAGAAATCAAACAAAAATGGAAAATGAATACTAGTAATTTGTGATTATGATAATAAAATAGTTTTTGTACTTGGATTGACCAGTGTTTGAAATCCATGAAGTACAGAGGAAAGTCTAGCTGCCCAAGTACCGTAAATCTTCATTTCTATCCCAAGCACTCTGGATGATAACGGTGTTGTTCATCGTTATTGCCATGTTTGTAATGATTTATATGGGGGATCTTCTTTCATTACAGGGGCTCGTATACAGGTCGTAAAGCCTTGCATGTTATAATCACTGCTGCTGAAGAGAAGCCACCGTATACACACTGGAGTATATTCCCTGTATTTGCAGGTCCCTTTCCCCGAGAAGATCAAGAGTAGCATATTACCAGATGATAAACATGTTGTGTTGGCTTTAGATGCTACGTGGGTCGGGAGGTGTGATGCCCATGTCCACTGACTTTGTTGTTGCTCAGTCATGGTAGTTTTGATTAGGGTGTGGGGGGGGGGGGGGTGGGGGAAGAATTTCAGAATGGCAGTGTGCACAGGTGTATTCATGAATGTGCTTTTGGTTGTCTTGTTTTTATTGTTGCGGCCTCCTCAGTTGATGAGAAAAATGAAAATATTGTCCAGTACGAACACTTACCAATATCAAAAACCTCTCAGAATAATTTGGTTTTGTCTTTGTGTGTGTGTGTGTGTGTGTGTGTTTTGAGAAAGAGAGAGAATTCAAGATCTAGCATGATATTTAGTGAAGATGATTACTCAGTATTGACAAATGTCTTTAAACTTGTCTGTTCAAACCTGCTTTGAATGTTGCTTCGTCCTAATATTCAAATACCCCTTTCCCACTAAAAAAAAAAAAAGAAAAAGAAAAGAAGATCTCTTTAAGTCGCAAAATGCATAGTACATTTACAGTTTATCCCATGTGGTTTTGTTAACTGGACATAATGTAATTTAGCTAGAAAATACTCCAGTTTAGGACACACAACATTTTGCTCCTTGTATCTACTATTACTGTCGACCCCAGTTGAGAAACCCAAATTTGAAGTCAGAGCCCCGCGTGGAGTGAAATTCTGTCAAAATCTTACAGTCCCCTTCATGTCTCTATTGCATTATATTTCATCATGGGATGACAGAACCATTTGTCTCATATTTTTGATGAAAATAACGTTTTTGGATTAATCGTCAGAGAATCAGTCAAGTGTTGTCCTGTCCAAATCCTAGCTGTCTAACCCCCAGAATGAAGTCACCACTGTAAATCGAGAGAAAAAGTGATCTCATTTGTTATATTGCTTTGGGTGCCCATTTTTTTTTTCTTTCTTTTGCTCTTAACATTTGACATTTTTTAGATTACGCGATGATGTCTCCCCAACAGCGATTTTGCTATGTTGTTTCACATGAGAAACCAGCGGCCTTTGCACTTACAATCATTTGGGCGTGTCCTCTCAATTACCACAGAAAAAAAAATATATCATCAGCTGTGCCCTTTTATGAGCACTTTTTCCACAAGTCTCAGAAAAATATTACCATCATCAGAACATTGCCCCCATCTGATCAAGTATCTGCCTTTTGATGTTGTTTGTGTGTTTTTCGTGTGTGCTTGTTTTTTATGGTGATGACTGCCGTAGGAACATTTTATAAGCTGTTAAGCACCTCAGTCAATATGGAATTGGGTCAGCCTTACATTAGACATGTAACTGCCACTGTTATGACCAACCTGGGCCTCCCAAGAAAAGTAGGGGGGTCGGGAGGAAGGAATCACTGCTAGCTTCTTCTTTTTTTTCTTGTCGTTCGCTTCGCATAATTGATGTAGGCTTCACTAATTTCGGCATCATGTCGTCGTCTCTCATTAGACTTGAGTGTTTCTGAAACCACAAGTGCCTCAATTTAAATGCAGTTGGGGGGGGGGGGGAGGGGAGGAACATAGTCGGGGCGAAAGAGGGATGGAGGGGTTGGCGGAAGAAAGTTGTGCCAGCCGTAGGAAATAATCATGTGCTCTGCAAAATTGTCCGCAAATGCAGAGATAATGGGTGGAGTGAGTCATACGCGTCTCATACTGCCGCGAGGAGTCGTGGGGGAGGGGGAGACACCTTAATTGGATGGAATAGCGCCTCGTAAATTTCTGTGAAACCAAAAGCCACAGACTGTTCAGGGTGTCGTATCATGGTGTCTAATGAATGAATGAATGAATGAATGAATGAATGAAAGGGGGAGGGGGAGGAAATAATGTAAATTTTCAGCAATGTATGGCATGCATGATATTATGTACGGGCTATTTTACAGAAATTTAATTGGATCAAGGTTTTCAGATTTTTACAGATAATTGGTGAATACAAGAGAACGAATGTGGAGTATGCTTTTAGAAATTGTTACATTTGTACTGCCAAACCATTTGACATTTATACATGTATTATTTGAATGAGCACTGCCATAGGCCCAAAGTAGACTACAATACAGGCAATGTACTGGTAATTCTTAGTTACCAAATGAAGTTAGGTTTTACAGTATTGAAATCCAGTTTGACTTTTTTTTTTCATCTACAACCACCACAGGAGAGACATTTTACAATCATTTGTTGAAACAAAAATAAAGACAAACCTAACAAAGAAGTTTTGGAGAAACCAACCAGTGACTTAGCCCCAATGTTTTGAGGGGGAAATTTATCATTAACTCTATGACACATATATATGCCAATTAACTCGAGTTGACATTTATATCTTACTTACATACACGACCTCAGTCATTCACAGGAAAAAAAAAAACAACATCAGGAAAGACTAGAAGTGTCCAGCATCATTTTTATGCTTGTCCTTATTATTTGAAGGCAAAAAAAAAAAAAAAAATGATGCATGTCACATTCAATATCCATTGCCAGTTGGAAAAACATGGGATGACTTCTGAAAGAAGGTTTCCTCCCTTAAAGCCACCACTTGCTGATACGTCATACATCTTCACTTTCCTCTGTTTAACATGTCACATTGGGTTAAAGGTAAACAGATATCAAACACCCTCGGAGAGCCTCTGTGCCTCCCTACTAGTGGTGTATATAAACAATTTACTTTTTCTGCTTCTTCCCATTGGATTCACATCATTAACTGCAGGGAGATTTCATTCAAATGCAGGGACATTAAACATTGCTGTCTGTGGTCCGTGGAACTTTTCCTTGGCAGTTAATGTTTATAAAAGAGTATGTGTCCTGATCTAGGGACTCCTGATCTCCTGACAACTCATTCAGATCCCTCAATTCAGTTAGTACTATATCTTTTTTTGAGGAGTGATGTTATATTTTAGGCATAGTTGTGTATTGAGATGTCATTTGTCCTTGTTATTCTATCTTTTCTCTGTGTCATGAAGTTTGCTTGAAATGTGAGTTTTGCACATAAGGGGAGAGATAACAGCTTTATTGTAGTGAGTTTCCAAGTCCGATGTGTGGTTTACTGGAAAAATGCACAAGATGCACAAAATACATATTGAACTAATGTAATACTTTTTTGTTTTCACTGGTAATTCTTTTGCTTTTTCTTGTCTAGGAGGTTGAGATTTGCCTGGGCAGGTGGAATTTATAAAGTGGTAGTACCAGCAAAAAGATTCGAATACACAGACACAATATTTTTGTGCAGATTTGACAAACTGTCACAGAGAAGTAACAAAAATTTGATGGCTCCTACTGCTAAGTGCTTAACCAATTGAAGACGGGCTGATTTTGCTACAACACATATTTCCCATAGGCACTTGCCCGAGTATACTCAGGACTCGTCCTCAATGGGTTTTAAGGAAGTTGGGTGGCAGATATCAGTAGGGCATAAGAAAAATTACAAAAGCAATTTATATGTTATGAATATTGCTCGCAAGATCAGATGCCTTGTAGGAAGCAAGGTGCAATCACCATGAAGGGTGGATTTTGATGTGGATTAGAGAAGGAATGGGATTAGCTCCGAGGGGCATTTCACCAAATTTTACCTGTTTATCGATTACGCAATGTTTTATTAAATTTCAGAGTCGCCGTTTGTCCAGGTGGACAGCAAAGGGGAGAAGGTCAGGCCCAATCACAAACGATGTACGGTCATCCTGCGAGAAGTGCCGGAGACGACGCCCATCGAGGTAAGCGCACTCGTGTCATTCGCATCTCAGACATGCAATACTGTTGTCTACAAGAAAGAGGAAGTCGCTGGTGGAAATGCAGTGATGAAGATGGGGATTTAGACAGAGCAGTGCAAAGATGCGATTGACTCTAGCAATGTTACAACCTTGCAATAGAGCAAGTGTCTTCAACAATTACACTAACTAGAGTAAGATGACTTTACTCTAGAATGTCAAATTGCTTCCAGTTTGAAGTGCAACAATTGAATGAAGTCCAGTGTACATACCCTGTTGGAGCTCGGGTCACAACATACTGTAAAACGAGGAATGTTCGCTTGCATTTTAATTTCGCAAATTTCGCGAGCAGCAACATTCGCGAAATTAAAATGCACGCAAAAGTTCTTGCCTACACAATATGCATTGGATGCCGTCGGCTCCAATTCGCTAAATTTTCATGCAGCGAATATATTGTGTTTTACAGTACACAAAAATTGATCTTCCTTGGGACTTTATAGATAGTCCTCTGACACATTCAAAGGGAACTTTGATGTGGAAAGAGGGTCAAGGCGTTTGTTTATATATATCCCAAATGCGAGCAAGTGTCCAGATTTGTATGTAGCCAAGTTTAGCCTGAGTTCACACTGGATAATAGTCATAATGCAGATTTCGTCTCATGGTTTAGCCCTAGTAGGCACCATAGATACAACTTGTATTCTTGTGGAGAATTTGTATCATGAGAACAAGTATTCATTCATACACCAGCCATAATATTCTTTCGAGAGGAGGCCATGTGGCTTTGTGACAGCAACATCTTACCTTTTGGAGATGAGAGAATCGAAAAAAAAAATAAAAAGTAAAAAATAAAAAATAAAAAAATAAAGAGAAAATTGAACAAAAATAGCCAAAACAAAATCATATGTTTGTAGACATGCAAATGGTTGGATGTAATCATCTGTGGACGAATTGTGAAAGGTTTATACTTTGTGTACTTGTAGTTGCCTGTTTTTGTCCTCAATGATTTGGCATGGTATCAAGAAGGTATGCATTCAGATACAGGATGGGAGGCTATCATGCAACATACTATGGACATGACATACAACAACAAAAAAAGAGAAAAAAATATATATTATGTAAATGGGATATTTGTGGGTCATTCAGTAACCCCCATCAGATTGGGCAATGCCTTCCCTTCAGCAGGACCAAAAGCTTCCGTTTTGATTCTTGCATGTTTGCCGACAGGAAATGCGCAAGCCTTTGCCCATGACTGCGGGTGCATACTTGATCAGACAGGGAGAGTTGTGTAGAAGTCCCGCGTGGCACAAGATTGCCAGTCTCAAATTGGTTGATTCATATTTTTTTCAAGCTTTTTTTTTTTTTTTTAATCCAGAACAACAGCCATCGCAAAATGATTTTTTTTTTCCTGTTAAAGCTTGTGAATGACCTGAAAACTAATTTGTCACAACTAGACTGTTATTTCAGCCTGCTTTTGTGAAGAATTTTCTGTTTGATCATGAATTGAGGCGCTGTTTTCAAGAGCACTTTGCTGCCATTGCAAGTTGCGATCACAGTTACCATGGTAGTAGCCAAGTAACAACCAATCAGCTGTGAGTATAAAAACCATCACCATGGTAACTGGAATCGTAACAATTGAAAATGACTGCCAGCATCCATATGCTTGTCAGTTGCTGTAGCAATAGTGGAAAGGAAGCATATTCCCATCGACACTGCTCAATGTATTCTCCATTTCTGTGAGCTTAACTGTCTTTATGTTCCATTCATAACATGCCTTAGCAAGATATTTACGTATGAATGCCATGTCCACCATATTTCTCTTTCCCGCAATGTAGAAAAAAAATCTAAAGCTAGATGTCAGCTATGAAAGCTAAAGCTGGATGTCAGCTATAAAAGAGAATTGAAATCAAATTTTCGACCCGCAGGAGGTGAAGGCCCTGTTCACACACGAGCAGTGCCCCAAGTTTGTCAGCTGCGAGTTCGCCCACAACAACAACTGGTACATCACCTTCGAGTCTGATTCAGATGCCCAGCTGGCGTACAGACATCTACGAGAGCGAGTAAAAAACTTCCAGGGTAAACCAATTATGGTGAGTCTGCTCTTCTTATATTTTCTTTTCTCTGCCTTTGAGAAAATTATCTTATTCAGATATGCTTTGAAAGAAAAGAAGATAATAGGCATACATGCTATTCTTGCATTGTCAGAAAGGGAGCCATTCGCAGGATACTAAATATTGTATGGATAGAATTCCGCGAAGCTCAAATGCCTTACCAGCCTACACTCATCCGCCGCCCCCCCCCCTTCTGTTGTTTTCTTCTTTTTGACTGCCATATTATTTAATACTTTCTTTTGATTGTGAATGTGGGTTGCAAGTCATGACTGAATTTAAGACAGTGCCCCCCCCCCACACACACATACACACCAATCACATGTACATGTGTATAAAGCACAGTAATTTGTGTTATGAAGTATGCGTGCTGTTCCGATGCATTCTCTGTTCACTTAAATCCGAAGATGTAGGTATACATGTTATCATGTTCGTGGCTCGTCCTCATGTTTCAGCTATTCATACTGTCATGGCTGATAGCTCTTCAGCTGTGAGTCACAGATTTTTTGTTGTGGTTATTTTGTTGATGTTCCATGCAGTACTATGCATGACGGTGAGTCACATGGAATTGGAAAGAGGGGAGATTGAAAGGACACGCGTTGAGAGCTTCCATGTTATCTAATGCCACATCATAAACACAGCGAGATTACGCGCAGAGCCGATTTTTCCATTTGCCTCGGCCAAATGGCAGTCGGAAAATATGTCTGCCATGATTTCGTTTGGCAAGCTATATAACGCAATAGTGAAATATCTGATGAATAAGACTTGGTTCTCCCCCCCCCCCCCCCCCCCACCACTCTCTCTCTGTCTTCAGCACGATACATTCGGAACATGGGAAGGATAGATTATGTCGTGTTGTGAGTTGCCTCTAGTATTGACCTCCGACCGCTTTCTATGTTAGACCCCGCTGGCAGGTGGCCAATGTCACATGTAGGGGGACGATATTTGAAAATGGGGCAGGGTCAGGAGCACACAGCACATCCCATTATCAGCTTAATGTGGAATAGAACCCATTTCCCGTCCCACCCCCCCCCCCCCCACACACACACACACTTACACTCACACACACACTTATGCATCAAGGTCTACCAAAGAGAGCAGTCAATTGGGATAAATGCATCTTGACATCAAAGTGGTTTGTTCCCTGTCTTCTCGCTAGAATCAAGAATGAGTTGGTGTGTCAATCTTCCCACAGGATGATTTCCCCACCTGTATTCTGTCTCATTCTATTGCCCAAATTTAAAGACTATTTCAAGTTTCTGAAATGGTTTGGGAGAGGGGCTGGATAGCTGCCATAGCAAAACAAAACAAAATGTAGTCCTGTGACCATGAACTGAGTGACCAAGGCAGATACATTATAGTTTAAGTACACAGATGTTTGTGATCTTCGAAGTTTTAAACTCCAGTGATTAGATTGAAGTTGTAAACTATGAGGCGCATCCACACAACACCTAATCTTCAAGATTAAACTGGAGGAGAGCCCCACTCGATGATTTAACCACAGACCGGGATGAAATACATACACGCAGCACGAGCGAAACTCAATAATGTAGGATGATATAGTAGTGTACAACACACACCGGAGGTTGATGGGGAAGCTAAGGGAGAATGGGGTTCACGGAGAGGTGACACTTACTTCCAAGTTCGTTGATTATCGCGTCCACAAGTGAACTGAATCCCCCTCTACCCTCCCCCTCGTGGCTTGTGGATAGAGTGTAAATCTTGTGGTTCCGATCATCTTTCAAGATTGCAAATTTTTGATTGCATCTACACAATGCTAAACTATGAGCTGATCATTGAAGTGTTAAACTCCAAGCTAGTCTTGAACATTAGGAACTTTAGGTGAATGTAACGAATATATTTGCACTGTACACTATCAATTACTATGCACACTGATGGATGTTCAATCGATACTTCCCCCAGGCTTCATCGTCTTTAGACTGGCAAAAAGCAGCAGAGAACAGAAAATAGTATTCAAGCGCAATATTTCAACACTGTCAATGAGAGAGAAGGCTTTACATGTACATTGTACCACCATTAGTGCTGCATCCTGTGTATGTACATCAGTGACGTATATTGAAAGAAATTCTGTGGATGTTGTAGGGAGGGGTTAATACTAGAGGTGACAGCCATCTTTGTGCAAAGTCTCCTCCAGTTCGCAAAATTCCTTGCATGTGTGGTGAATATTATGCTGAGTGTGTATTTTTTTTTTATATCCAAAGTAGGAAAATATAATTATTTCAGGTGTAGAATTTACCTTTCAGACATTTTTCAGAGTGGTCTTTTTCATTTTCAGTGTGATAATAAGCAGAAACGAAATGGGAATTAGTACAGTCTGCTAGAAATTTGTTAAAACATGCCTTCTTCCAAGAATGATCTGTATCATTCCTCTGGCAGCATTGTTGGTTTCTCAGTGTGTGCGAATGTAGGTGAACATCTCCTGTGTTGTCAGTATGCTTTTACTGCACGTGGATGTGTGTTTATGTGTGTGTGTGTCTGTGTGTGTGTGTACCTTTGGTTACGTGTGCTTGTATGCATGTGTTTATGTGTGCGTGTGTGTTGTGGTAGAATTCAGCCAAGATTGCGGTCAGTCATTACAAGCTCCTCGTGGTCAGTAATAATGATAAGTGAGTAATCTCCGCGGCCATGCTTCGCACTGCCACTGACTGCTGGAGTGACTGTAGGGGAGGTCAACTGACCATAAATACCCTATCCCCAAAGTGTCCTGAAAGGGGGGGGGGGGGGCATTGCCACTCTGGACAGAGGATATGGACTCTCCGGCCAGATTAGCCGCCAGAGGCATCGGTACAAGAGATGTCACATTTGCCTACGCTATTTATGCAGGCTCCTCTCTCTATCTCTACCCCCCCCCCCCCCTTTTCTCGCTGGCTCGCTAGCTCACTCCTCATCTCTCTCCCATTTCTTTTTCCGCCCTCAAACCCTCAGTGCAGTGGAGCAAAGAAGAGTAGATAGACCACTTTGGCTAATGCATCTTAAACATGAGACTGATGATACACAGGTGGATAATGGTGTGCACGCAAAGTATTGAGTGTGATTGGAATGAAACTGACCTTGAAATATGACGACTTGCATGTATTTCTAGATTTAGTCTTTCTCTATTCTTTTCTCTCTCTTTTTTTTTTCAGCCGAGGTACAGTAGCTGTCTTTCATTACTCAATTGTAAATAAAATATTTAACAGATTCCAAGTATGGGAGGAAAAAAAGCCCCCTCATGATTTCAGTGTTGTTGTTTGTACTAACCCCTATCTTTTAATTCATTTGTCGATTGATTTTGGATTTACCCCATGGTTAATAATTGAAGTGCCTGATGAAAGGCCTAATCCATGTACATGTATAGTGTATACACCTATTGTATACATAGAGAATGTACATTGTATGTCGGGACTTGTTTTTGTATATTAATACTTTGGCATGTGTGTACATACAATCCTGTGTGTATGTGTATGTTTGTTTGACTGTGGGATGTGTGTCTGTGTCTGAGTCAGTGGTTTCGAAAGAGCTAATTGCATTGATTTTTATTTTGGGGGGTAGTTCATTGTGGAGGGTGGGAAAAATCTGGTGTATTCACATTTTACTGCTAAAACGCGCACAAATTGATCAAAAGAACAGCATATTACCAGCAGGTAATGATTTGATAGCCAGTTATCAATCCAAAGTAATTCACACTGGGACAAACAGACAAGAATATTACCTTCATATGGTGGAAGAAGATATCACTTGTGTTGTGGATACCTCGAATCTGTTTTTGTGTATTCATTCTGTTTGTCTCTCAAAAAGATGCAGCACTCTGAAGAAACAGCTATTACCATGACAATGTATTGTCCAAACTTTAGATATTCAAACTGCTGCATAATCCAACAGCACTGTAAAGGAATAGTGATTTCCCCATATTTCATGATAACACTTCCAGTATGTAAACTGTACACACTTCCAGTATGTAAACTGTACATTGCTTAGGTTGTGGATCGTGCCATTTGCTGTTAACTGTGATTTTAAATTAAGTCTTTGATCTTTTTTGCCTACATCTGTAGATATTCATAGCAAAATAATGTTTTTCTGTGGGGGGGGGGGGGCCATAATTACACAGAAGCACATGTCTCAAACAATGGCCCTTTGTTGTAAGAATAGATGAAATATTATATAATTCTTTTCATATCCACTTCAGACAAGGTGTATCATTACCAAGTAACATTATGAAAAAGTATTTGGATATGAAAAGGAGATATGATCATTACCTTTCTGAAGTGGAGAATGTGCTTTTTAGTCAGTGATTTTGATATGCACTGACGAAACAGGTCCCCCTATCAAGGTGCTAATAGCTATATGAATGTATGTTGTAGCATACTAGCGGTAAGAAGTGACCTTCCACATACCACAGCTATGAGCTGTTTCAATATATACATGATGGGGTTATGATACATTTTATGTTGAGAGGCCATGATTACCCCGGGGCCACAATTACCCCAATCTCCCCTACACTTTATATGCAGAACCTTTGGCTATAGATGGATTGCAACATATATGCTGAACCTTGGGCTATGGATTGCGACGTTATTATTTATCTGCATTGTATAAGAGTGGCCTTCATGTCAGATGGTTGTGCATTGCGAAACCCAGTCTGGGTTTGTCTACTAACTTGACGCTGTGGCCAAGTTTTAGATACCAATGTAATAAGCTTGGCAAGTTGGGACTGGATACGTGGGCTTCCGAAAGGTTGAGATTATAACAGTGTATGAAAGGGTTATAGGAAGGGATTAGGAATAGATTTAACATGAAGGATTTGAATAAGGGTCTTGGTTATTAAACTGTAATGTCTTGGAAATTACATTTAGACAGTGGAGGATGATGCTGTTGTACTTGCAAGGTTTGTGGCAGGTCTGTAATTATAAGAGGCAACAGAGCTTCACTTCCTTGTTTAGTGACTCTGTGTAAGACAAAACTAATGTGCCACCCAAACCTGTAGCTCTTCTGGCCTCGGTGAAAGGGGAGTTCAGCTCATAGGCAGAAAGTGGTAGATAATGAGGTTGATCTTCTCAATGAAATTGGATGACAGTCTAATTTAGCTCATCAGGGCTTGCAGGTAGGTATCGATTGAAGTTCCCCGAAGCCCGCCTCCCTGTCATCTGACACTGGGGCCGTGTACCACCCGGCTATTCAAGCCCGATGCAGGCTGCTTGGGAGGTACCTCCGTTATATTTGAGACGACATAGTCAGCGAATAATGGTGTAGCAGTTTGGTAAAGAAAGGTCGGAGTGATGGGAAGAAAGGGCGAGAAACTCGATTTGACCCCATGAGCGTCTCTTCGTTGGAGAGACACTTGGTTGGCATCATTTAAAGTGTAGGACTCTGAGCATGTCTATCACAATGAGTTCAAATATTTAGCATAAATCCTACTCCTTTTTGATGTCCCTGTTTAAATTTCAGTAGAAAATACAGCCCCTGACTCATAAAGTAAGTATGTGTTGAATTCATGTCACTCATGAGTATTGTTTGCAGTAAGAGAACATTATGATAGTGTTTAAATGTAAACTTGCATTTCTATGTGGATATGAAGCATGTTTTATGGTGTTTGTTTGTATGTTTGTATTTGCCTTGATTATAACAGGCTAGGATAAAAGCTAAGCCCTTGCAGAGAATAACGTACACCTCCACGCCAAAGGTGATGAACGGCTACCACCTGGCCACCACCTCCTTCTCCCAGGCCCAGACGGCCATGTTCCAGCCGGCCCAGTTCCAGTACACCACCACGGCCCCTACGCAGCCCCTCAACGGCATTCTTCAGCAGCCCTACACGTACTACCCAACCAACGTCCCACAGTGGAGCCCCACGTACTATGATGCTCCGCCAGCTATCGTAAGTTATCTCCCCACCCTTCCAAGCCCTTTTCATTCCCCCCCCCCCTGCCTTGACATACACACATACACACACACACACACAAAACACTCTCACCCGTATGCAAACACACATACATATAGACATTAGGCCTTTAGTTTCTCAGTGCTATACACAACGAACAAACAGTACATCCTTTTCCATCAACCATGCCAACATTCTTGTAGAGTTGAGGCTGACAGCCAGTGACATCCAGTCAATTTAGTACAAGTTGAATCTGTTTGGACTAGATAATGAGCTTCAGCTTTGATGATGATTAGCTTACGTGATGCAACGAACATACTGACATTCATTGGTATGATAGTTTAGTTCGATTTGGGCAGAGATTCAACGTGAGAATACTGTTGAACCAGAAATGCTCGCACATGCATTTTAATTTTACGAATTTCGCGAGAGCCAAGATTCACAAAATTCAAATGCAGGACGCCAAAGTTCTTGTCTGCACTTTATACGTTGAGTGCCAGTCCTGTGGCAATTGGGATAATTTCACGCCCTGAAAAAGACTGTCGGCTCAAATTTGCAAAAATTTCATGCTGTGAAAATATCGTGTTTTACAGTATATAGCATATAGCATGGGAATTGGTTTATGGAGAGTTGACTGTACTTTTTGCCTGCTGTATGACTGCCATAGGAAAGGTAGTGCCCTTCTTCTCTCAGCCCCCAAAACATATATACAAAGCAGCCTACCCACTATATCGCAAGGCTAAACACAGCTCGTTGCTTTAGAGGAGATAGTAAAGATATGGGAATGATGTTGACAACCGTTTGGTGAGAGTAATGTCAGTGATGAAGGTGTAAGTTGTCATAGTGATAAGGGCTATCAGTATACCAGTGAAGAAAGTAAACTCCAGTTCAATTTGCCCTTTACTTCAGTGTATTCACATACCTTTATTCCACACTCTCTTCATGTTTGCAGCAGCAGACATGTATAATTTTCCCTTAATTAAAGTATTGTGTAAAAGCATCTCCCTAGCTGGGTCCTTGTACTGTCTTTAGCTATGTTAGACAAAAAAAAAATTTCTTGAAATATGGCCAAACCATATATCATATTAAAGGTCTCAGCGAGACAAATCCAATGGTGAAGAGATGATTGAAATTGGATATTTATTTACTGAGTTATGGCTTGTCGAATGTCGCACTCAACTGTATGTCTTCTGCAGCAATTTATGGAGAATTGCTTCTCCTTACTCTATTACCCCCCTATGCAGGTTTTCGAAACAAAAAAAAGATGGTTTTATGCACCAAAATGAAGCTGTTTCAAAGACATGGAGAGACAAAAAAAAATGTTAAATAGCAAGTTAACTGTACTTCATCTTAATTTATTCTATTGTTTTTTCATACGGTTATTTTTTTTTTCATTCACATTGTTAATGTTACTGATCGAGGAAGACTCCAAAAAGTCAAGTGGAGTTGGTGGGTATTCCACTATTCCTTTGTGAGTTTTACAAGTGAAGTTCGTTGAATTTCGTCCCTCCTCTCCAATTTTCAAATCCTGGATCTACTACTGGATAATATCATAAATGGCCTGAAAATATTGCAAAATTACATTTTGAATATTCTAATCAATTCAAATCAATTAGGCATAGACTCTATGCCAATGTTATGATTAACCAAGTTAGTGCCTGACAATAAAACATTAATATTACTAATAAGCTTAAGATAAATATTAACAATAATTGGCTTAACTGCAGAATACCCCGCCAAGATCTCCAGACGAGATTTCTCGACTATACTGACTGTGCTTCATTTCGTCCGGGATATTACGCACATATATAGTGCACAAGAAAATCTCGTGCATGCCTCAAAAATCTTGGCGAGATATTCTGCAGTTGTTGATAATAATACTAATGTTAAATATTGAATAATAATAATAATTATAATAACAATTGACCAATGATAATAATTAATGATTAACCTATCTAACAACAATCATATTCATACATAACAAAGGGGCATTGGTAAACATTTGTACTTCAAAGTCAAAACCCAACATCTTCTTCATCAAATCAAACTCAAGACAAGATTGAATTACTTGTAATTTGCCGATTTAAACTTGGACTTTGTCTAACTGTTACATGTAATGTCAGAATTTATAGATCTGAATTTGAAAAGTGAAACATACATTATCATAAAGTTTTCTTTAGACCTGACGTTAAAAAATCTATTTAGTAACTGGTTAGAACTATTGGAAGTGTTAGTGTTATACTAGTGTTAAGGTGGTTTGAAAGAAAAAAAAAATACTTTACAAGTACTGAACAACCGGCTGACAACGAAAACTTATTTTGGAAACGATCATTGTGGAAATCAATTAAATTCTATGGGCAAAAACGGCAGAGTAATGAAGTAATTACCACAACACGTAGTAGCAGGCCCTTCACTTGTAACTGTTACACGTAAGGTGGCCTTAAATACGAACCTACGTAATCACCTCCGAAACCGTGATTCTGCGTCCCGAAAAATGCCCGAGAGATCTCCCGACACCGGCTTGCTTATCCTTGTTGCGACAAAATGCGACAGGTTGTTACTGTAAATGCAAGTGGTTTCTTGTTTAAAAACATCCACAAAAATCAAATAAAGACCGGTTTTTTTTAAACCCTTGAGATTTTGCCATAGAAAACAGAGTCCAAAGTCACAAATTGATGCCTCTTTATCCAAACTTCACCAAAATACAAGATTTTTAGGGGGAAAATGAACTGCTCGTCGAGTTCTGACTGGTCATTTCGCATGTGCAACATGTGGAGATGTACCGACGTAAATATCTCTAAACACCTACGTCATATAACCAGGCAAGAGAGAAAAAAACAACCCGGAAGCAGAAATAATTTGGGGTCACTTTATTCAAGATGGCTACTTGCATGACTTACTTCGTGTAATGTGGAGCTCCACGATAATGTCATCGAATGCAAGTTTCCTGATAATTTTGGTGATCCAAATTAAACTTTTTGTTTTTAGTAATTTATAGTGCATTTTATTGATATTTCTTAAAAGAATTAAAGCTGTATATATAGCCACAGTGCTTTGATGAAAATTGACCTTTTAACACGTCGGCAGAATAGGAAATGTGTTAAATGTGACCCCCCTGACATCGCTACTGTCTTAACTTTCTTGTAAAGGTCTGTTGCAAAATCTTCCCCATCCTGGCATGAGAGAGGTAGCATAAAAGCAGGTCATGCCCCGTAACTCATTTCAAGAGCCGGCATCTATACTTATTGTACTGCAGACCCATTAATCTGTATTCTAAGGGGAAGGGAAGAAATAAAAAAAAAAAAAAAAAAAAAAAAAAAGGGCAACGACACAGTTAAGATGAACAACTGTTTCTATAACGAAGCAAGTCCCACCGTTGCCTCATCAGAAAATAACCCAAAGTTAGCCCGGAATCCTGGGGGATTTACCCCCTTCCTGTGGGTGTGAGTCACTGAATATTTATGACTTCTGTCATTTAGCTCCACGTGCTGCTCAGCGAGATATATTGGAGGAAGCTGTGTGGCATTTTTTTTTAATACTCTTAATTTTGTGTCAGCTAATCCCAGTATGTCATCTTGCCATGTCATGGAGCGAGACGGAGAGAGAGAGAGTGTGTGTGTTGGGGAGGGAGCATATCAAAACGGCGACCTTGAATTTATGTCCGTGATCTGCCAGAAATTCATCCCTCATTTCTGCCCGCTTCTTCCGTGGCTTATGCACCCCCCCCCCCCCCCCCCCCTCGGCATGTTGCCGAGGGGGGATTGCGGGGGTAAAGCCGACACGATTCGGTGTCTGCCGTCAACATTGTGAAACTGAGTCACTGGTGGAATTAATGATGGCCGTGAGCAGAGGAAACTGTCATTTGTCAGCGGGGGGATCAAGTTCGGTTCATTTCTGATGGAGTGGAGTAGAGGGGGAGAACAGTGTGCCGTGCCCCTCTGAATAACATTTAGAGCAAACATTATTATGCAACATTATCTGGTGTTTGGAGCGCTGGGGGACTTGAATGTTTGACAAAACGGCAGTGCCAAGTCTATTTCTGTGATAGTTCAAACATGGGAATCCTGACAGACTGCCATCAAGTTAATAAACCTCAAAGACACCTGGGAATGTTGGCTTCTGTTCAATGGATTGCTGTATCTGGAGACAATGTGGTATTGTTATTTTTTTTTTTTGGGGGGGGGAGGAATCACACTGTTAGCAATCAAATTTCAGTCAGGCCTTCAGTTTTAATCTCTTCAAAAATAAATGGACTAGATCTTTAATGTCAAGAACTTTCACCTTTATCGTGATAATGATTTATCGCCCCCTCTACGTTTCGCGCTATAATTCTGTAACGCGAGAAGGCCTTGTCACGAGGCTTCTTGACTTTCTTTGTTCAAGTCTCGCGCAACTTTTGAGACCAAATTTGCAACGTCCGCACATACTTTTTTGAAGCCACACCCATTTTTGTAACGGCATGTCACCCCAAAATGGGCACAGTTTTGTGATTTTGTGTACATTTCCTATGGTAAACAGTGCTCTGTCATGAAAGTCATAAAAACCTGATTATTTTTTCAATTAATCACTTTCATTGATTAATTCTATGCTAGTTAAGATAGAAAAGAGTTCAGTGACAATTTCCAATAAAAAAAACAAAGAAATACATAAGAAATTCTGAAAACAATAAAATACATAGGAATTGAAATGAGTTTTGGAAGTTTTTGTGATGTACAATTGGTAAAGATGCTAAAGCAGATTTACATACCAAAAAGTAGACTCTAGATGCTTTTAATTAGGCTAAAATATGATCTTGAGCTGAATTTGCATAATTGATTAATTAGAATTAGAAATCGATTGTTTCAAAAAATTTTATGACACAGTCTTGTAGATTATGACGTGGGTATCATGCATGCCAAATTTCGTTGCGATCGCACCACCGATGGCTGAGATCTCGGGGGGGGGGGGGGGGGGGGGGGTAGCATAGCCAAAAAAAGCCCGGCCTAATTAGGGTTAACTGTCTTGCCATACATCTGCCCAAAATATCTAAGCATGCGAAGATTGTTATAAAGAAAAAAAGAATAATGTCAATGTAATTATAGTAATAGTATCAGTATTTACAACATGTGTTGTAATTTTGGTCACTACGCATGCTTATCTGAACACTGAATGCTCATTCCAATTTGACATTATTTGACAAGTTTTAACTCACTTTGTACCACACCTGTGATGAGCTCATGTCTTTCAATAGCTTGCCAAGTTCAGAAGTATCTAATCAAAGGCCACGCTTGCAGAATTGTTGAATTGTTCAACCAGTTGACAATTAGACAATAGGCCAGCTCGTAGTCAGCTCATGTTGGCATTTGGACCAATGACTTTTCTATTTTTTCTCTGTTGGTTAGGCACTTCACTTGTTGTCAGGGCAACATCATGCGTAACCCTGCTGGACGTAACAATTTATGGAATTCTTGGAATTCACATTTAAGCAAAGAATGAGCCATGTATATAGTCCATGGGCCAGGCCAGATATTGGTACCATCTGAGGTGGCAAAACCTTTTTGGTGTCATTTTGTTTGTCGGGCATAGATATGCTTATCAAGCCATGATAGCATTTCCAAATGAGTAGCTTAGTCATAGTAAATGAATTTTTAACCAATGTGGTCTCGTTGTTATATCCCTATACTTCTGAATCGAAACTAACCGCTATACAAAGAAGAGCACTGTCGTCTGTATGTTCCATAGAGCTGTAAAATGCAGCCCTGTGGTATGTTCACAGGTGTTCTGTTGTTAACGCGGTGCGCTTAGTCTTTATTCAAGGCAGCGAAGGGAATATCCAAAGGTTATGATGTCCACAGCGCTTAGTCTTTATTCTAGACTGCGAAGGGAATATCCAAAGCGTATGATACAGTGTATATCCTTTTATCTAAAAACAACAACAACAAAAGCAATTCCTCGTGAATTTTACAGTATCTTTCAATTATTTATCATTTTCCAGCAAAAATGCTACGGTGAAAACGCTGATACCATGCCAATGTCGCTTTATTTCCCTCCAAAAATATAAGATAATGCAAAAACAATGTACCGGTACACTACGATACATTATAATGACTGATATCGTAAATGAACAGAGTGATTTTTGTTTAAAACTGATGTATTTGTTGATAGGGTAGTATAAAAACAGTATAGATAATCCCTTTTATGAGGAACTTTAAATATGGTAACGGTACATTGGTCTAGATAAAGACTAAGCACACCGCGTGACAGCTGTTGACATCATAACCCTTTGGATATTCCCTTCGCTGCCTTGAATAAAGACTAAGCGCACCGCGTTTACAACAGAACACCTGTGGACATACAGGAGGCAGTGCTCTTCTTTGTATAGCGGTTTAGTTTCGATTCAGAAGTATAGGGATATAAAAAACGAGACCAAATTGGTTAAAATTTCATTTATTATGACTAAGCTACTCATTTGGAAATGCTATCATAGCTTGATAAGCATATCTATGCCCGACAAACAAACTGACACCAAAAAGGTTGTGCCACCTCAGATGGTACCAACAACCCATTTTTCGGGTCTTGGCCCATGGACTAATAGACCAGGTGACTGGAATAGCCCATCAATTCATACTTTATAGGCAAGCATCCATTTCGTTGTTTTGCATTGAATGCATTAACAAACCTGTTCTGTTGATACTGCCAAATACTAGGCTTTAATGAACTCTTTTTGTTTTCGGACGGGCATGCTAGCAGTTAACATTTATAAGGATAACATCATGAATAATGATTTTGTCACAGATGCATATCTCCATGAATTTAAAACCAACATGCTTGCTATCATCACAAATGACCTCTTTCTGCTCATAGGCAAAGTGGAAACTATGAACTGCCATAAATAACATTGATTTGTGAGTGTCGGTGCTCGGGCTGTTCTCTGCACATTAGGCCACTTTATGGTACTCTTGCACAGCCAGCGTGGTATCGGTCGATGTGTCCACAGCACTTCTGATTTGTTTCTCTCTCAATGTTTGCATGCATGAAGTTCTAAGATTGATGCTTCTTATGACAGTTTAATGTTTTTCCCTTATAAGAGCTTGGAGTCACACAGGCAAGAGGGTTTCATTAGTGTACATGAAATCAGACTTTGGACTGTGAAGATGTGTCTCAGATATTAATATCCCTTTTGTTCTCGATTCATGATTTTTGTTCATGGATGGATTATGATATATATTTTCAATGTCTTTCCAGCATTTTCATGTAGCCATGTGTCTGTATTTTGTGCTTAGATATAAAGTTCAGTAACATTTTGCTGTCATTATTCCATGTTTTCTGTGCCCTTCCAGCAGCCACAGCCGTTTGGGACCACCAGTGCCTTTCCGCAGAAGTACCAGCCCACCACCAGCAGTAGACACAACAGCTACCAGGGGCCTCGGAATTCCCAGAGGTAAGTGACGTCCCCCTATTCTTCTCAGAGGATGATTTGACCCAGAACGCCCTCGTGTGTGTGATTTGCATCAGTCGTTTACCCAAAGCGCCCTCACGTGTGTAATTTGAATCAGTCGTTCACATTGTGATTGTTCACTGGACTTATCGGGCATTTTTTATTTGTGCCAAAAGGCTTCACACCGGTGAAGCCAACTAGCCTGACTTCCAGGCTGATACACTTTTAATTCTATTTCAGTGGTACACTTGTACTGTACAATCGAAGAGCTACCCATAGTCACAGAGATTCTAATCCCCCCCCCCCCCCCAAAGACTCATTTCCATCATTGAACCCTTGTGATAGACAGCTCTTCATTGCATTCTGTCAATTTGGAATGTGTGCTTAGGGGAAAACCGTGGTCACTTCATATTGATGCAAGACGACGTAAACATTGCCCAGTGAGTAAAGTGCATTCTCTTTCTGGAGGCCAGGCTGGCTGTCATAAAAAAGTTCCGTCCCAGCGTTTGACCAGATGACGTGTGTGAAAAGTGGAGATGCACGCTGAAATTGCCTTGAAAGCTTAATAGGATCATTAACTCACACCATTACATAATGAACAAAATGTCTCTGTGTGGTGTGTGTCTTCTTGCTTGATCATACCTTTAACTTTGCAATGTCCGTCTTGTATTACAGTGATGTCTTTTTGTTTGAGTTGAGAGACAACCATGAATCAAGTCCAAGTCTTGAGAATACTGTGGTAAAAAACACTACATTTATCTTGCACCTACATTCTGTATGTTTATGTCAAAACATGCATGTATCAGTCTTTGTAGATCAACAAATTTGAGGTGGCATTTTCTATTGCAAATTTGCCGATTTCTGCACCTGCTCGAAGGCGGTAAAAGGGAAAGTGCATACATGCATGCACACACACACTCACTTGTATGTCCATATATGTGGACAAATGTACACAGAGGACTTTGAGACATATGATAAAATGTAGAAAAGATAGAATATCAAAAAGCAGCAGATTGTCGGGGTTTCCTTGAGCAGGCTTTGGTAAATCACACATTGGGACGATTGTTTTCTGCCATGGAAAAAAAAAAAAAACTTTGGTCAGTTTGTTTAGCTTTAGTTTGCCTCTCATGGGATAGAAACAGGCCAGGAGACAAGATTGCCATGACAACAAGAGAAACCCACCTCCCCCACCCTCACCAACCCACCCATCTTTACTCAAGTCGCTCTCAAAACTGACTCATAAACGGACAGCGAAAAGAGTGATGACGTCGCGCCACAGTCTGGCGGAGAGCTGTGCCTGATTTAGCACCTCTCGGGACCACTTCACATCCAGGGTACCGTGTTTGTCATACTGCCCTGCACTCGTGTGAATGCGGAACAGTCAAAGTGGAGGAGAAAAGCGCCCTGAAACAGCTGACTTTAGAGCCCTGATTGCAGACTTGGATAACCACTTACGAAACAAAAACTGGAGATTAAAATGTCCCTTTAGAGGTTGCCCGTCCTTTCTTTGTCATCTTCCAATAGAATTTCCATAGTGCACTCTGTAATCATATTTTCCAGCATTTTTCAACCAAAATCACTTCATTCAAGAGTTGAATTCTTGCTATCAAGTTTCACTAGACAAGCTATCTAATATGAGTACACTTCATGCGAATAAAGAATGTTCAGCTTTTCACATGTTCTGAGATAATTTTAGAAATTATATTAAAAAAAAAAAAAAAAAAAACTATGGAGGATTGATGTCTGGCCTGGAGCCATTCATATGCCGTGGAGTGTATTAGAACCAAGGAATTTTCACACTTGTTCAGTCCTGAATATAATTTAGCACATATTGGTTTTAAAGTGGTAAAGCCGGGATCTACATTGACCAATTTCACATTCTTTCCTCTGACTGAATAATTAGTTCAAGCAGATCTGGCAAAGGTCACCCAAGGTCGTCCAGTACTCCCGAGTTGCGCATGAACGATCATCGCATGAACGACTGCATGGGAATCCTGGACCCCAACCCGCCACCCCACCACCGACACTTCCATCCCCAGGAGCATCGCAGGTCGACGCCCCCCGCCATGCCCCTCACGAGCCCCCGCATCGCCCCCTACAGGGGGGACGACGCCCTGGACCGGCTGATGGATCGCAAGGAGGACCGGGGCGGGGAGGTGTTCCTGGCCCCCAAGCGGCGAGAGGGCAGCGCCAGGAGGGGGCCCATCCATCACTTTCACGACGACACCATCATTGGTAGCACCAGTACCTCATTGCAGCAGAGTCACAGGTGGGCGTCGGTCGATAGCATCTGCCCTACACCGGTCTATGCATGGAGTAAAAAACTTTTTTCTAAAGACTCCAAAACTCGGGGCTGTTTATATCTCTTTCTAGTCAGAGTCAAGTAGTAACAAACACAGTTTTTGGCCCACTGCAAAAGCAAAGGCAGCCACCATCCAACATGTCTGTCTAGTCTTCTCTGAATCATGTTTTTTTTTTTTTTTTTTTTTTTTTTTTTTTTTTTTTTATGGTGTGCATTTCCACTGGTAAATACCAAGGTTTGCCCCACGGTGGCTAGCGGCAATCAGTAAACAATATCAACAGGGCACATTGTGCCGTAGAAACAGAGGAAAATTCTGCTTTAAAGGGACTGTACAGTACTGGTTGAGGTAGGGATTCATGTTTTGAACATTCCTAAGTGAGATAATGAAAAGCCTCTTATGACATATGAAAAGCATGTAATTTTAAGAAGGATATCTTTGTTTCACCTTGTTTTTGGATATCTCAGCCATTTCAAAACCGATTTTCATCGAATAAACTTTTGATACCCCTTAGAACTGCATGCTCTTTGACATCTCATAGAGTAGTTTCTGAATATCTCGCAAAACGTTAAAAGCTAAATCTTCACCTCGACCAGAACTGTACACACCCTTTAAGGTGTGCCCACCTTCATGCCACACTTCTTTTATGTGAGGAACCATTGCTGTGTGGGCACTTCACAGTTGATTGTCTAACCCAGAAAGTTTTGCATTGATACAGGGATTGGATAGAGCAGGAAATGAAAGCTGGTTATGATTACATCCTCATTGGTGTTTTGCAGGTTATTTGTGTAGACTAATTGTCACTTATGAAAGTACTCATCAGATGTTTAAAGGTAGTACCACTCATCAATCCATCAGGCTTTGTGTTTTTCTTGTGTGTCTGTGCTTTTATTTTGTGGGACAGTGAATAGGAGACATGCACAAGTGGATAAATGGATAGTCTGCAGCACATGAAAAGATTTTGAACTTGAATTTTCTGTCTCCTCTCTTTTCATGGTCTTTTCGGTTTGGACAACATCTTTTAAAGGTCCAGTTTACCTTTGGGAGCAGTGATTTCAAAAATGTTCAAGATATCACATTTGATGCATATGTGTAGGTCTGTTGTATCATAAAACATCCTACCATATGAAATATTTGCAATAAAACCTAAAATATAAGGAGATATCAGGGTTTTTCTCAGTAAACCGTAACTGTATACGGTTTAGTCTGGAAACATTTTTATTATAACTATTGTTCACATTTTGTGTATTTAACAACACTTAACATCGATTATACGGATTCAAATTTTGACAGTGGTTGTTTCTATCCCTAACTCACATTTTAGAACTATTTTAAAGCACTAATGCTTTCATCTGCAAATGGTAAATTATGCCTTTAAGTAGAGACTTATGCTCTATGCTCTGTAGGTTTGACAATACTGCGTATTGCTAGAACTGAATAAGAAATATGAAGATTTTGTTGCACATTTGTGATTGGCAGGAGACCGCCCCCTAGTAACTCGACCAATAACAGTACCTTCAGAGCAAGACGGAGACGAGAGGAGGAGACGAGCATCCTCTCCTCTCGTCGGAGCACCAGTTCCGGAGGGAGCGGTGGTGGCAGCAGTGGCGGAAATGCCGGCAACAGCTCAAGCGGCGGCAGTGGCAGCGGCGGTGGCAGCAGCAGCACCGGAATGGGCAAGGAAGCCCGCGACATCAAGGAGAAGGAGGCGTCCAAGACGCCGTCCTCGCCCAAGATCGACCTGGCCTCGTTTCCCCCGTTGCCCGGGCGGCCCCCCAAGGATGAAGGCGGGGAGGAAGGGAAGGACGACGCGGCTGGTAGTAAGGATGCGCTGAGCATGACTCCGATGGCAGACGTCGTCAAGGGACTGAAAGAACCCAAGGTAGGTTGTGCCAGCATTTCCACTCAGTGTATGCTCGGTGTTTTGATTGTCTGGTGACACACACTCATCTGAAAATTCTACTTTGTGCTATAATGGAGTCACAGGCACAGAAACTGAAACAAGAGATCATGACTAATATCTGTGCTCTATTGTAAACCTTGTGCTCAGCACAGGCTCCTGTTTATTAGACCCACTTCCAAGCATCTACGTATGTCCACTGCACTATGACATGAAAAGACCTTCATTCAATCCAAAGATATTTGGTGCCCCTTTCATAGAGAGGTTTTCTTTTATTGTAAGCTCGCATAATGACAGTTTGCTATGGCAACAGTCCAAGTTGCAACCTATCAACCAATAGAAATTGAAATTTAGCTGCAGTTACCATAATTAAAATTTACAAAAACAGAAAGTATAGAAACAAAGTATCTGTACAAAGTTGGCCCCTGATATACTTGCATACCTTTCAAGAAGGTAGCTGTTATACAAAACCCTGATGTATTTCAGTTCCTAATGTACAATTGAATCTCATGCACCCCAAACGATCTGCCATATGTGCTTGCAAAAACATAAAATTTTAATTCACAGCAAAGAGAACCTGTCAAGAGATCAGCCACATCACACTATGCCGTGTGCACTTTCAGCAAACCCATATTGTTTTCACAAAGTTTCATGTGACATGTTGGCAATACATTGGAAGAGCAGACTTCCCAACCATACTGAATTTGGAGGAAAGAATCTGAATTTTGACAATTCTCAGCTCTTGTTTCATCAGGAATTGTCCTATTTTTCTGGATAATTTAACTGCACACTCCTATTGGAACTGCTCTTTCTTTCCTACTTTTGAGCCAAATCATCCCTATTTTAGAAATGGTTGAGAGGTCTGGAAGAGAAGCCATGTTTGAGATATGGTGATTAAACCTTCCTCTTGTGTCTATGTAGAGGGTGGTGAGAACCAGCGAGCCAAAGCCTGCACCGGTACCCGTCCCAGCCACCAAGGACAGCTCCACCAACACGGCGAGCGTCTCCACGGAGAGCAAGGAGGCAGAGAAACCGGCGGGCACCGCATCCAAGGCTCCAACCCCGTCTCCGCAGCCTGCTAAGTGAGTGTCGGGGGAGGGAGGGAGGGAGGGCGGATACAGCTGCAGAGCTGCAGATGTCTGAGGGTTGTTGGTTGTGGTGTCAGTTGTGGTGGTGATGTCGGTTGCGGTGATGTGTTGGTTTATGTGGTTTGTATAGGTAGTGATGTTTGATGAGAGATGAGAGAAAGGTGAAAACCATTATCTCTAAAGACATGCTGCCAAGAATGTGATGTGATGATGATAAGGACAATTCAGTGGCTTTGTAGAGGAAAGCCCATATGTAAATAATGATGCCAATTGTTTTAAAAAAGTGAAAATAGTACCCTAACTTACATGAAAGCAGTTGAGAGTTGTGGCATTTTCCATATTTGGCACCAATGGTCTCCATACCACAGTTGTCAAATATACCAATATTCGCCACTGTTATCTTTGTAAAAAGGGTATGTTATGGAAGATCAAGTTCATATGTCTTGTTTGGGGGGAAAAAGGGATCATATACATGTTTGAATGCTTTGTCATATTAGGAGGATTCACAAGTTGTCTGCAAATTTATTTTAATGCATTTGTGTGTGTGCATGTGTGTGTGTGTTTGTGTGTTTTATTATTTAGGGAAGAAATAACAAAATGATTCAAATGAAACTTTACCCACTTGTGTCCCCACCCCCTCCCCTAGGCAAAAACAAACTTCATCATACACCCAGACCGATCCAGAGGAGAAGCAGTCCTCCAAGGCAGAGGCCAGCATCACTCCTGCTCATGGCAGCAGCAGTGGCAGCGGCACCGTCTCCGGGGGCCACAGACCAAACATGGCCAAACCTTCCGCATCTTCCTCGGCTGCCTCCAGCGCTGCCACTCCTTCCCCCTCCAACCCCTCCTCCTCCTCCTCCTCCTCCTCCTCCGCTGCCCTCGCCAAGGCAGGGAGTGCTGGCCACCCAGCCGCGGCGATGGAGGGCAGCAAGTCGGTTTCCATGGCGACGCAAGCGGTGACATCATCCGTTGGCACGGCAACGCCTGCATCCTCGACCTCCTTGTCTTCAGCAGCATCTCACGTGGCTGCCTCAGGGAGGAGTACGTCTGCAACGAGTAGCGGCTCAAGCACTGCTGCAGCCCCGTCTGCCAAGTCAGCGGTATGTAATGCCACACTTTTTGTGATGGGTGGGGAAAAAAATAAAGTGGGGCGGTAAGGGGGTACATGAAGAAAGAAGACAAAAAAACAAAAAGCAAGAAACAAATGGATTAGATGAAGGAGAGGCTATTTTCATAAGTCTCTGCTGGATTGACACTGATGCCCAGTGTAAGGAAGGAAAAAAACCTGTTTATAGCATTGAGGATTTTTCTTACAGTGCATCTTCTCCTGAGTGTGTTGGGTCAGGTTTCTGGCACCTCTGCATGATGAATGCAAATAAGCCATTTGCAAACATGCCTTTCTCACATTTTTTTTCTCTCTTCGTTGTTTTGATTTTTTTTTTTTTGAGGTCTCTTTTTTTTTCTCATTCCTCTTCTAATCTCTCATGTTGTTTGCTGTCTTGCATGTATTTCAGCATTTGCAGAGATACCAACTTACATTTTTTTGCAGTTTTTGGTTATGGGGATTTATTTTTCTTTTCTGCCAAAATTACAGCAGGGTTCATGGAAAATACTGTTGATTCCAAATTGTATTACTACACGTGCGTATTGTGGGAAAGGTACAAATATTGTTTTTCCACCAAAAATATGCCTTGTCCGCCCTCAGAATACTGCAGTGTTGTTGTTGGTTTTTTTTGGGGGGGAGGGTTTTTGTTTTGTTTTGTTTCTTTTATGGTCAGCATTCCTGTCACTGCCAACACACGGTGAAGAATGTGTATCTCCAGAGTTTATGCTCCACTAACCTGAGAGGACCAGTGCCATTTGTATTCACATGGTAGCCAGTTTGGCACACCCCCTTCCCCCATGCCGCTCTCTAGTATAATCTAAGCCCGATAGCACATTTGTACTTAACCAAAAATGGATTCTGAAGCCTCAAGCAGCCTGTCCACTCGGTATAAACAGAATTCAGAACAGGAGATCCAATTAGATCAGGGGAGTTTCAGAGTCTCCTGTAGCAGCTTAAAAGAACCTCGGCTGCAGTATAAGCCCAAGGGTTTCAAAAAGCGGCTTTTTTTGCCAATCTGGAAGTTTATCACAGAATGTCATCAGCTAACATGAACAAACCAGCTGTCATGACCAGCCACCACTGTTAAACTCTGCACAACTTGCAAACTTTCGCACTCAGTCATGTTTGTGGTTATGTAAGAAATTCCAAACCCCGTACCGTTTATCGGGGGGGGGGGGGGGGGGGGGACTCGACTTGGTTACCATAAGAACGGAGCCAATCAGGGCCTTCTTTGGACAGGCAGCCCAAGTAGTATAAACAGACTTTTTCATGCCTTTTTCAAACCTCCTCGAGGAGGCTCCAAATTTTACCGGCAGTATAAACGGGTCAAAAGAGAGCTCTGAAATATGTAGGTTTGAAGTGGGTGTAATATCTGCAGAAATGTATGTAAGCATCAAGTCTGTAACCTCTTGGTGATGTCCTTGTTCAAATCACTCACTTTCACGCAAAATTAGCAAGAGGAATGTGCAAACACTCAAAAAAAGGGGAAATTTGCCCTTGATTTTTAGGTAAAGAGAATGAAGTGACAATGAGTTGTTCTAGCTTGCTGTGGTGTTATGACAATGCTGGATTTTTAAAAATTTGATACGGTACGAATGTTATAGATGCCAAACATTTTGGGCACAATACTTTATATTTTGTGAATCCGGGATTAAAAGGCATAATCATTGATGGTTGAATTCAAGATGGGGAATGCAAGTTTCGCATTGCTTTCATGCACTCGGCATGTGGGCTTGCATGTGCAGCAGCTGCTTCCCCATGTTGCAGGTCCGCACATCACTGTCGCAGTTAGTGGTAACCAAAGGGCAATATTTTGGCTGGTTGGCATATTCTTGCATTTAACTGGTGCCTTGCAAAATGTGTGAAAATGAAGCCCCAGCGAGATTTTTAGGAGATTTTTAGCATTTGCAGTACTTCAGTCCTGTGAGTGACGAAGGATTTGATAAACCCACTTAACCTGTATCTATCTCCTCAATTACTTACAAACCACACAGTAAGATGCCAAGGCAAATACGGAATGAACTCTTGCATCTCTGATATGTCTCTTTGCATTTCTATGTGTACAGGATACAGCAGGACCACTCAGGCTGAGCTATGCACAGGTTATAGCCAAGAAGAAAGCTCCCAAGCCAGCTTCGGCGAATTCTTCCGAGAACCCTGAACCTTCCAAATCGAACGCCGGCGGCAGCAAGCCTGGCGCACCACCTTCCGGTCTCCAGGCGTCCGGCCCCAAGGACTTGCCAAACCCAAACGCTGCCTCCTCCGGCAGCCACGAAAGAACTCAGAACTCGACAGTCGGCATGGGGAACCACACTGGCCCCATGCAGTCCCACCCCCAGCAGATGGGGGCAAAACCGCAGAGGTTCCCCCGCTATCGGAGCAAGCTGGAGCAGAATGGCGGGGAGGGACATTTCTACTCATCGGGTGGTAGGCACAGAGGGAGAGGGGATTATGGGGAACGAAGGTCCCCTCCCCATCACAAGCCAGCCAGCAAGTAGAAACCACGCCCCTCTCAGTCGCAAATGGCATCCACTCCGCAAACACCCAACTTTGCAGATTGCTAGCAAAATGGAAAGTGGAAGCAAAAGTGAATTTTGAACAGGGTAGGAACTTAATGAAAATGCATTATAAGCGAGGGTCATTGGCAAAGAAAATGTCTAGACTGCAGCCAGCCTTTCCCGGGGCATGGTTGTGAGACAAATCTTTGCTCTGTGCTTTATTTTGTCTGCGCGATGTTCGCGGATGGTGGGAAACACGGTGCGGCTTTTTGTTTGTGCTTGGGCAAGAGTTCGAGAAGTGCTAAGTGGAACAGAACAAATATCGCCCTGAGCCTATTCGGTTGAGCAAGGTGTGGAGAGTTGGGCGTGTCTGCTGCTGTGTGACGACATGGATGCCATGTTAGGTGGTTTCGGCCCTTCCCCTCGGGGAAAAATGCTCTCTCTGAAGGCATGGTGCCTGAAAGATTAGCCGGGTTGCTGCTCTGTGTGAAGACCATGCATCATTGATGCAGTTATTGAAGTATCTGCTACGAGTATAGGAACAAACGTTTAGTTTCTCGCTTGGAATGTGCTTGCTGAGCAAGCCAGCGAAGCGGAAGATTTGAGTGATATTTGATTTGACGTTTTCGCTGTGAAATTGCCCACGTGGAGGCGTAGGGCAGACTCTGAAATTAATTCATTATCTGTGTCGTGTTTTTGTTTTTCATGCCAAAAAAGAAAAAGAAAAAAGAAGGTGAAATACAAGCAGCGTATTTAAGTATGTGGAAATGAAAGACTGACTGTCACCTCTGTTGATGCTCCATCTGTAGCGACTGTAATAGTGACTTTTTGTGATGCCATTAGTCTGTGACCTTGTTATAGAGCGACGCTGACATTTTGACCTTTGTGATGTGACATTTGACATTTAACCTCGTTTCAGTGTGACATTGACGCTGACCTTGTAAAATGAAAGGATGCACGCCTCCAGTATGTCAGTGTTGGAAGTGTCCCGATGAGGATCCGGCAATGAGCAGCAGAAATGGGAAAAAGTTGATGGAAATGAGTTTGTCAACGCTGAATATCTTCACGCGGATGTGTTGCCACAGAGTTTCGAGCATCGTCTTGACACCGAACGTGAATATAAGGGAGGGAAAGCGCGTTTCTCACAATATCAGGCAGAAGGCGGTGCAGGAGGATGCAGTCCGTGCATGGAAGATCAGGGGATCCCGTCTGACATGATCGTAGACAGGATGGTTCAAAAGCCAAGAGCATCGCCTGCTTTCGATGAGGCCGATGCGTCAAGAGACGAGAGCTGCCGAAATGATCATGTATCGACGTGAGCAATGGGTAGAAGGGCTGCTGACTTGACTTCGCGGTTTGGGCAGGTTGGATGTTGGTGAGACGAGTCATCACCTTCGGGACGAGCGTTGGCAAAGTTCCCAGCTGGGAGCAGTCCCTATCGCGAAGCTGTGTGCCAGAGCAGCAGGAGTAGCCATGGCAACTTCTTGACTACGTCCAGACGTAGGACCAGCATCATGTTATGCCTCTACTGCAGATCATCGTGTCCCAGCACAAGCCCAGCACAAGAATAATTGTCTGTTGATGTATCACAAGCGAATGGTCCTTGTAAACAGGGCTTTCAGCTTGGAAAGAGCTTGTGTAAGGGAGAAGTGGCTGTACCCTAACAACTAATAGGAATGGTATTTTCTGCTGGTAGTGCCAACCATGCAGAATGTAGTATGTTGGACTATCAGGCCAAGGTACATGTAACGAGATGAAAGCTTGGGAGAGAGATTTAGGTCTACCAAGAGAATTCTTGGATTCTGATCACTGTGCAGATAGGAAGATTGTATTTTCGTGTTTATTTTTTATTAAAGATATGTGATATTTGAGTTTATTTTTTTCAAGAATCACTTGAGAAAAAAAAATGGAGAGAAAAGAAGTCACTTATATGTGCAACTCTTATAATTGATTATGTGCATTTTTGGGTTGTTTTTTTTTTTTAAGTGTAGAGTGTGCATATCCAAAATGTCATTAAGACAACGCTCCAAGATATTAGTTGAGCATTAAAAAGATAAGTGACTAAAACTTAGATGTTCCTGTCATATATATGCAGATGCCCCACATATTCTGTTGTCAGTGAAAGGCAATTCCTTTTCGTGATCAAATGCATTGCTGTGCAGAGTAAGACATTCTTGAGTAATTATTAGGTAAGGAGAGAGAGAGAGAAGAGGTGGGGTGTGTGGAACACCTGATTTCTAAAGTCCAGTCGAACAGGATTTGACAGTATTGTTTAGAGTGCATAGAGTTTTAAGTGATAAAGAAAATTATATCTAGAGTAATACCATAGCATGACTGAATCTGAGGGCTATGAATTTATTTCCGTCTGACGTTTAGATGCGTCTCATGTGGAATGTAGAGATCAGGCAAACATTTTTTTTTTTTCACTCGACAGTTTGTGAAAGGTTCCCTCATAGCGTCGATAACAGCTCTCTTTTGAGCAATGTGTTGTGATGCAAAAGCAAGGACACTGTAATAGTTGTGATAATCGGCTGATTTCTCTAAATGTCGTAATGTTGATAGCTCAGCCACAGGTCGGCACTTGTTGTGCTAGTTCAGAGTTCACTGAACCGCTTACAATGTAGAACTGCTTGTGGCACCATCTGGACAATTATCCTGAGTCGATGGTTTTCCTTGTTTAAGTCCCATGATAATCCCTTAATTCTTGTTGTTTGCTTGCCTTGTCCCTGTGGGGAAAAAAAGATATATTGTTATGACTAAGTATTAATTTTGTTCTTCAGTGAATGATTACTGTGTTGTTAATGATCCCTTTGATAGGATGGGGGATAAGTCATGATACTCGTGTTTATGTTAACATGTAATTACTCTTGATCGTGGAAAGAATAGCACTTTCCTTGACACTGGCAAAGTTCATGCCACGTCAGTTGTGATTGCTCTGGATAGCGCACATCAGCATAATTTTGCCTTTTTCTTCTTCTTTTTTTTTGTCAGCATCAGATTGCTGAGATGTAGCAAGATCAAGCTGGTGTTAAAGTTGAACAGCAAATGGCAATTCGCTAAGACACTTTAGTTTGAAAACTATCAGTGCAGTAGATGTGAGACAAATGTTGATGAACTGAAAGGATTTTAGCTCAAGGTATAGCCCTAGCAAAGAGTTACGGCCTTCTTGCCCTGCATCCAAGACAGGATAGCGGAAATGCCGTCGACCGTTTGTACGTGCAGCCGAATGTCCGACCACCTTCGCGCTCGAATTCAACACGGTTGTAAGCTAGCTTTGTATAGACGCTTAGGTTTGCCCTTTGCCAAGACTGGGGGCAGCCCGATGGGAGATGTAGCATAAACAAAATGGGCAGCATCAAAAGCTTTCGGGGCAGAAGTAATGACCGGCTGTTGCTACAAATGGCAGGCTTGTGTTGGATTTTCGGTCGTCATCAGAGTCCACCAAGCAGAAGTAGAATTCCCTCATTTGTTGTTGGTTTTCTTTTGTTGCTTCTATCAGTATTGACCTGCTGTTGATCTACGTGGGCTATCATTGATTGCTGTAGGTATGTGGTGTATGTCTGCCTGATGTTTAGGGCATGCAGTAGAATGATATGTCTATATCACTGTATACATGCATATATTTCCGAGTTGGCTTTGAAAAAAAAAAAAAGGAAAGAAAGATGAGAAAAACAATCAGTACTTCTGTAGCAAGTCAAATTTCCATTCTTCTCTCCAAAGATGTGTTTTAGGTTGTGATGAGAAATGCTGCAAGTGTGTATAGATGATACATTGTAGTTGATAAGGGGGTAGCAAAAAAAAAAAAAAAACGAGCAACAGCAAAAAATCACAAAGTAAAAATCAATCTGTTCATTGTGATATGTTGTAAGAATAAACGAATAGGGCTACCTCTGTAATCACTTAGGAGTCTAATTCTGGTATTCACATTTTTGGTACATAGTGTTGGATTAAACCAACTCAACGAGGGCATCCCATTCGAAGTTGAGTGTGGACGCAACTTGGAAGTCGGTTCTCATCCGAAACGGGCATCGGCAGTCCACTTGGAATCTAGAGTACCTTTTCTCTTTCGCTGCCAATGACAATTCAAACTTAAGATGAAGTGCCAGATGTAGAGATGGTGTAATTAATCTCCAGTTCTGTTTTGTTTTATGACAGTGAATGTACAAGGAATTGGGAGAAATGGATGAGAAGGCATGGGAGTTATTCTATGTTTTAAATATATTGACATTCAAACTGCAGTTTTCAGTGGTACTTAGGAGGTCCAGACTCAAAAAAATAGCTTCCAAAAACAGCCATCTTGAGACAGAGAGGATACTTTTCACCTGGAGAAGTCTTCTTTTCTCCCGTTTTTGTTCAGTATATCACAAAGTTTGTGGCTCGTCTGGCCTCAAATATATTTTCTGCATGTCAGACCAGAATATATGGCCACAGGTATGATACTTGTGATTGATATTTACGACCATTCAACCGGAAGCGCCAAAAATTGCTCCTCCCACTCAAGAGAAGAATGTGAATAATGGAAAGATTTGGAAGAAAAAAAAAATATGAGTTTTGGAATTCACCAGTGGGCATTTTAGAGGTGTGAGGAAGAAAACCTTATCATTCAGACTGGAACTAACCAGTGTTGCGATTAAGGGAACAGGATGGCAGGGTGGGGACAGATAATCTCAGCGTGGCAAGATAGGTACGCCACAGTCTGATAGCCTACGCAAGCTGCCAACCCAGGGTACTGTACATGTACTTCAGTAGTAGAAAGGAAAAACAATGAATGTGTAAGATACACTTGTAAGTAGCTGACATGTATTCTGTGTGTTCATTGAGACTGCTCCCGATCTGTTTATTTCGTACCCCAGTCCGTACCCAGAACCTACGATGTTGAGTGGCACCATCTGTCAGTAGTCCCCCCCCCCCCCACCCCCATGACTGCCGAAAACCAAGCAATGTACTTTACCCAGACGATGTTTGCTCGTGTTTTTGTGTGACACATTTCTTAGCTCACTGATGTATTCTGTGTGATTGTGGCATTTGTTTTTGCCCCACACCCAACTCGTACTGCAGGCCACACACAGAATTTCATTGAACTAACCACTCAAGTGGGTGCAGTAAAAATACCTTGCCTCGAACTCAGTCCATACAGGAAGAGGGCTATGAATATTCAAGGACAGTTACTTAGTGATAGGTTACAACTGTACAATAAAGCATGCTAGAAACTGCTGTAAGTAGCTTTTGTAACATCTAGATAATACTCTTTACCCGTAATCTGGCCAGAAAGTGATGTGACTAGTACCCAGATAGTCATGTTGGTCAGTCCTTTCTCCATGTTGGAGGTCAAGAAGAGGCATTGTTCAGTCAATAGCTGTTGAGATTCCTCCTTTGTTTTCATTCCGTCATCACAATGGCCACCCTGTGTGTTTACAATGCTTATTACATTATAGTACAAAGTGGTGAGGGTATAAGATTCAAGACAAGACAGGAGAGATGGATATTACACGTGATCATTCGAACTACATGGCACCATGTCCTGTCCAAGTCGAGTGCGCACATTAATGGGGATGTAAATACAATTGTGTATCGATGGCGGGGATCAACTGGAGCTTTGGGGACATATTCAGGTAGTCGTGAGTGCGGCGTGTTGGGCGACGGTACAAGTTCTTGCGGTCCATGGATGGGACTTGAAATTCACTGAAAAATACTGTCACTTGCCGCTTGATGTGTACCCCATTAGTACTGTACGAGTACAAGAGAATAATCTATGATAGAATTGTACTATGTGGTTTCAAAAGCAGTGTAAAGATATGTTTTAATGAGGGTACTGGGACAATATTTCATGAATGCTCAGATTCGTCCTTCCCATTGAAATATTTATGAAGCAAAAAGAAATATTTTCGCTTTCAGACACTTAAATGACCTCTTCTTTTAATAGCTCACAGACACAAATAAAAAAGATATGAGAGAAAAAAATCAACAGGGCAAGGTGGATGAGTTGATGCAGGTGATTTTAAGGACAGTCAAATCCTAGGCTTAGATACTTACCACTCTGGACTATATCATAAACATTGTCCAAGTTGAGTAGTGTGCTCTTACAATGATCGAGATCTGCCATGTCAACGGGTGATACCAAGTAGTTAACACATGATTCTTGGCTCATAATGTCTGCACATCCATCATCATATCCAGATTTGCATAGGGCCTCTTTTGTCACGCTGGGAAATTCGGGGAGGGGGAGCTGGCATTGTCATGTGATGTGTTCAAAACAAGTGAACAAGACTAGTTCCTATGGCTTGCTGTAATACACGTATTCATGAGTGTGTGTCATTTACTCAAGTACCGTTTGAATGTATTGGGGTAGGGACAAATAGAGCAGAGAGCGTGTCTTGCGGAAGATACAGGGTGAACTTATCAGAGTCCATCTGAACCTCGGAGCTACAGACACGTGTTTATTTACAAGTGTCCTTTCTTGTTTTATTGTTGCATAATTCTTTTAGCGTGAGGTAATGTCTCGCTCTGAAATCTTTCTGAGACCATGCAGCTTCTACTAGTACACAGTGTGTGTGTGTGTGTATGTATATTTAAAGCAGGGGAAAGCCCAAGACAAGGGACACCATGTACACACTAGAGGCATTTGATCTAGAGTAGAAGGCTCCCTCACCACAGGGTATTCTATTCGCCTGCAACCCGGTTGTCGTGGTCGAGGTACTTAAAAAAAAAACCTTCCGTGTATTCAGATGTCATTCTCTACCCATAATCCTTCCCCCCCCCCTTCCCACGTAGTTTCACAGAGACTGTACTTTAAACTGCAACCGTACCGTCTCGATGTGAGGCCCTGCATCAAACGATGACCGGCATACTTGACTCTTACACTGGACAAATCGTAGTCTCACACGATGTGGTAGAAGAAATGGTTCACCACATTCAGTTCTCTGTGTTTGTCAAAGCACACAGAGAGAGCATGGTATTCTACTGGAAACAAACGAGAAAAAAAAAGTGCTTCCTTTTTGTTTTTTCTTTCTTGAAGATCTGTCATGACGATGTGATGTTATGAATTTAATTTTGAATTATGTGATTAAGAAATCATATTGAATTGAAGAGAAATGTTATTGTAGGGTGCTGATATATATAATATTGCTCTTTTGAAACATGTTATGTGACAGCTGTAAATAGATGTGAAAAAAAAAAGAAAAGTTATATTATTGTTGAGATTTTTCTCTTGTGAAATTTGATGTTTGTGGCAAGCCTTAAAAGAGAAGACTTATCAGTGAATAATCAAAATTTAACAAAAAAAAAAATAATAGAATGTATGACGAGTATGCATGTGAAAATTAATCTGTCTTGGTGGCAGTGACTGAGAAGTGTAAAGGTTCAGAACTAATGGTCAGAAGCCAGCTGAGTGACAACATCTTAATGTTTAGAGGAAATGTTGTATCACTGCTGGAGAAAAACAACAACTGTCATTACCAGGCAAAAGTTGTCAGAGTTACCCCTTGCCTCTCTTGAAGCAACACCAGCTATTGTGGCAAAGCAGGGCAAAGTTAATGGGGAGTTTATAGATGTCACAAGATAAGATGTGAGTGGACAGTTAGTCCTTGTAATTTTTCTCTTGTGATTGAGGCAAAGAATGTCCAGCTTCCACCATCTTTAGTACATTTTGTCCATTGGGTGCCAAAAGGGCATTGTTTCAATTTTTTCTCTTTTTCTTTGGCAATGTTCACTTCCTTCTCATTCCAATTTATACAAATCTCTCTCTCATGCACAACTGTACATAATCCATGAAAAATAGTTGAGGGAGGGTTTTCCTTCGTTAGGTGCATGTCATGCCTGTGACTAGTATTGTATCTGGGTAATACGAAGTGGCAGTCTCCACCAATTTTCTTTAGTGTCCCTGGATTTACTTTAAACTTTGCAGTTAGAGAAAAAAAACAATGAAATATTTTGAGATCAGCCACTCAATTCCCTATTTAACCTTTCTGCCTTTAAAGCACAAGACAGTTGGATGTGCCAGTGTACCCAAATGTTGTTGATACAAGGCATTCTGTGGGTAATTTGGGTCCCTGCAAATTCTGGAAGCCTGATGTCGGGGGGGGGGGGGGGGGTGTTTGTCTGCAGAGACTCTATGAGGGGATTCCCCTGAAAACTCCACAGGGGAATCCCCCAGCAAACTTCACCAGAAGACCCATCAGCTTCTTGACCATGACTGCAGTGTAACCTGCCTTTATCTCCATGCCTCACTGTGTGTTCCTCACGCTGTTTGCCGCTATGCGAATACAAGTTCGAGTTTGGCCTATCAACCTCGTCTTGCAGATCTCCAGATGCCCAGAGGCTCATTTTATTTAGTCAGCTTTATGAGTTTCCTACGTAAAAAGAGACGAGCTGGTGTCATTGAAGTTAAGTAATATGAAAGTGCTTGCCTTGGCAAAGGTTGTTCCTTGTGCACAGTATTAAAGTTTTTCAGCGGCAAACTCGGTGTAGGTTGACTTGATAATTGCCGTTAAGAAAGCATATGGATATGACAGTACAGTAAAAAGATATTTGCAAAGAAGAAGAAGAAAAAAGGTCAATGCCAGTATGTCACAGTTGCCAACAGTATTGAGATGAACAGCTTAATTTTCACATGCAAGATGTATAAAGATGAATAAAGAAGTTAAAACATGTAGATTTATCATGCAGGGATGGTATGTGAACTAGTTTACAACTTCAATTCCAGTCATGTATATTTTTTGTCATTTGTGGGATATGGGTGGTAGGTGTGGGTTTTTGTTTTTTGGCTTTTTTTTTCCCATATGAATTTTATTTTTTGAGCACTGAGAAGATTTTAATGTTTTGTTGGGGTTTTTCTGTGTCGTTTGGTGTCAAAATGTTGACATTATTTAGGTTGTTACGTATGTTGGCGTGTGATGATACATTGTGTAATTTGCAAGGGAATTTTTTTGTGGCTCGAGCGAGCAATTCATCTGTTGGAATTTTAGTTTCTTTGCGTTATTTATTGAATGCATTTTTTTTTTTCGTAACCAGTTGTGATATATTTGGATTATTTCACGCTTTTCCGTACATTTTTGCCAGGCCTCCAACGGCCAAGGAACGTTACCGTTTCCACACTCGTTTGTTGCCAATGCCTTGATGAGAAGATGCTGTGTCTTTAGAGGGCGCATTTTTTTTCCCCGCCTCCTCGTCGTGTCACAAAATGAATCACGGTGCAGGTTTCTCGTGGCCGTGAAAGTGACGACCATGCAGTGTCGCAAATGTTGATCCTCGTTGTTGCCGTGTTTCCTGCATTCCGAAGACATGTTTCACACTTTCTTGCCAGTACTTTTCTCTCGCAGCGAGATGAAGGGTGCCAGTAGCCAATCAAGGAATATGCGTACGAGACAAACGTGTTTTCCTCATCAAAATACGCAATATTTCGAGCTAGAAAGTATTCGAAAAACTCGGACATTAATCTTCATCATCTATTCAGGTCATGGGGGGGGGGGGAGTGGGCAGATGGGTGATGTGACAAAAAGTATTTTTTTTAGCATGGTCACATGATGAATGCAAATATTTCACATTTTGTGTATGTTTCTCTTTAAGGCTGTCCATTGCCTGCATTGTGGATTATCCATTGTAGTGGCTTGATTTAAGACTAGCATGGGGATTATACAGTACCCCCTCTCTCCCTGTTTACCTAGCTACATAGCAAGCAAACGTGTCTTGTACGAACATCAATGCTCAGTTATATTGGCCAGTGTATGCTGAAAGTTTAGATTTTATTTTTTTTTTTATTTTTTTTTATAGCAAACCAGGGTTTGTGTCATTATCATGAACAGATGAAGGAAGAGAGAGAAAAAACAAGGACAAGTAGGTGAGCTATCGAAGAGAAGTGTTCAGTGTAAAGTATTTTGCTTTGTAGAATCGCAATGCCATATTCTAAATCGTTTATTTCTTCTTTTTTCCATCTTCTGTAACTGTGCTGGTTCCGTGCCACCATGATACACAATGTTTGTGTGTTGGGTTTGAGTGTGTCTGTGTGTGTGTGTGTGTGTGTGTTTGTTTATTTTTTTTAACACCTGTCTCCTATCTCCCGTTTTGTGTTTTCAGATTTATTTGCATTTACCTTCAATAAGTTGTATTGATATACCATGCATCACTGAAAGATGTGAAAAACTATGTTGAATGTGCAATTTTTCTTTCCATTCTACTGTGTTTATGGCCAAGAGTTCCAATCTAAATCAGTTGTTTTGTCTGAATCTCGATCTCAAGTATATGATATGGGATTTGGATTTGATGTGTGTGTTATGAGCATTGTTTTCCTTCTTTTTTCTTCTTTTTTTGTTTGTTCATGTTTACTGTCCATATGCAACATGCGCATATCTGTTCATGCAGTTAGTCTCTAGCTCTTTTGCAGTCTTGCAGTACAAATAATAGATTTGCCAGGTATAAATGTGCAAGATATTCAGCAATTATTGCAGACTAAGCCAGGCTGTATCATTGACTCATTTCTGTATTCTTTGCTTATAAAAACAATAGTCTGGCTTTGAAAGCTTAAAGAAAAAAAAACAAGTGCAGAACTGTTAGATATTTTCTAGTTGTTAGCTTGGATATAGCAAGTCATCAATAACTGAAAAATCCAATGTTAGCATGTAGCCATCCTTGAATAATATTGTGGTCAATCTTCAAGGACCGCTCTTTTCACCAGTCAGCCCGAATGAAGATAATTCCCGTTTTGCACACACAGTGTGCTGATTTTGCAAGAGGCACTCAAATCATCAAAAAGTAGGAAGCAGTTGGTGGTTGTTGTTTTTTTTTTTGTGAATTTTGCTGTTCTTTCAAATAATGAAGTGGACCCAAAGTATAAAGAGATTTGCCAAGTCATCACAATAAGCTTCAGTCAGGCTTAATAAAAAATGATGAATCTTGAAACCTGATGAAACAAACTGTCAGTTTCCCTGGGCGCCTTTTTAGCGTAGAAATTTGCAGTCACTGTAAGTAACAATGATTTGCGGTTAATTGCACAGCAGCCTGAACTGTTGGTTAACACAGGCCACGATATGATATCCTTTCTAATTCAAAAGAGATGTATGCAAGATGCTTTACTTGCCTTCATTCCCAAGTTTCGGTGCCATTATATCTGGCATTCATTTATGAAACAGAAATCGCTCAGATTGGTTTCATGCAAAACAGAACAGTTTGATCCTAATTTGGATAACCAAATCTCATAATGTTCAAACTGCAAGGAAGTTAATATCCACTTTGATACATTATGTATTCTCTGTAGTAACCTTGGTTGACTCACACCCACCCCCCCCCCCCAAAAAAAAGGGGACATAGCAGTGAAATGTCATTGTTTATACAAAGTCTGTATTTTTCATTTGTAGTTTGCCTTTAACTGTTATTTTCTTATTTAGATTGTATTTAGATTGCATATCAAGCATGTGCTTTAGTGGTACTCCATAAGTTTTCTCCCAAGATATTAGTCTCAAGTTTTGTGCAGTTCGAATCCTATTGCTCACATAAAAAGAGGTGGGCTGTTTGTGACTGGGAGCTTTGATTTGTCTTGTTTTTCTCTCTTTAGACACGAGTATGAAGTAGTCTGTATAAGTCTCCCTGTATGTTTATGAGACTGTACAAAACAATGGCCAACTGTCCTTTGTGTGTGTTTGTGAGCGAGAGTGTGTGTGTGAGTGAGTGTGTGTGTGTGTAGATAATGTTAGTGATGTTTGTATTATACACATTCACTGTCAACTCTTTGAAGTTTCTTCTCTTTTTTTCTTTAACATTACCAGGAAAACAAAAACAAAAAAAAAATTACAAAAAAAAAGCAAATAGTTGTATGCCTCTATCACAAAATAAAGATATTTTGGTACTTTTTTGAGTGGGTGAAAATTTTAAAAGATGAAAAATCAACAAGTACTCTTCTTGTTATGTCACACCGTATATGCATGTTTAGCTTCTCATTGGGATTAGTAAGAGCTTATTTTACATTTGTGCGTTGACAATTTTCTTCTTGTGTACATAGATATAAAGTGAATTTCTATGGCAAATAATGAGTGACATACAGGTGGCAGTTTTTGTGTACATAAAATCATGTACTTTCATTGACTGCCTTAAACTATTATGTAATACGTGTATGTTTGTGAAAGAAGTCCCTGCAATTTACATGCAAAAAAAAAAAAAGTGTAGTAAATGCAGAACAAAGCAAAAACTTCAACAATAACAAAAAAAGAGAAAAAAGTGGTTTTAACAGGAAAAGAAATGTTTATGTATTGTTGCAAAGTTGCTGTATGGTTGTAACTGAAAAAAAAAGAGCTAGATAATTTTATGATGCATTTTAAAAAGATGTTGCTTTTTTTCTTCCAAAGTATTAAATTGGTGCAAAGATGTATTTGAATTTACCATGATTGGCATTGAACGCATGAGACAGTTGTTTTTCTTTTGCTTTGTTTTCTCTCTCTTTATTTCCCGCCATTCTTCTTTTTGGTTGATTTGGTAGATGGGGTTTTAATTTTTCATTCAGTTTCTGACACATTTCAAGTAGAATTGAAAACTTCACACTGTGTGGTGGGCCTTTAACTTCTCGTATGCAGACATTCGACTTGGTGGCAAAAAGTACGGGTTTACGTAATACCACTTGCAACGTACTTCACACTTCCTTACATGTGTAATGTCGAGAGTTCGCTGTATTTTAGTGTCATGACGAACAAAGAATATCAGTTGTAGAGGGATGAGGTTATGACCTTGCAAACTGTAGACTTAACATGTAGAAGCAACGCAACACAAAGCCTTTCTATACAGAGAAGTAATGCATGCATTATATTGAATGTAATATGGACACATGTTGAAAAAAATACTTTCATTGAAAAAAAAACAAAAAAATTGTCACTTTCTTTCCTCTTGTGAATGAGCTATGTGGATAAAAAAATAAATGATGATGAAAAATTGAAAAAAAAAAAGATATATGATCTGTGGAAAATTGTTCTCTTCTGTGTTTATTTTTTGTTTATGTTTTGTATGCTCTCAGTTTTGGCATGTTTTTATTTTAATCAAAGATACTGAACAAGGTTATCTTCACAACTGCTTGTTTGTGTGTGCGTGTGTGTGTGTGTGTGTGTGCACTTACCCATGGTGGAAAACGAGGACACACACACACACACAAGAACTTTACATTTATACCGAGGACACACAGAGAACCGAGGACGTCCACGCTTCACAGACCATTCCAAACGGTCTGCTTTTGCATGTAGGGGTGCATGTTTGTAGGTCCTTGATTAGCATTATTGTAATAAGTCCTCGGTTGGATAGTACTATACGAACGAGTCCTTGGTTGACAAGAGTCCGACTTACACACAGGTCCTCGGTTACGTGGTAAAATTCTTGTGGGTGAAACAGGTGCTCGGTTTCCACCATAGACGCGTATGTGTGTGTGTTGGGGGGGGGGGGGTGGGGGGATTGGGAGTAATTTCCGTACATTCCAAATTTACATGATTGGCCCCAATAGAGATAAATCATTTTGAAATCCTGCAAAAATGCGACTTGTCGCACATTGTAAATAACATACACATCGTCGCTGGAGACGCACACAATTTATTAAATCCATTGGACTTATGTTTTTTTGTCCAAAGAACGATTGAATATTACGAGTTATCCTTTGTACTTCTTACCATGCAGAGGAAATTTGAATTTTGTCAAATCTCTGGCCATTAGCGCATGTGGTAAAGATTTATATCCATACAATCTTAATTACTGAATACAGTTGTAAATGCATGAATTTAATTGAATTGAATTCATGTTAAGATATGAAGTTGGACCAATACCAAGTTTTAATCGGGTATGAACTGTCTTTTTGTTCAAACAAGTGTGAAATGTTAATCAAGAGAAGTCAAAGCCATATATATATATATATATATATATATATATATATATATATATATATATATATATATATATATATATATTGTTTGCAAAAACCGATAAGTCCATATTTGCCAAATGGAGATATTTGCGATTAAAGGTCAAGAAAAATAAAGAGAATAATGAGAAATTGTTTGCTTCTTTTGACCATAACTTCAAAAATGTACCTCTATAATTATGTAGTGACTAGTATATCATTTAAAAGGTATTATTTTGTACTTTATGATAGAGATTGTACTTCAAAATCTTCAAAAATGGACTGATCGGTTTTTGCAAACAAACTCTTCATATTCAAATTTTTATGAAAATCACTAGCTTCTTTGAATAAATTGTCAGATAATTAGTTAAGTAATGACCTGTCCAAATCCTAGCGGTCTAATACCCAAAAATGAAGCCACCATGGTATGTCAAAGGAAAGGCAATCCCATTTGTTGCAATGCTTCATCTGCCATAATTTTGTGTTTGTGTTTGGCACCCTCCTGAACATTTGACATGTTTAAGATGCAAAGGTTTTGCCACCCCAACAGCAATATAAACCCCTCCAAAAAAAAAGTCCTGCAATTCCAATTTGATCTATCATATTTCTCTTAAAACTACATCATTTCATTCAAATGTGACACACTAAGAAAGCCTGTGATTAATTTTCTTTACATTGACAGCTAACTTGTTTATATTGTGCATTCCTGGAATGCATAATACGACTGAGTGTGAGAAAGGTCAAATGTGAAATGTTGCAAAATAGAGCAAACGTGTTATGTCAAACAGTATAATTCCCACTTGCTTTGTCGTTTCAGGGAAAGAATGTGCTTGAAAAGAATGCATTATGAGATTATCATTAGATTCTAGGCTTCATCCATGAATTAAAAACTGCAGTACTGTCTGTTTGTAGAATTACGCTACATATATCACATTTAAATCTCAAATGTCTTCATTTAATCATGTTATTGTAAAGGAGTAATAGATAAGTATATTTTTTTTCATATATGTATGTAAATACAATTGTATAATGATTGAAAATGTACATGTTCAAATGTTGTTGCTAATAAAACTTCAAACTTCAAACTTCAACTTCAGATAAAAATCAAACATAAAGGTTGACCAAACAGTCATCTAATGTTTAGGAAATGAGAGTTTTTGAAAGTGCTCTCATTTCAGCATTGCTTATTCCAGTGTCCTTTTTTCATCAAAACTGTACATTATCAATAGCAGAATTGTTGCGACTTTTCCCTTTTGATCTATCCCCATACTCGGCTGTTTTGCACATTCCAAGCACACCCAATCATAGCAAGTGAGGTGTCATTCTAGAGATAATTAATCAGGCTTTCCTATGATGTCATATTTAATGAAGATAATGTCTGGTTAAGAGGAATCTGATATATCAAACTTTAATGGCAGAACTTATTTTGAGGGGTTTATATATCGCTGTATACACTGTACAGTGATGTAGGCTCATTTCTCCTAAGCTGTAGCAATTAGTGGTGGCACTGCAATACAGGTGCATCTGCACATTTTTTTTCTTAATAATAGAAGTGGTAAATCTCTTTGTTGCAAGTTCTCCACACTTGAAATTCCATCGGAGGATGGCATTTTCCTGCAAATAAAGCATAAGCTATGTCAGCTCCTTAGTAGTTTATACCTGTGGTACATGGAGGGATCTGGTTTGGTTTGTCCATGGAGATACTAGGCTCACTAGTTGTACCTCCTTGGTTGATCAGGGGAATGTGCACCTCACAGGTGAATTGAATGTCAGGGTATACTGTATTGTCTACTGAGAACCAGAAGGGCTTTATCGCATTTTTTTTTTGGGGGGGGGGGGAGGGGAATGGTAATGAGTTTTATGTACAATGTATCATTCTGTAGAGCTTGACCTCCTCTTCATTATGGTGTCATTTTAAAATCATTTCCATTTCTAGTAAAATCTTAAAAAAAGTACAATGTTCAAAATTTAAATCACAAGGGCCCTCTATTTGGAACAATGCTTTATACATCTACTCTGATTAAATAAACTTTTTATTTCACAAAAACTGATTGCTTCATTTTCATTTACGCTCAAATCTAAGAATGCATCAGCTGACGATATGTTCACAAGGTGGGTAGTAATTTGGAGCCTTAACTATCCCATTTTTTGTTCAGGATCTCCCGAAGTGTCTTGAATTACAAATGGCTCTTTCTTTATAACTAGGGTTTATGCACAAAGCAAATGACACAAGGTGATTATCAGACAGTTTTTATAATCTCCAAAACGGGTTCTTCGGAGCAGGTGATACTGTGTGATTGCGTCCCTTGAATACAATGCCTTGTACAGATAGAAGCGCGGTGTAAGGTCGGCTTGCAAAATTCACTACACTCTCATTTTTACACAGTTGATACTTAACAAAATACACAAATACTCTGGTTCTCTCCTGTTTGAATGATATTGTTTGATCAAACATTTTATTTAAGATATTAAGGCAACAATACACCACAACAAATTCCATGGAATGGTACTGGAACAAGTTGCATAAAGAGTTAGTATTTCCTTTCACAATAGAAGTGTACACATTTTTTAAATATAATTTTTCCTTCATCAAGAATGTCAATTGCTAATTGAATGTCTTTGAAACATATATCTATTACATATCAAAAGCACAATGTTCAGAACACTGTCAATAAACCATGTCATTAAATAAACTATGAGCAAACTATAAAACTTAATATGCATTCCAAGTTCCATATTTCATCCACGTGACAACAGATCCTTCAACTTTAATATAAATAATAAGGATAATCAAATTCAATACATTGCAACATCAACATGCACAGACTGATACTTTATGTGCAACATATGTATGAATATGAAAGAATTTTATGCATTTCAGAGACAAAAGCCATAACCCATTCAGTTTCTATACAAGGAGACTGCTCAATGGCTAACACAGAGGGGACATTTATTGATACTAGCAAAAGGTCACAGGCAAAGAAGCATCTATACCTTTAAGATTTATAAAACAAATAATGAACACAACAGTCAACTCGACCTCCTCTTTTTTTTTTAAACAGCTAGAAGGAGAGAATGATTCCACATCAGACCGTGCACTGTAACTTTCTGTTTTCTATCTTAAAAGACAGCACTACATAATGAATTTATAACATGCTGCCAGAGACATAACACTTTTATTGTGTTGTCTTTATTCCTTGAGAGTGTTTCAATGCAGAAGGTAAATGACAATGCATATGTCACTTTTTCACAAAAACTACAAATTGAATGAATTTCATTTCTTTCTCCCTTTTTTTTAAGGGGGGGGTGGCAAACAAAAGGATTTACATGTAACTGAAGAAGCGGCATTATTGCACGTGACAAAAGTCACGTCTGTTAAATTTTTTCCTCTCTAATTTTGCTGGCGATGGTAAAATTGAATACTTAAAAATATCATTTTCAAAATTTGCATTGTGTATGCTTCCTGGTTTATGCGCTGTCTTAAAGGTACTAGCCCACATTTGCAAACCCAGGAAAATCAAAACTGCATAAAACAAGTCCAATATGACTTCAAGTACACGTTATAACAGTAACATACCTCACCTGCTGCTCTTTGTCTATACCATTCGATAAAAGAAAGAAAATCGTCGTTTTAAAATCACTTTTCAAACCGGGTCAACCCGACCCAAAATCGAATTACGAGCATGGGCTAGCTACGCACATTAACTTACACATGTATCGCATGCATGTAGTACGTGCGTGGACCAGAGCTAGCGAGCGTTTTTACACGCATGCATACGGTTCATTTTCATTTATTTTTATGAAAGTAATGGACTAATTGGAACGAAATTTTGCACAGGTGTTACTGCAATCATACCCAAACTCCATGCTAACTATGAGACCAATTGCTGCAGGTTTACAAATGTGGGCTAATACCTTTAAAATGAAGTTTGCAAAAACATTTAGTAATACGACTCATTGTTCTATTTTGTTGGGTGTTTTTTTTATTTTTTTTATTTTTTTTTTTGGGGGGGGGTGGGGATATAGTTCCTTGAACATGAATATTGATCAAGAGTCTATATAGTATACAGTCAACCTCCCTATTTAGTCTAAATCAATAGAACCAGAGAAAATCCTACAACTTTCTTGAAGTTTGACTTGCACAATCCAAATTAACACATATTTACATATTCACCCAGGGTATAATCTTTCTTCGATTTAGCCAATGTTTTGATGTGTGCGAGGTCGACTTAGGCAAGGTTGACTGTTCATTGTTCACTTTCCTACTGCATGAGGGGACGTATGAGAATAAACTCAACTATGAGAATATGACTTCTGAGGTTTCTCTCCTTCTTGGCAGTATCTCCTTCACATCTGTCGAGCATCAAATGCTGCCATCTTTCCTAATGACAATACACTGAACAAAGTAAGTATGCAGGCTGGATAATATTAGTAGGATACATCCATCTGGAATTGACTGAAATTTGTACAAACACCTATAAAATACCAATAATTATGGCCCTAGCCTTCACATAACTTACATGCACTTACTATATGTGATAACAATTAAATGATTGAATCTGAAATATTGCAGTTCATTTTACGTTACATACTTAGTCTAATCTCTACATTGATACAGTCAGTAAAAATACAATCTCAGTGACAGGAAAATAATTAGATATGATGACAAAGTCTACATGGCAAAAACAGAACAAGACTAAGCATGTAAATATGATTGGCATAAATTAGGCAAATAAAAACACAACAGCTCAGACACAATGGTCACACCTTATTCCCATACGTAGGGCCCCCATTAATGGGTAGCTACAATAGGACAGAAATGGTTATCAACGACACAACCACATAGTGTGATGCTAGTATCATTTTGGCAGAAGGAAAAGAATTTCATATCTAGATTTGAATATGCTGTCTACTTAAAGTGAAACAGAATTTCTGATTTCTGATAAGATAATCAGCTTTGTAAAAAGTTCCAATTTGCAACTCTGAATTCTCAACAGAGACTGATAAATCCCCCAACACCGGTTAATAATTTTGTGCACATTCTGTAAAGAGGTGAGGAAGAATCAATCGCTTTTCTCTTGTGATAGCTTCAAGCTACAAAACACTGCCATAGAGATGAATGTTTTGCTATTACATATCTACAGCACATAATACCGACCGAAGTTAACCCATTGAGGACGAGGTGATTTTGCTTTAACACACATTTCCAATAGACACCTGCCCAAGTACATTGTACTTGGGACCAGTCTTCAATGGATTAAGCTTTTTTTTTTATTTTGTTTCTTTGTTGTTTTTTATGGAGCTGTACAATATAAAAAAGGAAATGCCTCTTTGATCAATAACTGCATTGTTCCATAAATGATGTGTGGGTAAATGAGTGAATGCCTAGCTGCTAATATGAAAGTACATCTATGACTAGCTCCTTTTTATGCAAACTGCAACGACATTTCACACAAAAACCAAAATCTCATAGCAAGACTGCTGTACATTTTTCTAAATCTCCTCGCAAATGCCGAGAATCTCACGGTTAGGCCTTTGAGCCCCAGCAGCATCAGAAATAGGGAGAATTGACTGGCGAAGGTGAAAATGATTAGGGCATCATTGTAAACAAGTTTGAAACAACATGAAAAAAACAAATGTGGCATACACTCTGATATGCAAAGCATACATCTTGTACAACTTGTTTTGTTCTGCTGCACTTCAAGGGGAAGTAGTCTGGACACACACCTTAAATGAGTTGTTTTGATCTGCTGCAGTGGCACTATCCTCTTTCTTGGTACGAGGTTAATGGCTAATAATAACTCTGACAATAAATCTCAAATTCAGACAAATAATCTCCTTCCTTCCCCTTTATCCTTTTGCCCATAAATCAGAATCTCTTGCTTTTTTCCGTTTTCCTCTCTCTCTCTCTCTCTCTCTCTCTCTTCTTTCTTTGTTTTTATCATTGGGGGAAACCATCTGCAGAAGCCATAATGACTTTACCTAGACATTGCTGAACTTCCTGGAAGAAGCTAAACATGTTTGGCTGGCGAAACAGAAAAAAAAAAATCAAATGCTTTCTTGGAAACTATAATCATATGTGACATCTAATTTTTGGATAACTTTTTCAAAAAGGCAAATTCTAAATGTATACTTTTTTCCAGAGTATTAGAATGATCTGGAACAGATTTGCTTAATCCCTTTCTCTTGGGAGAGCATTCATTTAGGGGGAATGATACATCCTATTGAAGAGCTGGGAGTGTCTCACTAAGTCAGACTTAATTTAAGATCGACTAAAAATTATGGTATGCCACTGGTTTCCGCGTTCACTTTCATTAGCCTGATCACCACCCACTTCAAATTATCATTAATGTTTACAGACTAATTCCACTGTTATTTCTTTTATCTTGTCTTATCAATGACTACATGAAAAAAGTTTCCAAAATCTTCATTTTCGTTGAATAGAAAGTTGAGCAACATTGAAGACACACGCAGCATACCATAATTTTAAGTCAATCTTAAACTTTAAGTTCTATTTAAATTCTTTGTGAAACACCCCCCAGGTAGCATGGGGAAACATGGGTGGCCCAATTGATACTGACATTCATTCGCTGCCCACTGGGGCACATCCGAAAACCACAAATATCGCCCGTCAGCCATGTGTCATCGAATATGTGCATTGAAGCGTATGCTCATCAGTAGCCTAATGGTCCGCTCTTGTCGAGATTCTTCAGTGCATGTGTACTCTCAAAGAGATTAGAGACAATGCTGCACATATTTCCTTATCAATTCTCAAATATATTCAAGCCGGGCCAGCCTTCCCACCCTGTGAATCCCCATGCTACCGGGTTAATATTCTGTCATACTATGAATAGGATCATTGTCATGCTATATCATACAGAGAAGAAACATTTTTATAATATACCCTCCTTCACTTCTTCTTCTTCTCTTGTTTACAGGCAATCACAGGGGAAAAACGGGGGGGGGGGGGGCAGACTTGCCATTTAAATCTACACTCTGCACCCACAAGATTCTAAAACTATAATTATCATAACTATGAATTCCACAAGCACATTGCCCCTTTGACACAGTAAAGCACACTTGAGAGACATCCTTGGTTTCTTAATGGTCTAAGAAGGGATTGACCAGTTTTGATGATCGAGTTTGTCAACTCGTGTTCTGGAATGTTCTTATAAGTAAAATAGTAAAAGAAATCAGATATGAAAAAAAAAAGAGCCATCTTGGCATATTTGTCTCATTTGCAGACCTTGCAAAGCAGACATGGCATGACTTTAACATACATGTCACACCTCTCTTAAGCACATGCAAATTATATCGTTTCTGCCCACTGGGTCTCGCTCCACACACACTCACACACAAAAAAAAAAATCACGCAGATCAGATAAAGCCAAATGGCAACAAGTTCTAACAAGTAACAAAAATGAGAAAATAAAAACACAAACCTCCACACGCTGAATCAGCTCTAAATTTGCAACCTGAAGGGCGTGGCTCGTGATTGCACCCAAATAATGCATTTCTTTTCCTAAACTGATGTACCTGTGGTCACACACTAAGTGACTCTAGATCTACAGTGTAGCAAGATCTGGCTAATGCAGTAGGAGGCCCTCTACTGTTCATGTCACTGTGAACTATCACACACCCAATGTCAAGGTCAAATCCAAGCACACACACACACATGAAGACATACATGCATACATACGTACATATCAAAACACACTCAAGCACACACACTATCTCTCAACACAAGCACACACACACACACACACACATTGTATACACAAATAAACACACATTCATACACAAACACACACACACACACACACACACACACACACACAACATACACACATGCACACACTTTACATCATATCTAAACCGTTAAATGTGAACTAGACAAAATTAACGTTAGGTTTGTGATATTTTCACCTATTGAGTTTTAAGAGTGGAGCCCCCCACAACCACCCATCATGTAACAAGAGATGGTGAATTCCCTGTCACTGTAACATACGTCTGCATTATTGATTCATCCACAATGTCCTCACAATTATGTATATCTACAGGTAGCATATGTCTAATTCACTCTAACTCAAACTCACTCACATCTTGGCATGCAACTTCTCCGAATTCAATGTCATCTTCGGAGTGGCAACGAGAGCTGGTTTTAGTTTACAACGTGCAACATTCTTCGTTCACATAAACACATTTCACACTTTAGCTTTAAAGAGCTCTTGGCCGATTGGTGAGTACAGGTGCAATTCCCCTAACACCTTGGTTTTGTTTCTCCTCAGAGGTATTAAAGAGCTAAGCTTGTGAGAAAAGTCTTTTAAAGAGTTGAGCCACGAGCATTACAGGCTGTGTGCAAGTTGTGAAATCCATTTGAAAAATGCTACAAAAAAAGGCAAGAATTTCCGTACTACAACCCAGCATGCCTTGAAAACTAGGCAGAAGTTCGAAATGGTTTGACGAGGCAAACGTTGACAGGCACTATCATCAAATAACAATTTTCAATTTGTCTTTGTGTGTGATTGCCATATCATATGATGCCCAGGTATTCCGGGGTTTTTTTATGGTCACCAATGCAATGCACAATTTTTTTTGTTTTTTTTTCTTCTTCTTCTTCTTCTTTATGAGACTGCTTTCAAATCCATGCAGTCAAATTAGTAGTATCTACTTACAGCAAGTTAACGTAGGGGTAACCACTTATCGCCTGATATGACATACAATAGGTTTAAGTCCTTACCAATATGTAAAGACATCTAACACTTGGTATTCTATAAAACCAAGTGTCTCCATACAAGTCGAAGAACTTTACATACACTGTACATGTATATACAGGAGCACCTATAGATATAATTCCCAATAGAGGGCTAACACATTTATGCATTTTAAAGCCATTCTGCCGCCAAAGGGCATTCTTATACTGTGAACGACCCTTGAACAACCACACACCTTCAGATTTACACAAGAGTGTCATTTATTCCTATGTTCAGACATCTGCACGGTCTGCAACATACAGGTAGCTGGGATGTTTCCAGATGAGGGGTAACACCACAAATGACATGTAAAAAGTATGTACCACATGCTATGACCTACAGTGTGAAACATTTTAGCAGGTGGTATATGACAATATTATATTTATGATAGCTGAACAGTCCCATATTTCAGGTGTCCATCCAATGGAGTTGCTACTTTTGAAACATGAAAAAAAAAAAAAAGAGGGAGAAAATCTACACAAACAGTTTATCTTGTCTGCTATAAAGCTGGAAGTAACAGTTTACAATTTATGAGATGTTGAGCGGACCCTTTGAACTCATCAGATCATGCTGGGAGGGGAGGAGAAATGGAGTAAGACAAAAGAGTTGTAATAGGCAAGCTTGAAGACATCGGGGCGAGAGAGGAGCATCACGACGAGGTGGTCCAGCCAGGAGGGCTGGCTCCAGGAGGAGAGGAGAGGAGGACCGGTGGACGACTGGTCATCAGCTGGATGAGGCGTAGCGTTCCTTCAGGAGGTGGGCGTTGCGGGCGAAGCTGGCCGCCTGCTCCCGCATCCGCTCCGTCGTGTCCTCCAGCTCGCTCAGCTTCTCGCCCCGCTCCAGGGCGGCCTGCAGTGTGTGAGGATGCCAGCGATGGGCATAAATGGTGGCAAAGGCGGGGCATAGCAGGGTGGGTGGGTCAGAGCAGAGGTACAAGATGTCATTTTAACATACAACGGAGTGAGGCATTGGCAGGAGGTTGGTCAGTTCAGTGTGTTAACGATGCAAAGCATGACAGATGTTGAGCAGGAGAAGCAAATTTTGAGGTGATTCAATTTCATGACCCGTACAACATTTTGAGCGTCCATGGGACATTGACATAGGAATTATGTTGATTCCACAGAAAAATCATAATAATATGTTTACGACCAAGGGACAAGACAAAACATACACAATGTGAAACAATTTGGCAATTCAAGTGATGAAATAATTCATCAGTTTCAAAGTCAATTTCAAATGGGTTTAAATGCGTGATGATGCGGCACATAAGAATATCACAATTATGAGGGAGAAAAGTGTAAATTTGGATCCACAGGATTTAGAATGATTGGAGTTGGTTGGGGAGTCACATCGAGTGGATTTTTGTTTCCATCATCCGAGTTGGAGGCAATTGTGAAAACAGAAGATTATGACCAAAAAGGGTATCGGTACATGTATGTTTCAAAATATTTTGTGGAGAGTGCAGAAACAGTATAGGGATGGAAAACAGAGCAATATGGGATTGGTTGGATACGGCAGGAGGGGAGTGAGAAAAAGCAGCAAAAACAAATATAATATTATATTACAGATATGAGGTAAAGGCAAAATCACGATTTTGGCAACAAAGATGACAGTATTAAATTTGTCAATTTGTGATGGATGCATCAATTCATCGCAATTAAGAAACATGGGCACCCAGGCAAACATACAAGGAAGGAATTACAGAGATATATCAGTTGAGGATGTCAGAACATTGCAATGCATGTTCGAGGGTACATATGTTGTAATTGCCATTTCCCAAGCAGCATTTGGATCCATAATAGCACAGAAAATAAAATACGATGATGAAATATGATGGGGGATATATGCAGTATAGATACATAGATATGTTGTACAAGGAAGGATAAGAAGGAAATGGAATTTTCAAAAGGGCATAAGTGACGAAGCAGCATTAGTTGTTTGGGATTTATTTATTTTGGTTGTATTGAACCAGTGCATGACGGAAGCAGTTGAAGGAAGAAAATGGAAAGAAATATTATTCCACAGAAATGGGGTGAGGGCATATATATGTTAGTGAAAGTATAAACCTACAGTTGAAGAATGATGTACTATTAAATGCACCCAGCCATTTCTAATTTCAAATGAGGAGATATACAGTATACATGTTTTTCCAATGAACAGCCCACTTATGATTGATGTTTAACCCGTTGAGGAGGATTCCCGAGTATACTCAGGCAAGCGTCTATGGGAAATGTGTGTGGGCTAAAATACTTTCCTGGAGCTTGCATGGCAGTCACCATAACAGCACCACTAGTGATGCTTGTACAGCCTACAGCTTTATATGTGTATGCCTTTGAAGTTCAATCATCAAGCACTGTTTCTGTTTTATGAGTGACTATTCTAAAACACTGGGGTTAATGCTTCAGTGTATGTAGCTAATGTGATATGTTTCTGTTACCATGTGTGTACCGATGTTAATTCTCAGTCTACGCAAATGAGGATAGGTATTAAAAGGGAGAGAGGAAATAAAAACAGTATGTTAATCAACCATTTTGGGTGCAGGAAGAGATTTATAAAAACACATTTAAACACATTTCAGACATTATGAGGAGAAGAAATATAGTAAACATGAAAAGGGATAGAAATAGTAATATGATATGGCATATAAGAGTGACTGAAAATATAGTTTTAAAATTATGACACTAGCATGCATTTTCTGTTAAAAAATAATTTTCGAGAAACACCTATGAATCAATCATACAGAAATTTGGATGGACAAAATCTCAAGCCTTTAACCCTCTGGGCAACAAAATCAACATCAATAAAAATTCAGTGCTGTATAAAATCTTCTCATGTAACAAAAGATATTGTTCTTTGCTTCCAGTAGTACAGTAATAGAATAATAAGCTACTAAGCCAATACTATGGAAGTATATTAAACATTGTATGGATATGCAGTGAATGCAAATATGTCTACTAAAAATATGTTCCGTCCTGCTCTGTACATGTATGCAGGACTGTTTTTCCAGGAAGCTAGATATTTTCATTTGCATCAAGATACTTTCCAATCTCTATATGTCAGATTCTTTTCTTTTTTTTTAATCATAAGGGTTCTGTACTCAATAGAAAAACTTCACTGAAAGTTTTGCTTTTCCTTTCGACTATCATCAAGCCTTTTAAAGGGGATGGCTAGTAACTGATCAGTGGGAATCAGTGGGAATGCTGGGGGAAGATTGTTCCAATTCTTGTGGGATTCATTTAAGAATACATTATATATCTACAATATGTATTGTTGTGTAAAAATCATTTGCTTCAGAACAGTCTCATATTCAAGTAATGTGCAGTTTAATGCCCCGTCGCTGTACAGGCATGCTAACCTGGAAACATTAAACTGCACATCATTTGAATATGAGATCATTCTGAATCAAATAATTTTCACACAACAATAGATATATAGTGTACTCTTAAATGAATCCCACAAGGATTGGAACAATCATCCCCCAGCATTCCCACTGATTCCCACTGATCAGTTACTAGCCATCCCCTTTAAAGAAGACAAATCATATGTAACAAAATGTAACATAATATTTGAAATCATGCCCACCAGAAAGAGGGAGCAAGAGAGCAGGGGGTGAGAGGAAAGACCAGATAGACCTAAATATATCAACCTTGGGACTGTTAAGAACCACAAAGTCATCATACAAATCAAACATATTGAAATCATATAAAAATGCATTTTATTCAATTATATTCAGTCATTAAGTGATTGAGTGATTGATATTCATTTTCATACTGGATTTATACAGACAAACATCCATTACCTGTCTGGGATCTGTGAATCCCTTATCAGTTCTGTGGCTGGCCTCCTCCCTCTTTTTCTCCAGGGCAGCCAATTTATCTGTGGGGTTGACAAATCACTCCGGAATAAGGATTCCAGACTTTTAAACTCTTAAAGGGATGGTGCAGTTTTGGATGAGATGGGGTTTCAGGTTTCCAATATTTTTGGATGATGATTTTTTTTTTTAGATTATGAGAAACTTCTTAACATAAAAGAGCACATAATTTGAAGAGGAATTCAGTTTGATTGATGAAAATGGCCGAGATATCCAAAACTAAGTGAACCTACAAGTAATAAAAGGTGGGACACATCTTTTATTTGATCACTTTGTTTTACTTTGTGTTTGGACATCTCAGCCATTTCAAACTCAATTTTCATTAAATAAACTTTGAATTCCTCCTAGAATTGTATACTCTATAACATTTTGATAAAGTGATTTCTAAGCATCTCTCAAAAAGTTAAATCTTCATCTCAACCAATACTATACCATCCCTTTAATAAGTCATGGATGTAATGGGGGCAGTAGCAATAATAACCTCACTTCAAGACTTCTGCTTTCAAGCAAAATTGGAGAGAGCAATAGGCGCACTGAATTTAATGGATAGTTCGTCTTTTTCTGAGGACATGCTCACCCCGCGTTCACATTAGACCAGTCGCAGGGACAGTCGTCAGAGATGTTATCTTTTTTTACGACTGACCATCAACACTATATTGACTGTCCCCGAGCTGTGGGGCCAATCAGGGCTTCGGGCGAGCCTTGCCACTTGAAACTAGAGTTTGCACATACGCACATTTGATGAATACAGCTGGGTGTTATAAACTATGGCCCAAAGTCACTCTCTCCTCCAAATTCTGTCCCCAGATCTGACTTGCTTCGCGGGGGACGAGGGGACAAGTCCTAGTGAGTGTCCACACTATGGTTTTTGGTGGGGAATTAATGGCCCTTTTTTTTCCAAGGGGGTTTATATTTAAACCATGGTTAATGCACATTTCTTCCACGTAAATATATGATTGACAGATTGCATACTCCAACAGACATCCAGTAACAAACATGCATTGATACGCGCATGTCAACGGTATATTGTACGTCTCTTTCACACCATGGTCTAAATTTAAACCACCTTCGTGAATTCGGGCCAATGTGTTGAAGTGTGCACTCTACCAGGAACTCTTGCCCACTCACTGAAATAGATGGCCCACAACTGGCCACATACATTTACCTCACAAACCGTTAATTTATCTATTGTAAATGATGTACACTAAAAATCCCATGGATGAAATTACAATAAGACTCTCAGTATCCCAAAGTATTCCAAGGCAACTCTTTAGAAGATGCTGAGCCTTTCAAAATTATCTCAAAAAGTTTAAAAATGCATGAAGTATTGATTTCTTACTTGCAACAGAATGCGGCACTCACTGCCACTCTCATCTACACCTCTCTGATCCGAATGAACTAGCCACCTGCACCCGCACAAACAAACAGAAAAATTGAGAAATTGGAAGGACTGCGCAAAAAGAAAGCTAAGTACTGCTTCAGAGGTGATATAAGTCTCATCTGAAGATGTGTCCTTGGAACCAAGCACCCTCATCAATAACTAGTACTATCCTCTCAGTTGCTGGCCAATCTGTATGGCATACATTTCCGCTTGCTTCACAGTACTTTGATACGATGCCCCAATCCCTGCGGCCAATTTCCAATCACTTACCCCGTGCGTACTTTGACTTCATGCGGTCGGAGCTGACCCGCTTGAACTGTGACGAGGAAGATGATGTGTCATCTGGAGGAATGACAAGCAGGAAGAGAAGAAAAAAAAATATCAGAGCAAATGTCATACTAGTAACCATTCGTACAGCATATTGTACCAGTACATGGCATCTTTAATATGTGCAATACACTTTAACCCAACAGATTAACCCACTGCCTGCTGGAACCATTCGTGTTTAATATGTACAAGTATCAACCTTCATGGTGTTGAAGAGGCAGCCAGTTTACAGTAAGAGCCAGGGGCGCTTTGATATATTAAAAATATAAACATGTGGGTAAAAAATATGATGATCTACCCCTATATGGGGCAAATAATATGAACATTTTAATCATTCATTGGATGCTACATTGTATATAACAGTGCATTTTTCAATCATGCTGATGTGATGAAAGTTAAACAATGAAATGCATTCTTAAAAAAATACTTAGAACTTACTATACACACTGCAGGGCAGGTTGACCCTGTTATATCCCGTGACATTTAGATTCTGATTGATATGACAACAGGGTATTTCATCATGAGCACCTAGTAACCTATTCACACTTGACCTAGTTGTCTATTAGCACACCCACTCGGGTAAGAGTGAGTAGCAATTTGCACTGGGTCCAACATGAAGGCCATGGTGACACAATGGGGATTGATGGGACTAGGTAATCCTTGTGTATTCATTGTCAATATGTTTCTAGACATAGACTGTGCTAATTCAACTGGTGGTGAAAGCACTCTAACATGTCTGTCAATCTGTGAACAAAGCAGAGTGAGGGTCATCAGAGGGCAAGAAGCAGTTCAAGTGGTACACGTCCATGTACCTACATACATGTACCATTGCAATCACTACAATATCAGATAGTGAAAGTGACACACAAGTAGGCCTACATCAAGTATATATTCCCATCACTACAATGTATCTCGGAGAGATAGTGTAAACATGAGCACACAACAGAGAGAGACACACTCACAAAAGGTGAACTGTACTTCCCTGGTCATGTGATTTTGTGTATTTTTATGTTATAGATATCTCTGAAACTGAGCCTATTATAGATGCATAGAGCCTGGTTGTCTCCTACTGCAGAATGGACTTGAAGCAAAAGGGGGGAGAAAATAAAAGAGGAAGCAATCCGGCATTTAGAATTTCAATGAGCAAGTCTAAAAGAATATAGAAATGGTGGATCTAACTTTTAATATTCAATATCTAACAGCAAATTACTCTTAAAATGAATTGAGATAAAGCTAATGACTCAGGCAAAGGTTTAATCTCAGTACCTGAAGATGATTCCTCTACTCCATTTTGTCCTATACTGTAAAACATGATATATTCGCAGCATGAAATTTTCGTGAATTGGAGCCAACAGCCTTTTTTGCGGGCATGAAATTTTCGCGAATTGCCACTGGCACTCAATGCATATAGTGTAGACAAGAACTTTCACGTGCATTTTAATTTTGCAAATCTTGGCGCTCGCGAAATTCGCGAAATGAAAATGCACGCAAACATTCCTCATTTTACAGTACTTTCTCTGGATGGACAACATCAAAGAATGGATGTGACTGGATGTAGAGGATAGAGTCAGGTGGCAACAACTGATCTTCAGTTTCTCATACTGTCACTGTGGGTGACCTGTGGGTCATGAGAAAGATGACATTCATGAAACTTCCGCGAATTGTCACTGGCATTAAATGCATTGTTTAGAATTGCGCGCATTTTGCTTTCGCGAATATTAGCTCCTCGTGAAACTCAAAGTTTCATTCCCGCGAAATTTTCTGCAAAATGAAATTCAGCATTTATACCACGAAAATAAAAATTTTACAGAGGGATCCTACTCAAATATCAATGAGTAGGTCTCGAGAGGTCATCTCTCCAAATTTGGTGCTTTTATCCACCGTGTAACGGTAATCTCAAAATTTGACGTTAAGTGACCTGACCTGACTAAATGTAGTTCTACAGATTATGTTCCCAATACATTATGTGCTTTCACTGTTGACAAGTAGCCACCATCATAGATCAAACCTTGGCCTTTGACTCGCTTGTGGTTATATAAACACAGCATATCCGTGTAAAGTTATTAAAACACCCACTAATGGCAAGAATTTTCCTGGAAGTGAAACAGGGGAAAACAGTTTAAATATAAACATGAGTGTTGATGCAGCAACAAGCTTCAACCTACCGTTATCATTACTTTGGAATGAAAAGCTCACTGCAAACAAATGGGTGAATTACAAAATTTTATCTTTCAGCATACACTGATTACTTTAAAGAGTACTTCTTTAAAAACAAATTAAAAAAAGAAGACATTTAACAGTCATTGAGGTTGCTCTTCTGTAATATCAAAAATGATGTAGAAAATATAGCTTGATATCACAGAAAATAAAGGCAGTTCTGCTCATAGATATACTGGTGCTTTTGTTGCTTCAATTTCATCCCTTTCACCCAAACTTATCTTTCCTTTGAAGCATCTAACACTTTGTAATTCTAAATGTCAAATGAATATTACAGAACCAATTCTAAAAATGAACATACAGTTTGTATGCTGTTCATGACAAATTTAATTTAATCTTTTTCACATTTTAAATCATTACACTTTCACTAATACACATATTTTTTTGTATTGAACATGTGTAACTTCGCGCTTCCATCTCTACATCAACATGGTGGTCAAAAGTGACACAGCATGGACCTTGGCAATTAGACCATGACTGATGTTCATGATAATAGCTCAGTGATTACTACCATCAGTGCATAGTAGCTGCCGCAACGCTCAAGGCATTAGTCTTTGATATCAGACTCCTTTTCGGCAGAATCTTGTGATCTACAGCACATACTGTAAAACCAGAAATTTTTGCGTTCATGAAACTTTTGTGTATTCTGCGAAGAGCACAGATTCACAGAAGTAAATTGCACACACAAGTTCTTTTCTGGGCACAATTAATTGGATGCCAGTGGCAATTCACAAATGTCTCTTATCGCATAAAAGGTCATCGGCTCTGATTCACGCAAGTTTGATGCCGCAAATATGTTTCATGCCACAGGCAACGAGGGATATACTATCGATTGCATTCACAAATTCTGAATGACCTAATCTGGATAGTATTAAAGATAACTTTTAATTTCAATGTCTTCATAAACATACATGTAGTATGGAAACTGCAAAACAATACATTATGCTTAATCTTTCCCTTTGAGCATAGATAGTGCCACAAATCTAAACTTGCTAAAACTGTCCCTTGCCACATCTAGTTCTACCTCGCGTTGTGGCTTAATTGCAAAGAAAATTCATTTTAAAAAAAAGAATCTCAAATCAAAAATGAAAAAATTAGTTTTAGTATAGTAAATAGTCACTGCTAGGACCCAAGAAATTTATTTTATTTGTATATATTTTTATTCATCATTACTTTTTTTTATTTAGAAAAAGTTGTTAAATCGACCTACAGACAAAAAAAAAAATCCAGACATGGAAGAGGACGAGCTTCAGAAAAAAAAACTGTAAGGTCTATCAGATACTTTGATGATTCAGCCAATCACAGAAATTTCATCATATCTTTATACGACATACAGTTGTGATTAATCAGATTTTCAGGCAGGTAATGTTATCGTTCAACACACAACGTACGTGTGATGATTAATACGCGACTGACTGCAAGCTTTTGCCAGCTGTTGTATCACACTTGCAGCAGAGCCAGTACAATTTCTCAACGTCCATACTATTTGTACTTCGAATCAGTATCTGACTCCATCGGAAGACGAGATTCCAGTGAGTCAGAGAAGATTAGCAAGTAGCGACAGACTACCAGACTACCAGTTGCAATATCTTTAAAGAGGGAATACGATGTTTTCGTGTTCACACATTATGCTAAAATTTACAACAACAAAACAATTAACAAACCTTCCTCACAAGTCAGCGCAAGCAACAGACAAATTAATCACTCCTGATCACCAATATGATAATGAACTCACAGAATGTATCATCCACAGTCTGAACGGCACATCTCAGGCACAACATTATATCTTTTTCTCTGTCTCTGACTGATATTATATATAAAATCCCGAAAAGTGTTGCAGTAGAAGTGATGCCTGGAGAAACAACGATATGCTGCACTATTAAGCTGTACAGAATGTTTGCGTAGGATGCAAGCTCACACTCATGATTTGACTAAAATGATCCCCGCAAGAAAAGTTGGCCCCTCAGATTTCCTTGGAGGGAGGCCAGTATTGTATGCAGCAGTAAATTAGAGCAACTGTCAAGAACACTCAAAGCTCATGTCTGTCACTCTTCTCCAGTGATTTATCACACATTGTAACGGTACCGTTGCCGAATTATGCACAATCCCGACACAATCAAGGGAATTTGATGAGAAAATTACAGTAAACTCCAAAACAGAAATTCACCTTTCATGGCAGATTAAACTCTATCTAAGACCTCTTGCCTTAAAGGTAGGGAATCCCATTTGCATGCCTTAAATGAAGAGTTGTATAAATACAGTGGTATGTTGAAGAGAGTATCATTTTAGAAACTCCCATAAAGTATTTAAAGTGGAAGGTAACATTTAGTACATTTTTATTGACCGTTAGATTTTGAATTGAATTTTTTTCGGGGCTCACCGTAAATTCCAGTACATTACTAGGCTACCTTTGCAGACCCATGCACTGCATGTGTGTCCATCATGTATATTTTGAGAACAAAGTTCATCAAAACTTACAAATATTTCTATATACATTCTTGCCACACACTCTATATGTTATTACATCAGCTCTTATACTTTTAGATTTGTGTTTATAGATAAAAAAAAATACAGAAGACTGCAACAAAAAGGCTTAAAGGGTGTGTACAGTTCTGGTCGAGGTGAGGATTTAGCTTTTGACGCTTTGCGAGATATTCAGAAACCACTCTATGAGATGTCAAAGAGCATGCAATTCTAAGGGGTATCAAAAGTTTATTTAATGAAAATCGGTTTTGAAATGGCTGAGATATCCAAAAACGAGGTGAAACAAAGAGATCATAATAAAAGGCGTGGCCTGTCGCCTTTTATTATTACAATTTTTTTGATATCTCAGCCATTTGAAAACCAATTTTCATCAAATAAATGTTGAATCCTTCTTAGAATTACATGCTCTTTCATATTTCATAACAGGTTTCTCATTATCTCACTTAGGAATGTTCAAAACATGAATCCCCACCTCAACCAGTACTGTACAGTCCCTTTAAGTGTGGCTGACACACAGAACTACTGAGTAGTTGAGTTTTGTGCATTATTCAAATTGTAGATAACTGTTGACTTCCAAATTTCTCAGCAGTGGCCTAAACAAATCCCCTGAGGTTCATATTTAATGTTTTGCTGCATTTTGGGAGGTCTGTAAAAGGTATCTTCTACCTTTAACACCTCTCTCCTTGTTAGAATACAAACGTTCCTGCCGGCCCATACTTCACCCTCTTCATTCAAACTTTCTGTTACCTAGGTCTCTCAGATACAGATTCTGAGGGGTGATGTTCATTGTTCTGAAGGTTTGTTAATTAATCCGAAAATGAAATACACACTTGTAAGGTTCATTTTCACAAATGGTTGGTATTCTGAAACAAAAAAAAACAAAAAAATCTGTATCCTATAGGCCTACCTAGAGGTTTGTTAATGTCAAAATGAAAAAGGGCTCATTAATCCAACCATTTGTAGCATTATATTCTGAAGGTTCATTATTCATCAGGTTGATAATTCCATACATGAAATAAGTTTGCTCTTCCGAAGGGTCATTAATCCAAAAATGACATAATGTTTGTTGTTTACGTTAATATTTGGAGCCCTTTCTTGAATATTCTTGAATGTCAATGCTATGCTTTCCCTTACACTAATTTGTCAATCATTAACGATTTTTATGTGTATTAATAATGATAATACATAAAATTTCTAAAATTTCTATACATGATGCAATTTCTAATAGTTAGCCATTATGCCTGAAACCATTAGATTAACTGATTCATTTGAAATAACTGAAGAACCCACAATTTCAATATTACAAAGTCTGTAAATTTTCTCTGGTTCCACTCAGTCAAAAATTCAACACGAGAAAACTGACAAAGATCTCTTAAAATAAAGATTAGCATTCTTCCACTAGCAAAATATCAAAGGAGAGTTACAGTATCCATCATCCAAACATTTCCCAAGTTTTGCCTTTCTTTAGTAATGGAAGACTATGTTCCATAATCACTTTAAGCATATGATGTGAGAAAATATTACCAGTTAAAGCCCAAACAAAGTTCTGGTACGCCTGCAAAAGTTGTCAAATTTTGCTGCAAAATGTGAACGTATGTCTAGGAAATGTGCGGAATAACGCTGTAATAACAAGATATTCGATGGGTAACGACGAAAATGGGAAATATTAACCAAAAACGTTCAGTCTCAGAACTTACCCGAACGGGGTCAGGCTAGACTCGGACTCGGGGATAACTCGGCCTCACTTTGCTTGACAGTGGGATGAGTTGTATTGGTTGTCCCTCTGGATTGTACAGCGTTGTACTATGCATATGGGAGCGGCCTGTATAAACTACACTGTAGCTTTCTGGCTACTCTCAGTAATGGTCCGAGTTGTTACAACGCGCGCATCAAAAACCTCTTTGGCGTGCATGCAAAATTAGTGTGCGCCTCTCAAGCACCTCTAAAAACAATCAAAAAATAAATAACAACAAAAACTTCAAAGACCGCGCGTCTCAGCAACTGAGGTGATGTGCATATTTAAGCATCTTTGCTATATAGGCTTGAGGACCGCGCGCTGTCCATTTGTTTTGTACAGGATTAGCACGCACTTTCCTGTCTGCTCATCAAGGCCTCATTTGGTACCCGTAGTATAGAGTACTGATGAACATGGCGATCACAAACTGTGTGTAAATTGTCTGAAATAGGGTCGAGTTTTCCCCGAGACCGAGTTAGTCTGGAGCCTTCTAGAATAAAAGTCGGTCTACCGACTTTTATTATTTTTCTCAAAATACTCCAAAACGACTCATCATTCCGGCAAACCGCGTGAGCCAGGTAAGTTTCTTTGTAGACTCTTTCGATATATTGCAAGCAAATATGAAATGGTGCCAGACGGGTTCTCAGGCCCTTACCAGAACTTTGTTTTCACTTTAACACTCTTGTTCTAGCAGGTTGATCAATGGTGTGCGTGTATTAAGCAAAACTTTACATTCATAGAGTTATTAGGGCTTTTTACACTTGTAAAATTTTGCTTAGCCCCGGACCAACGGTGGGGCTAAGGGGGGGCCTTAGCCCCACCATTGGTACGGGACTATCCTTAGCCCACTTTCTGTTTACACTCGTTTTTGCCAAAGTGGGCTAGCCCCACCGATAGTACGGTACTATCTGGCCCTGCAAAATAGCAGGGGTTAGCACCGCAATTGCGGTGCTAGCACCGCAATTGCGGTGCCAACGAAGTGAGTGTAAACAGAACGAAAAAATAATCCTGGGCTAAGCGACGGAGACGAAGTCCGACCCTCACTGACCAATCAGAAACGAGGTCATCAAGTGCTGCCGGTGCGTGGGTGTACGTGTACAGTACACAGCGTAATTATGATATTCATGTGGTTTGGAAAGTCCGGGGCTAAGAAATACGAGTGTAAAAAGGTCAATTTTCTCCTTAGCCCCGGACAAGAGATAGTACGGGACTAATTGGCGAGTGTAAAAAGCTGAAAAAATTGGTACGGGACTAACGATAGTCCTGGGTCAGAGAAAGTCCGGGGTTAAGAAACACAAGTGTAAAAAGCCCTATTGTGTATTAAACAAGTATTTCCATGTCAAAGGTCCATGTAAAGGTAGCAGCACTCATTTAAAAGATCAGTTTTCTTATACACATCATTTATGTATGGCACATTTTACGCATTTTTTAACACATTTTTTTATTCTGACAACCAGAAGGCTTGCCTGAGGCTTGCCCAACATATATAGCTTGTAGCAACAACTGATATATGCAGGATGGATTCAGAGTACACTGTATTGTAGTTTATTTATCAGGAACAGGTTTAATCACTTAAATGGAAAAGCTCGTTTTACTAGGACCCCAGGAAAGAAACATTCAAGAATTTGACTACATTAGTAAATTTAAAAAGTCTATTGTACCGGGTATGCTATTATATTATCCGTCTCAACATGTGACTCTGTGGGCATCACATTTACCATCAAAAGGAACAGAATGATGACATTACGAAAGTGCAGAAAGAACTCACACCTTACCACAGGACATTCATGAGTACCATCGTAGTATTGAGAAGTAATGAAATAAAAATGTGACTGGAGTGGAAGAGGTCAGGTGCTTTTTAAATGCCTCTGGAATGTTGTGCCTCTTTGGTACACAGAAGGTCATAATTATCTGAATATTTCTCTATTTTCTTTTAATTTATCTCGGTACTGGTTTTCAGTTCACTGCTCATGAATTGAAGAGCGTAATGCCTGAATAAATTCTCCTATACACTGACTGCTCTTGATACATTGTAACACCACGCTTCAGAACCGTTGGAAATTGAAAAATCACTCCTTGACTATTTTTATGTGCATACACCCATTCATATACTGCGGACGAGTATGTGTGTATGTGTGTGTGCATGTTTGTTTAATGGGATGGGGTATATTGGTTTCCCTCCTCCCTGGATGGATTACAGATGAGTTTCACATGCTGTATTTGTGCAAATTTGCTTTCCCACCCATTTCTGTTCACCGGGAAGTATTTGGACCTAACAGATGGTTGCATATCATATGTGTAGTGATATATTATGCATTAGAATCCAGACAAGGTAAGACTGCTGTAGGACATTATGCCTACATATTGTAGATCTATGTTAATAGGTGCTTTTATAGTCTTTTGAAATTTGCATTGTACAGAGCACATCTAATAGATGGTTATACAAATAACACAAAAAATATAAATTTTTTGCATAATTGGCATTGTGACTTACATAATTTCTGACTACAATAATGATGAATACAGAACAATAAATGGAAGAGGGAAGCTCTTCTGTCTTTGTAGGAGAACAATTGAACAATGCATCATCACATGATGTGTATTTGTAGGCCTATCACTATAAATATGAGTTGAGCACAAAATGAATGATATGGTCATATCTAATTCAGTCACAATCTGCCTCCCCAGAGGAAAAAGACAAAATCTACACACATGCAAACACACACACACATACACACACACACACACACACACACAGAGGATATACAGATACTGTGGATAGTATCACACCAAACATAAAAGACAGAGGTGCATTTGAGATGCATAATTATGTTAACAGGATGACGTCTAATTGAGAGTACAATTAGGTTCTGAGGTGTGAGGGTGGCATTTTTTTTTCTATAGTACCACAGACATCTACAGGGCACAAACCATCAAATCATATAATTCATACATCTAAAGGTCAAAAACATTATATTCAGAAATGGAGCGATGGACTACTGCAGGATCATACGAGTGCGAGCAATTGGGCATCTTCCACACAAAGCGTTCCCAGAATTTGTCACTGCACCATACCCTGTGCGGCTGTCTGATGTGCAGCGATCTTGCACAACAAGATAATAGTGTGGCATCGACGCTCTCAAAAAGCAACAAAAAGGCAACTTTTCCCCGACTGATAGATAAACCGTATACTTACCTGAGCTCATTGTGAGGTGAGGTATTGCTTTCAGATAGATGGAAGATGCTCCTCAGTATATCAACACCACCCCTTTGCAGCAAATGCACCAGATGGGAATATCAAAATAGCAATTTCTACCACACACTCAGGTGTCTCCCAAAACTGACATGTAAAGAGAGCAAAAGATACGGACAGAGAGAGAGAGAAAGAAAGAAAGAAAGAGGGAGAGTGAGGGATGTAGAGGGGTATACACAGTGTACATACATTATCTTGGATCATTATACAAAAGCTCTCGCAGATGGCTATGTGTGGTCCCTGGATGCATATTCATTTTCTCCTGTACATATATTCGACGATCAAAATTTCATATCTGTATCTGCTCATCGTGCCGCTTGGCGGGGCGCATGTAACACAAGCAGGTGCATCAATTATTTAGGGCAGAATCAGCCGAGTGGGGAGTTGGCTGCTGTCTCCATAGCCCTCATCATCCATTGTAAATGTTAATAATATGAGAGGACCATAACAAAAGCTGCAGATTAAAAGGCTGACCTGTGAACAGGGACTCAAGAGTCATTAGTGCACTGATGGTCAGCAGTTCCAACACGGGATTTCATTTTGATCATAGGAGCATTCATCCATAAGGAATCTGACAGAGTTTTCATCCAAACCAAATTTTTAATATCTAAAACTAGAAATGTCGCTATGGCGACTGGTATGCCTCCGCCATCATGCATGATTCTCATAATAGGTCTAGATAGTACATGTGGACAATGTGTGATTACATTTTCATAAACTTGGCAAAATATTTAAATGACAAGTTTGTCACAAATGTGTTGAATGTTCACCTTCCTTGACCTATGTTTAATTGGATGAATAGGAGAGCATGTATTTGGGGATTAAGGACTTTAACTTGACTTGACCCATTCATACATTTATGCATTGAGAAAACATAATGCCTCCGGCACCACTTCATGGCGGAGGCATAAAAAAAAAGAAACTAAAGAAAATTCAGAGTAATTGGTTTAACAGATATTGTTCTAGACTCATATAAGTACATTATAAAGGAAAATTCTACCCCTAAGAGTCGTGCCCATAGCCTGCATCTATGGATGAAATGTTGACTGCACATGAGATACATACACACGTGTACATCTATTGGCTTTTACAGGTGTGTACTTTAAAAAAAACACACAAAAAAACAAAAAAAAACAATGATTTATTAAATGGCTTTGCTGGGGAAATAACAACATGGCGCTTTTTAATAGCAGATTATTATTTACTACATGCAGCCGTGGCTAAAAAAAAAAAGAAGGCAATAACATTACCTTGGCCCCGTTGCTAGAAAGTTTGCGTTTAAACGCAACTTGCAACTGATTGTCACTGGCCAATCAAAATCATTGTTGCATGCATGTCTTCTTAATAGGGCAGACCCTGAGCCAATCAGAATGGTTGTTTCAAAATTAGCAATTATTTGCAATTGATTGCAACTTTCTTGCAACGGGGGCCTGGTACGTCATTCAGTTATCACCAATTAATACATATTGACAATTTGTGAGCATTTATTGGCCACTGGAACTGAGAAATTTGAAATCTTACAGTTTAACGCATCAAGCATGACATTGAATTGGGATCTCGCCTATTGAAGCCTTTAAATCACACACCTGTTGCACCTTGGTGGGTAGCCTCCTTCCTTGTTTGATCTAGATATATCTTTGACATTTTGAGGAATGTTAGAACATGTGAACTTGAAAAAGAATTACAAATTAAATACTCATGTAACTGACAGCATTGTGGCATTTGATGACATTGACACTCTCCTTTAAAGGGGAAGGCTAGTAACTGATCAGTGGGAATCAGTGGAAATGCTGGGAGATGATCGTTCCAATCCTTATGGGATTCATTCAAGAGTTTATTGTATATCTATTGTTGTGTGAAAATGATTTGCTTCAGAATGGTCTCATATTCAAGTAATGTGCAGTTTAATGCTTCCAGGTTAGCGTCCCTGGTCAGTGACGGGGCATTAATCGGCACATTACTTGAATATGAGACCGTTCTGAAGCAAATCATTTTCACACAACAATAGATATACAATGAACTCTTGAATGAATCCCGTAAGGATTTGAACAATCACCTCCCAGCATTTCCACTGATTCCCACTGATCAGTTACTAGCCTTCCCCTTTAAGTCATCTACAATGTGCAAGTTGACTTTCTAAAACTTCTTTGAGATCATCTGACTTTGAGGGATAAGACTTGCTCCTACTTATAGTTTGTATAGGAAATGTTCAATAAACTATGTGGTAATGTCACTATCTCACAGGTAGAGTATCTCTATGGCATGTAAACAAAATTTCATATTTTCTGATAAAATGACACCCGATCATCATATTTTCTGACACCCAGATCATGAATGGTCGACTCGTGACATTAATAGATTTATAGGTATCCAATTGTGACCACAGGAAAGGAGGGTAATATACCTTCAATAGTTTCATTGTAAAATTTGTCTTATTTCTTGTTCGAAGAAAGGAGATTGTTATGGTGGAATTTTCTTTTCAGTGTTTGACCAGGATGTGATTTCAGGTACAATGTAGTATACTTTATCTCTCATCTACATGTACTGGAGAGTCTCAAAAACAAAACGGTTGAACTACTATTGATGTTGAAAAAGGTAATTTTAAGTATTTTTTTTCTATCATAACATTGCAGTCCAGGTCATATTACAATTACCAAAAGTGCAGTGTAAGAAGTCTCTTTCTACAGGCAAGTTCCACTTTCAGTTATCATACATGTAAATTTGATATTCTTCAGTATACATGTATCATGAACGTCCTCCGGTTTTGCAGGAGGGGCATGTTGAGGACAGAACTACTGTACTGGTAAGTTTGGGTTTATCGTGCCTATGTACACTGTATATTATAGGTACGATGCCATGGTTGGACTTCATTATTAACAGCGCCCTCTAGTGGTGCAATTAGAACAAACTACAAATAAGGTTCCAACTAAGTCTCCATCAAAAATGCATGGGTAAATTGTGAAATGACATACATATCATACATTTTCCCTGCTACATAAACTGATTCATGAACACAGTTACTTTGCATTTAAATGACCTATGGATGTACATATTACCACGGTAGTGTGACTTAAACGTAATGATGAACAAACCCATTCCCATACAAGCAACAGGATACTTTATATGCAGCATTTCAAGTGCAGATGCCATCAAATTTGTACATACCTTCACTTTGATACATACCTTCCTTTATTGAAATATTAAAAGTTTGTCTTCATGTTGGCATTTAAACAAAGGGCATTCTTCCTTGCAACTTCATTATCAAAGAGCTTCTCATTGTGGTTCACATTTCTACCTCTCTTGAAAAAACATTTTTTGGCATAATATATTTCTAGACAATAACAAATGGCTGATATGTGGGAGTGTTTTCTTTTCCTTTTGTACCAAGCCAACACAGCCTATCATTGCAGAGACTCCAACTCTCCCGCTTTCGACGGGAGATCTCCTGACGGGAGATCTCCTGCTGAAAGCCCATTTTTGCAAAATCTCCCGTCCTCCCGCTTGAGATTTAATTTCTCCCGCCCTGGCTCTGTGTCTCCCGTTGGAAAGGATTTCTTACTTATTGCCATCGTATGTTGAAAAATAAGCATTAGATAGCACAAGAGAGCATCTAGAACCCTAGAGCCTGGACCCCGGCCACAAGGAACTTCGCGCACATCAACTCGGAGTCTCCCGTTTGCTAGGAGTTTCAGGCGGGAGAATCTCCAGATCAGAAGGTGCTTCGGGTTGGAGTCTCTGTCATTGCAGTCCACTCTATACATGTATACTGCTCCCTATTCTGGCCTTTACATATGTACATCATGCAACATATACTTTTATCTCTTTGTTGTTCAAATATCTTATACTTTTATTGTACACTCATACAATAAAGGAGATTGAAATGAGTGAAAGTACAAAGTATATCTGACTTCTGCCTGTTCATCAATACATTGCATGTGCTATGCATTACTCCAAAGTGGCAGCTGCCGTCATGAAATCACTGGATTTTTGTACTTCATTTCATGTAAATCATCATGCATGATGTTCCAGTGGGAGCCTTTGGAACACTTCTGATTCTATCGCTGAAATAACAAACCTGGATCACAAGCATCCACCACACAATGCAAAACTTGAAAGTGAAAGTTTATCTCTACCATTTCGTGAAGTGATCCATTGTGATCCTGTGCCATAAAATTGCATGTGACTCACTGTGCCTTGATAAACTGTACCTTGGAAACACAACGTAGATCTACTGCACGATCCCAGTCACATGTTGGGGACTTGTGAAGATATAATTTTGCATTAAAAGGATCTAATTTATTATCACTTCCTGCCAAACAGTTGCAAGTCATCACATTACACGATGTTTGAAGTCTCAGGGCTCCACACTTGCACCATCCTCGTCCAAAGCAGTGAACATACACAGTTTTATTACCATAGGGGACTTATCATCTGGTAATACAGGTTAATTCATCAGTCAAGTAGCGATGCAAAAGACTTTAAGAGACTCAAAGACGATAACATGCAATGCTATCTAATAGCAATGTGTTTTTGAAATATGAAAGTAAAAGTCTGGGCCAGAGACTACAATCCCACACCCTGTGACAGGTAACTGCTTTCCTGAACTTGACAAGTTGCCAGGCAATCACAAGCAGAGATTCCCATTGAGCCAGTTTGATATGCATGTGACCAAAGGAATTTTTCAATACTTTCTCTCTACGAAGATGATGATAGATACATTTTACACTTAAATTCATGGACGCTTCTTTCTCTGTCTGCTACTTGGTAATTCACAAAATCAGAGAAAAGTAAGTTCTTCATTCAAATAAATGATCATCACATCAATAGATATTGTCACTGGGGTGACAAGACCCCTTCATTTCAAATTTTGGTGAAAATTCCTCTTTTAGGACTAATTGTCAGGAAAGTGGTTGCCTGTCCAAATCCCATGCTCTGTCTTACCCCCAAAATGAAACCTCCATGGCATGTTAAACAAGAGGTGATCCCATTTGTTATACAAAACAATAGTATGTACTGCTTTGGCTGCCATTTTTTGCCTTCTCCTGAACATATTAAAAGACATTTTTGAGATGGTATAATAAATTATGAGGTTTTGTCGCCCCAACAGGATATGCAGTACCTGCCGCTACAAGGAATAAGAACCATCACTAGCTATTGGGCCGAGGCTCGGTACATGTAGTCTAGGGGATGTAAAGCCTGCCTATTACAATCAGGAGGTTGGGGGGTCAAATACCCCCTGAGTACATGTACAATTCCCATGATTTTTTTATCATGGCTTTTGCTCTAAACACTGAATAAATGGTGATTATTTTACATCGATGAAGGCCAAATTGTCATTCAGTAGCAATAAAAGTGCTCAACTTGATGCAAGAATTGCAAAAGTTCTTTGGAAATTTGATAATTAGTTCTTGCTGACAACTGGACTTGTTGTGGGAAGAGAAGAGAGAATTATCGGAAGATATGCACTCCCCCCCCCCCCCCCCGATTTGTTCTAAATGTTTGATGATATTATAAAGATATACTGTAAGTTTGAGTTTACATTAATATAGAATTCCAAGGACAACCAAGATTCATGCAACACTGCAGAAACTTGCCTAATAAACTCAGTGTGATGTAAACTTTGTATAAAAGTAAACTTAGGGTTTAATGTTTTTTGATTATCACTGACAATGTTTTTTTCCTTTTTGAAGATCATTTCAAACATTTACTAGTAGGTGATCATAGTAGTTCAGTAGTAGATGATTTGCCTTGAGAAGCCTGTGTTATGACTGATGGCTTTCTTGTAAAAGCACAATACATTTTGGTCCTAAAGGTGACTCAGAAAAAAGGATCATTGTAGACGGGCTTTAAAGACTTAACAACAAACAGGACTTATTTGTTGCTCTTTTGATAGCATGATTATTTCAGTACTACACCTTACATATTGCATAACACTTGTGTGATCTACACAGTCCCTTCTTTACTCAGACAGATTATAAAGGTCAACCATGTTTGCTACATACAAACACTTAAAGATGTGTAGTCAAGTGTACTTGGCAAAAAGAAGAATGCAAGGAATGTGTGGATAATGACCTTTCCTACAAAATTATGAAGAGTTATCACAACTCAGGGTGGTCTTCAAAATGAATCTTGCTGTTATTGCTGATAGCATGGTTGCCAGGATATTCACATATTCAAGTATGTGAATGACATATTCATGTATGAATTCCACATTGGATGGGAGAAGTGCAGAAGTAAAATACTGCGCATATTAAAATCAGTATTTCATGGAACATGGTATAGGAGATACCAAAGGATATGCTGTGAACATCTGGTTTGCAAAGTTTCAATCTGTGACTACTAATTTGATCAAACTGGAGCTTAAAAACAGAACAGTACTCAAGTTTGATCTTTAGAAACAGGCATGCCACTGGAAATCCAACATAATGACACCGCACCCCTTTTCACTTCATTCTTGACTACTTGTATTAATTTCCCCAAAATGAATTTTCAGTGTACACAATAACTGTGATGCTAAAAGATAAAAATGAATCACACAGAAACTTCAGATATTCAGATGTATATTCTCTTTCCTCATACACTGTAAGCCTTTCATAAATACTTGAGTTCTTCCCACCCTTTGACAGATAAGCACTGAAGTGGATTTTCATTTTTATTGTCTGCGTAAACCTCACTGAATAGGTCTAGACAGAGCAGTCTTGAATTCTAAATGTCACAATTCATGGATTCTTTCATGCAACATTTAACACAAAGCATCTTGTAACTTAGACTCGGCGTCAATTGCCAATCCATGTGTAATCTTCTGTCGATAACACTTAAAACCTTTTTATTAGTAAATCTCTGCCAATGATGAATACAGTGTACTTCCTCCTCATATATAACTGCACTTATTTGGGCCATTCAAACCATGCACTGCATTTTCGCATACAGATATTTTTGCGAATGAAGAGGTTACAGACATTTTCGTGAGATGTTGTTGTCTCGATTTGACATCGAGGCTAATGTACACTTTAAATACTCTAATGCCTGTCCACTTGCATTTATACTTTTGCATGTTGTTAAATTCACAGCTCAACCGTGATTCGCGAAATTCACAAAAGTGAAACCCTTACAAATTTTACAGCTTTTCCAGTACCACACAGTCAGTTCATAGGTTACTTTGGGTTGACACTCTTTGTTAAAATTGAAGATGCCTTGTGCATGATCACAGTCACACATCCAAACTTCCTTTGCGATCTACACACAGTATCTACTTCATCCTCATACATAATGAGCTCAATGTCAGAGATTAAAACCATTCTCTTTACAAAATCATGCATGCATTTGGCTTTTTTTTTTCATCTTCAAGTCAAGTCAAGTCAAGTTGATTTTATTTCACTTCCAACAAACAAATAAGAAATACAAAGAAACACTCATATACACAGACGTCATGAAATCAGTACCACAATGCGATGAACAGAATAACATTGTAAGAAAAATATAGGTAAATTATCAACAGAGATACAAATATCTGTTACGTCACTGTGGTAAATGCATAAACGATATTGCTGGAAATGGAGGGGACTGCTAAAAAGCAGAGCTTGTAGAATGCAGTCCCCTCATCAAGAAAACAAAAAATGCAAAAAAAAAAAACAAAAAAAAAAAACAACAACAACAAATTTCCCTAAGCGGTAGCAGAAAAACAAAACAAAAACAAAAACAAACAAAAAAAACCAGACAAGAGTAATACACAGATACAAGCACACTTACGGACGCACATTAACAAACACATGGCGGCTCTCTTGTAAGGAAAAAATTGAGGAGGATATAGTAGTGAAGAAGGTAGTAAGTTCGAGGTGGACAAGGGGGGGGGGGGGGGAGGGGAGAGGAGAGGAAAATGGTGGGTCATATCCAGGGCACTGGAGGCACAGAAGCACGGAAGCACAGAAGCACGGAGATCTTGAGAGTAAAGCCTTTTTATTTTTCTAAAAAAAACAAACATTTCTTCATAAGAACATAAATATAAGATTAGATACTTTTCATTGGTTGTTGTTGTATTTTTGTTGTTGTTGTTGTTGTTGTTGTTAAATGATGTTTTTCTTCAGATTATTCCTATTTATTTCTTAAATATGAATTTTAGTGGGATGCAACATCATGTTCAAGTTGTTGGCTTGGTAAGATTACATCAAATTAGAACCTGAAGTCAGTAAATTTGTGAAATTACAAAGTTTTCCCCTTTGACAATAACCTATCAACCATAAATTCTTGTTTGTTTGTTTTTTTTTTTTCAACAACTAAGTTTCTGTATTATAAACCAATGGGAGGGTTGTAAGATTATGACATCATCAGCTCTTTCTAATTGCCCAGGTAAATGTGACCATCATACTGTAATCAATAGAATGTACACAAACTTTGATGTTCCAGTAGTAGCTCTAGGCTCCATTTCAATCAAACATTTGCTATTCATTTTCATACATATTATTTTAATCTTTGTGTACAGTCAATTGGAACATGGTGGGCTTGAAAGAAAAGGAAAAAGCCTACCTTGTGAAAACAAATGCAAGATATACCTGTTTGGCATATCATATCTGGGTATGTAATAATTGTACAATGCTGCTTCAACAAGCATGAAATGCACAGTTTTCAAAGAAATTTATCCCCATTACCAGACTACAAAAAAAAAATTAACATGAAAACATGCACAAACTCATGCACACACATTTAATATTCACACCTTATGGATTAAAAACTGAATACAGTGTGGGCATTATACAGAAAAATCTAGTTCAGCGCTGATTCTAGGACTTGGTGTGCAATGCAGAGCTTCGTAATTCTGCAATAGGACTTGAAAGCAAGCAAATGTTAGATGAGTCCTCATAAGTCTGGAGATATTTAAAGGAGGATCAAGACATGCAGGTACCCATACTTATTTTCACTTGTACCTGCCCATTTCAGAACACAACGGAACCGCCCTGCCAGTTATTAACAGCAAATGCAGCGTACGTTGTGGCTACCTGTTGAAAATGGCTGAACAACCAGTCAAATCAAGTTATTTTAATAGTACTATATAAGAATTTTAATGAAAAGAATAATGCTTGTTAAACATCACAAATTTTATATTTCGTTGTCTTTTAGTTCTTACAAAGTTAGTATCTTTTTTTAATCCAAATGCAGTTCCTTTAGACCATTATATTGACATTTGGGGTCAGAAATGCTCTCATGTGCTTGATAATGATACACAATAAAAAATCAGATATGAGAAAGAAGGCCTCTTTTACCCGTTGAGGATGGACTGACTTCCTTGTGCATTTCCCATAGACATTTGCTGGAGTATACTCAGAACTCATCCTCAAATGGTACTAGTAAAATAAAAGACTCCAGATATTACTACACTTTTTAAGGTTGGCAGCAGAAGCCTGTTGACATTTAAAAGCCTTTTCACTTCACAGCCGCAACCATTTCAGACAAAGATTGCTGTAAAAGCCTCCTTAGCGTGAGAATTAATTTGAGATGGCATTGATGTGTGATGCGACCACACTACAAATTGTACCTTTTAAAGACGGGATGCTGATGTGAATGTAGTACAGTAAAAGAGGAAATTTTTGCACGTAGCAGTTTTTGTGTGCCATTTTGTGTTGACCAGAAACTAGCATGAAAACAAAAGCACAAATATATTCTTGCTTGTGATATGTAACATTTATAATCTTCAATATTTTTTTATTACATGGAATTAAAAACATTCTGAATATTCATCTAAACCATCCAACTTTGAACAATTACTCGCACAAATACGTTCACTTTTATAGTATATAAGATAATTGGAACACCATCACAATTTTCATCAGGACCTGCACTATTACGTTTAATCGCTGTCATCTGCAGACTCAAATTGATTCCTCAAAGGCACACTGATATATTGATCACCGTCCACAAAAAGTGGACCATTTAAAGCCATACTAATACACAGCAGAGCTCGTTACAGCCTCCACATGCAATCTCACACTGGACAGCCTACAGTGATGGGCAGCAGTTCACTAAAAAATCAATTTTCTGCAAGCACATTGCAGCGATACACTATATTTATATAGCATTGACAAAGCAGAATATAAAGCTCCTCCTTAATAACAGTCTTGTGGATTTTGAACTGTGCTGTATGAGATTGTAATAGGTTTTCATACTACAATAAATGAAAGTCCTCCCACGATACTTAAATGTGCTTGAGAAAAACAGCGAGTTTATTCCCCATTATATACAAATGTATCTCATCAAACCAGGTAGGGCCTACAGTGTAATATTCAGAGCTGCACACTAACCCATGTCTTCTACTGGTCCAACCTGTCTGTTGGACCAGCAGGTACCCAGTTCTTCCATTTCTTTACTGGTAAATTCCTGAAAAAAAGTTACTGGTCCGTCAGTGATTTTTGCTGGTCATGGGCTGTCAGACCAGTGTCAGTGTGCAGCATTGATAAATGGATTAAGATCTGAAAAAAAAAAATCAAAAACATTGTGTATCTTTGAGTTGAGTATACGGTCAAGGCACTTCAGTTTTACATGGCCCATGCTCACAACAGAACTGACCAGATTGCAAAGTGCACTGAGGTTGAACAGATCTATGTCCTTTCAAAGCTGACTGCATGACCCTCAAGCTATTTTAACATATTTCATTCTCTTAATCTTTATTCCTTTGGATCACATTTCAGAGCACAAAATGAATACAGAGTATTTAAATACACCCTTGAAGACAATCACACCTTGCATTCAATTTCAAATGGTCAACGGACCACTCGCAGTACCAGTACTTTTCCGCTTCTGCTTTGAGTGTGGTATTCCATTTTGGGCTCTCTTTCATCCAAGCTAGAGTGAATCTTTATTCTCCATATCTTTAATTGAACCCATTTTGGTTTGATGAGATATTGCAGATAAAGTTTTATTGTTGTTGTTGTTGTTTTCATTCTCATGCGCTGTCTTTATGAGCATATTACCCCATACCGATATCACAAGACTCTGAAATATGATCTTAAGGAATATACTTTTGTACAGGTAGATCATTTGAATAACATGATGTTCATTTATAGACAACTATGTCAGGTTTTCATACAATGTCTCTCCAAACTCAGTTTGCTTTGCAACAAGAACAGTTTTTGTGATGGCATGAGCCATCCCACCATGTACACAACTTTAGTGCTGTGATTATTTTTCTAAACTAAAAAAATATGTTTGTTTTCTGATTCTTTGCACGGCACAAAATGGATATCAGGTCTCTTGAAGCACTTGGAATTGGTACTTTGTTTTTAATCAATTCATTCATTTCCATAAATATTGTGGTTGGCAAGCTCATTCAAAGACATGATTGATATTAAAACTAAATAATTGCAAGAAGAAAAACATGAGTGACAGGTAAACAGAATGAGAAAAAAAAATATGTGCATATATTTCGATATATCATTCATTCAGTGAGGGTCAAAACACACAGTCGTATTAAAGTCTTAAAATGGACCCCTTTTTTAGATTGGAAATTCCCTATCTGGAAGCACAATATACAGCACATGGCATACAATATATTTTGATGCCAAATTTACATAAGATAGTCATAAATGAAAAACAAACAAATGAGGCTGTCCAAAAAAGTTCAAATCTTTTAAGACTATGGATCATTTTATCGAAGCCACAGTAGCTATTTCTGTGTTCGTCACAAGAATGTAACTTATGTACTGTACCTGTGTAATTTTAACAATGTACACATTGTACCTGCATATTTAACCATACACCCGCATGATTTAAAAGCTCTTTCATAATCCATCTGTTTGCATCTACCCTGACAATCAGTACGTACATATCAAGAAAACTTTGTAATCTCATTTGTCGAGAACTGTGCATTGATATACTGGCCAAAAGTTCGATATCAAATAATTATAATCACGACCACAAGTGATAGCCAATGTAAGCATGCAATTTTAGAAAGAGTTTCTGTATCTGTTTAACAAGAGCTCTCACACTCAGTGTTCAAATCATTTGCACAATTAGCAAAGGGATGGCTAGCCTTGCATTTAGTAAATTTGCTCTGCATCAGTATTCAAGAATGCCAAATGCATTCATGATTAAAAAACTTCATTTTTAGAAAGAAATTTGTCTCCTGTTCTATAAAGTAGACGGTGCACAAGTCTTTTCATTAATCAGTAGGAACAGTGCGCATGCCAGTTGTGATTGTGAAATCTACAAAGTACCCACAAGGTGAAGCTGAGTGGGTTCAGCAATACCATGGTTATATGCACACAGATTTCAGTCAGCTTCTGGCACACAAGAGTATGTGTGTGTGTGAATAAAGAATTAAAAAAAAAAATTGTATGTTTGTGTGTTTCTTTGCCTGGATGAATATCATCCCTGTATCAGCCTTCTCGGCAAGTTTTTCCACAAATGCGTAGTCATTTTGTCTATAAAATCTGCGGGATGCAAAGTGTGCAAAATTTCCTGTATCGTTCACTGAGCAGATTGAGGTCAATACTGCCAGAGACCGCTGGAGGTGTTAATTGATTAAACATGCAATAAACGTTCAAAATTATACAATTGCAGGTTGGCATGACAAGGGTGGCAAAAGAAGCAATGATCCATGATGAAGAAATGCTCTGGCTCACAAATTTAATAATATCTTGCTCTAAAAATGACATTCACACAAGCAGGCTTGCAATCGTCGAGTGCATGCATATTGTGACATCAGAGTCGTGCAAAGGTAAACATGCGCTATCCATGTATTTTTGCTCAAACAAAATTGCATGGCTGACAGCCACAGTGTGCAATGGTACTTTTAACTGAACGTCACATAATGGGCAATCAACCAATTGGATAGCTACAATTCTTTGTAGGTGTTGTATACTCTATGACGGCTGAATTTGGCTAAAGAAATCATGTATGTGGAAAATGACAAACTAGAATAGCATTGTATTTTCCCTCTACAGAGGTAATTTTGGTGAAGTGATGTATTGTTTGGGACCAAAGTGTTATTACGATACTGTACTTCCAAGCAACATCCTGTTGGGACATAACTGTGTATGCACAGGTGAACACAGTGCAGTCTACCATGCATTTACATAGTTACACTGTACACTTCAATGCACCACAGCACACCGAAGTTTCAGAGTCACTCAAAAACACTCATTTTTGAAGATATTGTTTTGTTGTTGGCCTAATTTGTGATCACATGAGAACCAAGACAACCTTGGCACTGAGTGTGATATGGCAGTTTTTTATGCCAATCTTGAAACTTGGAAGTTAGGACACAAAAAAGGCAAGTAACACTAACAGGGCTGCCAATTGTAATGCATCATGCAGAAAAAGATTCACACATTTCTCCACCTCTTGTGCTACTCTCTGACAATCTCATTTTACAGAGAGCAAGAAAATACCTCATACAGATACTAATGTTGCTCAAAGCTGATTTTTTTGGGTGTACAATCTTTGGGGGATTTCAAGAATACTTGGATTTAGCTTTTTAAACAGCAAGAAGAAGCTCTCCTAATACTTTTTATAAGGGATTTTCGATTGTGTGGATGAGGACGCCCTTCTCGTGCTAGAGCTGTTCCTTATGGCTGCAGGTGTTATCACCTATTTTGATATTTGAAGTGTACGCCATTCACGACGTACTGTTTTGACGTCATAGCCCCGTCCCCTCCCGAGTCCTGGCAAATGGTGGGCCAAGCGATGACATCACTCACGTCCTGAATCTAGAAGGATGGGAAATCCTTGGAAGACATCTACAATTTGTATTCCGGCATTGGACGTGCTAGAGAACCTGGAGCATGTGCAGTTCCTTTTGAAATGACATCATTACCTCGCTGGCCACATCCAGGATGTGAAATCAGAAAAGTTCTTAATACCCAGAAGTGGAACACCCACCAACCCCATCCTACCACCATCACCACCTGTCACATCACTTCCTCACATTACTGTAGGTGCATTCATATTTTAACCAACATGGTATATCAAAGAACCATGGATACTTGTTGGCATGATTCTAATTGAATAATACACTGTACACCGTGGTGAGATAGAGATACTGCAATATTAAATTCCCTTGGCACTGATCTTATTTATGAAATACTATGGTATTTCCAGAAAGCATTGTGCATGCACATACAATGTACTTCAAACGGGGAGAAGATCTAGACAGGAAGTGTGTTAGGTCACATGAGATGTTAGGTCACATGAAAAATACACAGCTCTAGGACTGGCTTACAATTGACTCTAAATCTTAAAAATGCATATTTTGTGCGAAGATGAATCATCCTCCGCCCCATATCACAGTATTTTGCAGTGAATTTCATGGTACATTCAATTTGCATGTCGATGCATCACGATCTACGCGTACAAAACCACTCCTAAAGGGCAGACCTCCACCAAGTAGCTCATTTCCACCCATACACTTTATGCTGCAAATCACCCTTATATATATTTCCCAATGATAAGGAATCCTTTCTAGTGTCTCACAGTCAAGTTTATCTACAATTGTACATTGTACAGTGTACAAAACGTACCTCACTTTCCCTCTGCCTCTAGAGCGCACACTCAGTGCATGTACACACACCTCAATATGCACAGCCTAACCTCCCTTGTATTAGTTGCTCTGTTTGCCAATAAAAGAAACCTTCAAAAAATATCACACACACACACACACACACACACACACACACACACACAAATATTAAAAAAAAAATCCTGGATCTAAACAGTGGTCCAGATGATACCAAAATTTAATCATCTATTTTATGTCTTTATCAAGCTTTCCTGTAAAGTTTCATCCAAATCCATTCACAACTTTTTGAGCTATTTTGCAAACACACAGACAGACGAACAAATGCCGGTAGAGCACAAAATACCATGTGCAGTATTTCTCTATATACTTGCACCTCTTTTTGCGTGTTGACAGCCTTGAGATATGTATGTAAAAGGTCACCAGTTCAGGAAATCACACATCACAAACAGGAAGATAACAAAATTCTGCTTTATAAAGAAATATGTTGCTACGTATATGAATTTAAAGGGACTGTACAGTACTGGTTGAGGTGGGGATTCATGTTTTGAACATTCCTATCGAGTGAGATAAGGCCCAAAAAAAAAAATGGTTTGTTTGCCCTTCGCGACCGACGGAAAATCACGGAAATTTCGGGTCGCGTTTTTTTTTTTTTTTTTTTTTTTTTTTTTGCTCTTTCAAGTTTATTTTTTTCCACAAATTTCATCTTCTACAAATTTGTGAATGGTTTTAAACCCAAAATTATCCATTTTAAGCTAGAGAAAGAATAAAAAAAGTCTAAAAATGTTTTTGTTTTTTTTTTTCATCTCATTTGTGTTCGGGCCGCGCGGGTCCACAGGCTACATTTTACAGCATGAATTGCATGCTACAATGTAGCAACCTTTTTGGCTCACATGCGTGCACGCGCACGAAATCCAATCAATGCATATTATGCACTTAGTACAGGGCTGCACACTGGCAACCAGTAGTCGCGCTAGCTTGCGCATTGGCGCGCGCTGCTCACGCCTCGCCTAGTACCTCCTTGCTCACGCACTGCCATGCCATGCAATACATGCAAAGCATGTACAGTGTACAACTGCTTTTCGTTTGCTTGCGATCGGCGGTCATGCCAGACAAGAAGCATTGATAGAATTAGAAGCGCACGCATTTCTGGGTCATTATTTTTACTCACGATCCGATCCCGGCTTCGCAGCAGCGTGGCAGTTGACATATTAGAACTAATTTACTTGTGTCGATTTTTAGAAAAGTAAAAACATATTCAATATTCAGCGATACAGTAAATGGATCTGATTGCGTTCAGTTTCATTTTACACAGTCATTTCACAAATGAATATTTTCATTCGTTCAGAATGATCTCATAATGAAGATAGGCGCAAAAAGGATCACGAAATCGGCCCTTCCGGCGTGTACTTTTTAGGAACGCATGCACAAAATGTGAAGAGATAATACTAGGGAGAAAAAAAAAATCATGAAATCATCGCAGTCCCGCTTACGTATTTGAGGTAGAAATCGTCCCAAACTAAAAGGATCATGAATTCGGCCGGCCGCGTCGTACACCTTTCAAAAGCTCATGTACGAAATGCGAAGAGATTATAGAGGAGAAAAAAAAAAATAAAGGACACATTTGGTACGTGCATCATAAAAGATTACAGCCGAATAAAAATTCATGAAATCAACGCAATCCCGTTGAAATTTGAGGAAACAATAGGCGCAAAAAGGATCTTGAATTCAGTCCTGCATGCCGTGTTGGTTATCAAAACGCATGCACAAATGCGGCGAGATTATCGGGAGAAAAATAAAAAACACATTTTTACCCTTCTGGTGCGTGCATTACAAAAGCTTACATCCGAAGTAATTAATGAAATCGCCACAAACCCGCTGATATTTGAGGTAGAAATAGACGCAAAAAGGAACGTGAATTCGGCCGTGTCGTATATCATCTTTTAAGAACGCATGTACGAAATGGGAAGAGATTAGCGGGAGAAAAATAAAGGACACATTTTCATCCCCTTTTGGCGCTTGCATCATATAGATTACAGCCGAATAGTAATTCATGAAAATTTCGCAATCCCGTTGAAATTTGAGTGAACAATAATAGGCGAAAAAAGAATCTCGATTTGGCCCAGCATGCAGTGTATAGTTTTGAAAACGCATGCACAAATGCGAAGAGATTATCGGGAGAAAAATAAAGAACGCATTTTCAACCCTTCTGGTGCATGTATCACAAAAGATTACAGCCGAAATAATTAACGAAATATCGCAATCCCGCTGATATCTGATGTAGAAATAGGCGCTAAAAGGATCGTAAATTCGGCCGTGACGTATACGCATGTACGAAATGAGAAGAGATTATAGTAAGAAAAATACAGGACACATTTTCAACCCCTTTTGGCCCGTGCATCATAAAGATTACAGCCGAATAATAATTCATAAAATCATCGCAATCCCGTTGAAGTTTGAGGAAACAATAGGCGCAAAAAGAATCATGATTTTTGGCCGTGTCGTATATCTTTTAAGAACGCATTTACGGAATGCGAAGAGATTATGGGGAGAAAAATAAAGAACGCATTTTCAACCATTCTAGCTGGTGCGTGCATCACAAAAGATTACATCCGAAGTGATTTATGAAATCGTCACAATCCCGCTGATATTTTGAGGTAGAAATAGGCGCAAAAAATTATCATGAATTCGGCCGTGTGGTACATCTTTTAAGAACGCACTTACGAAATTCGAAGAGTTTATCGGGAAAAAATAAAGGACGCATTTTCAACCCTTTTTGGCGCGTGCTTCGTAAAATATTACAGCGGAAGTAATTTATGAAATCTTCACAATCCTGCTAATATTTGAGGTGGAAATGGGCGCAAAAAGGATTGCGAATTCGGCCCTGCATGTCGTGTACCTTTCAAGAACGCATGCACAAATGCGAAGAGATTATCGGGAGAAAAATAAAGAACCCCTTGTATCGCGTGCATCAGAAAATATCACAACTATTAAATCATGACCACCAAGAGCAGGTTACGCAGCAAGTTCGTGCGCCGATGTTTAGAAAAAGTCGCAAACGCATTTGATACAATCTGATTTTGTTCATTATCATTTTACACTAATTCACAAACAAACATTCTAATTTTTTCCTGTCTTTATTTTTAAATTTCTTGTGCAATGAATAATGCAAGTTTAAAAAAAATATTAATCTGTAAAATGTACATGGGGGGGGGGGTACATCCATAAAAAACAAGAAAATTAGTTTGCAAGTCATTTAATGTTTTTTATGTTGTCGTTGTTGACCGGTAAATTTTCTGTTCGGACCTGTAAAAAATGGTAAAACGGGGCATTTACCGGTCCGACAGAGACAGGTCGGACCGGCAGAAAAAATGGGTTAGTGTGCAGCCCTTCACAAGATGGCTACTTTTGCAGCATCCGTTACCAGCTGTCATGGCACCAAAACTGTTTGGGGTTCATTTGCCAGCATCTCACTGGAAGGTACTTTTTTGGAGCTGTTTGCAAAATTTAACAAAAATGAACGTTATAAGTGTTTGTCAGTGAGTGTTTCTGCCTCGCGTACCGGGCCCTAGCAAGACGTAAATTTGAATGAATCTCTTGGAGTTTTGAGTGCATTGACATGGAAAAAAGGGTACCCTGATTTAAAAAAAAAAAAAAAAAAAAAAACCGACCTACCGACCCTCTTGGGTTTTGGCAATTAAGGGCAAACAAACATTTTTTTTTTTTGGCCTAATGAAAAGCCTCTTATGAAATATGAAAGAGCATGTAATTTTAAGAAGGATTCAACATTTATTTGATGAAAATTGGTTTTCAAATGGCTGAGATATCCAAAAAAGTGCTAATAATAAAAGGCGACATGCCACAACTTTATTTGGATCTCTTTGTTTCACCTTGTTTTTGGATATCTCAGCCATTTCAAAACCGATTTCCATCGAATAAACTTTTGATACCCCTTAGAACTGCATGCTCTTTGACATCTCATAGTGTGGTTTCTGAATATCTCGCAAAACGTTAAAAGCTAAATCCTAACCTCGACCAGAACTGTACACACCCTTTAATGATTGTGTGAATTCTGAGCTCAGATTTTGTCAGAACATGAGTAAAGGAAAGGAAACTTAAAGGGATGGTACAGTATTGGTGGAGATAAGAATTGGGCTTTTAACTTTTTTGCGAGATACCAAGAAAACACTTATGATATAGTACAGAGCATACCATTTTAAGAGGAATTCAAAGTTTATTTGATGAAAATCGGGTATGGAATGACTGAAACATCCAAAAACAAAGTAAAACAAAGCGATCGTAATAAATTGTGGGTCCCACACTTTATTAGAATCACTCTTTTTGGGATATCTCAGCCATTTCAAAACCAATTTTCATCAAATAAATGTTCAATTCCTCATAGAATTACATGCTCTTTCATATTTTATAAGAGCTTTCTCAATATTTCATCAAAAAATGTTAGAAACCTGAAATTAGGTCTCAACCAAAACTGTACAATTCCTTTAAAGTACAATAATTATCCTACAAAAAGCACATTTTAACCTACGAAAAATAGTAATTTATTCAATTTACATAGTTGGGGGACCACATACAATGTATAAATGCTTCCCAAAAAAAGTGCATAAATTTTCCTTATCAAAAATATGAAACATCAGAAAAATTTCATCAAGATTTTAAAACAGATTACAATATCAATTGTTGCTAAGGTACAGAAATTTCTTGGTTCATTCAAGTTTGGTTTGGCTTTTTAAACACAGTCTTGCTGTAAATCTGGAGCCACTTTTAGCATGGTAGTACATAAACTATATGGTTGCATATACCCTACTTCATCAAATGTCTGAATGTAAACAAAGAAATTACAATTTTGTTCTTGATCATGTATCATATTCAAAACCACGTCAAGAGAAGACCAAAAAGTGATGACCTGAATGTTACTCACGTGTATCGGTACTTGCAGCCGATGTTGTCCTTTCTTGTTCACTGGCCTCCTTTCCCTCATCTTCTTTCTTCTTGTCATGCTTCAGCATTTTTTCTACACCTTTTCCGACCTTCTTCTTTGCCTTCTTCATGTTCTTGCCGGCCTTCTTAAAGAATCCTTTGGTCTTGGATTGCTTCTTTCCCTGCGAATCCTTCGAGACATCAAGGGCAGAGGAGGTCGGCGACGACGACGTCAGTGTGGAAGCCCGGGAGACGAGCCGCGTCTCGGATCCCTCCGAGGTGACAGACGGGGCCTGTGGGTGGGCAGGGAGCATGCGGAGAATCCTCTCATCCTCCCCCTCCTCCTCTTCCTCATCCTCGTCCTCCTCACTCAATTGTCCCGGGGAATGGCAGGTGTCAGACTCCAGAGATTCCGCACTAGCTGCGCCCACACCTACACTGGCACTCACGGCAGGCGAAGACACATCCTCGCTGTGGTGGTCTTCAACTTTTCTATTGCTATCATTTTGAACAGTCGGGTTGGGTGTGGAAGTCCGTGTTTTATGGCGGGCTGCAGCAGAGGAGGAAGAGGGGGGCAAGGCACTCTTAGTAATTCGTTTGAGGTTGGCGATCTCCGCTAGAGTTTTCCGCGGACTGTCGTCAGCCTTTGAGGCATTTTTGGAAGATGCGACCAGGGGTGCTGTGTCCGACGTCGTTGTTGATGTCAACTCCGGTGACTTTGCCCTTGCTGACTTTGGAGGCTCACTGTACAAAAGGTCCGTGGGAGATCTCCTTGGGGAGGAAGAGGGGGACGTCTTCTTAGGTTTTTCCTCCTCTGGAGTTATGGCACCATAGGATTTTTGTGGAAGTGCTTTGGTTGATTCATCTGTCTTGACCAGAGCACTTGGCTCCTCCAAGGCCCTACTGTCTGTAGGTCTGAAACAGCAGCACATGCACCCCATGACTGAATCTACATGTAGCTGCAACCATCTGTGGGCATCAGGAGTATCCCCATGTGTGGTCGGATGGCTCAATCTGTAACAATGGAATAAAAGCACCAAAGGAGGAATCAATCCACACTGGTGACAAGCAGACAATCGTACTTTGGGGTAATGGTCTCATGACTACCTATCACCCAAAGTTATGACTTCATTCAGGAAATAACAAGAACGCCACACGGCTCTTTGACATTGGACCATGCACACTCTTGCCAAAGTTGTAGTTCCTCTATATGCTTAAAAAAAAAAAAAAAAAAAAATGTAAAGTGTATATTACATGCACAAAGTAAATTAAAATCTGTGTGAGTGGTACATTTTGCTAATTTTTATTTGTTTCAAACTTGGCAATTCGCAATATCATTGCCTGCTGTATCTTTAAGATAGAAAATTGCTTGTACTTTCCTCATGGACAGGGATACACATAACACTAAAAGTTCTTTCTCATTCTGACATTTGGTCCCCCAGTGTAAATTCAACCACTCCAAAAGTTGTCTCACATGTCTCAGTCCATGAGGGAGTTGAATACCAGGGTACATGGCATCTATACAACACTATGACTCCGTGAAACCTGATCATTCTATTAACATCCCTGATTTGGGATGGATAGAAGTGCTTCAACGCTACTGTATTCAGCACACAGTCTCACTTTCAATAGATGTACAGCTGTGCACTGTTGATCTCTCCTAACACACAGAAAAGTAACTTCATTAATTCAATGAACTTTTAGAAACAGTATTTCACTTCATATTGGCCCTTGGTTTCACCATGGGTTTGAATACCTTCACTAAATCCTGTGCAAGATTGCTGAGTGGTACACTATGCTTGTTAGACAAATTGTGGTACACCTTGTATTTGATACATGTATACTGCTACAATTTGTACATACACCCACACATGCACATATGAATGACCACGAGACAAAAGATTGTACAAATTACAGCCTTGAAGCAGGAATCTAATTGTCCATGACCTGTAGTTTTGAATTATGTATAAAAGTAGGCAGATTCACTTTTGTGAAAGTCAGTCTTTTTTACAACAAAACAAATGATTAATCAAGTACTCATAGCTTGTACTGCTTCAAGCCCTGGCAAAACTTCAGTATTTACAGTAGAAAACTGAAGAGAAAGTGGGTGGATGTTGTGTCACATGATTGAGAGTTTGTGTACATGTTACCTTGCATGGCAATACCAGGGAGGTGGGCGTGGTCTCCGGGAGTGGTCTCCCACCTACGTGTACCTACATGTAGCAATATCGATAAAAGTCACCATATAAGGCTTTGTTAGTTTGTTTGATTGATTGATTGCTTGATCGATCGATCGATCGATTGACTGACTGATTGACTGACTGATCGATTGATTGATTGATTGATTGATCGATTTTTTTTTTGGGGGGGGGGGTCTTTATAGCAGTTAAAGGTTAAAGGGATCATATAGTTTTGGTTGAGACCTAATTTCAGGTTTCTAACATTTTTTGGTGAGATAATGAGAAACCTCTTATGAAATATGAAAGAGCATGTAATTCCATGAGGAATTCAATGTTTATTTGATGAATTTGGTTTTGAAATAGCTGAGATGGTATCCAAAACAGAGCAATTCTAATAAAGTGTGGGACCCACATTTTATTACGATCGCTTTGTTTTACTTTGTTTTTGGATGTTTCAGTCATCCTAAACCTGATTTTCATCAAATAAACTTCGAATTCCTCTTAAAATGGTATGCTCTGTACTATTTCATAAGTGTTTTCTTGGTATCTCACAAAAAGTTACAAGCCCAATCTCATCTCCACCAATACTGTACCATCCCTTCAAAAGTCAAGTCTTAAAAACATAGATTTACAGTTTTAAAATGATGTATAATCACATTCTCCCAACGAAGTGAAATGAGTGATAACAAAATCCAGACTGCAGAAAAATCATTGAGAGAGAAGGCTTTGAAGTTCAAAGGCAGACACTAGAAATCAAAAAGCATACTGACTTCCCTTTGAATCATGTGTGGGACAAAAAGTTTTTCACAGCGATCACCATGAAGGGAGTATCAGATAAATCCCTCTGACTTTCACTTGATATACTACTCATTACATATTCTTTATCATTTCAATGTTTCACTCACTGTTTAAGACATTCTGTACAGAGAAGCTATCTTTTCCTACAAAATCGGAATAAAACCAATTATAGTGTATTCATACATGTGGATTGAGTGAATGCAGAATTATAGTAGAACACATCAGTGAGGTTTGATGAAAATTGGACAACTCGTTCAAAAGTTATGAATTTTTAATGTCTCAGGCTTACTGCAATCACCGGAAGAGAAATTTTGACTCAAAAACAACTATTTTCAAAATCACACATGTACAACGTATACATAAAATACAGATGAAATTATACAAAATTTCATTTTTCATGCAAAATACACATTCCCTCCACTTGTTACTGCCATAAGTTCATGGTAATATTATTCTCCCTGCCTGCTGAATGAGGTAAGCCAAGTGGATTTTTTTTTTTATTGAAATGCTAGAGAAATAAAACATGTTGAATGGATTGTCAGCTTTTCCTTAAGCATCACTGATGTGTTCTTGCTTAAGTACTATTTGTGCTTTCACTCAATCCACAATGGGTTTTCTTCAACTTTGAGAAAGATAGAAGAAGTGGTTACTTTTTAAAAGACACCAAAAATGTAAACAAGCTGTATTCAATCAAAATGCATAATCATGACTACAAGTACCAAGAAATCAACCCATGTGTAACTTTTATTTTGTGCAGGAATTTGTGATGCATGTACAACAATGTAATCAAATATAATTTGGGGGTGTCGTATGCTCATGTGATTGTACATTGCAACTGAAATATAATACCAATCTGAAGGTCATGAAATATTTTCTTTGCCAAGATGTACAAACACTCACATGGGTGTATGAACCCTTGAACATACAGTTGAACCTCTATTATCCGGCCTCCCTTTATCCGGATCTCTCTATTATCCGGACGCAATCTCGCCGTGATTTTTTTTTTTTATAATTACGGGAAGAAAGGGGGATTCCCAACTCCTTGAGAACTCCTACCCAAACACACATGAATTACATATTACTTCCAATATGATTAACATACATTACATCAAATTTCCTTCCAAATTGCTTACCTTCAGACATTTCAACATCCCGAAACATCCCCAAATGTAACAATGAAAAGGTTGCAGTATACACATTACTACATGTGGTACTACAATGGGCTACATCAGTACATGTGTATGTATATGTACATGTATAAAGCATTGAGTCTCCCGTATCCGGCCAAATCCCTTATCCGGATGAGCCCCGGTCCCGACTTGTCCGGATACGAGAGGTTCAACTGTAATTCATTACCGTATGTCAGAAAATGTACAGGTAAATACAGTTGTAGGGTGGTTTCAGAGCAATTTTTTCTGGCCTTAACTCAGATATCCTTGCAGCAAATAGTAGGAAATTCTCTGCACACAGTAAGGTAGCAAAGGAGAAAACCTGTGTTGTGTTTCTTCATTGTTAGCTCCTCAAATCTACAATCAGACTTTGTTCACAGATTTCATATGATTGTGTCACACATATATATGATAACAGGAGTTCAATCCAAACTGCAACCTCAGTGTTTGTGATTCATAGTTTGTAAAATTATTAGTCATTATAAACTTGATTGCCACTGGCCAGAACGGATGTTGGTTTGTTGACAGTGCACTCATGCAAAGTGAACATAATGCATGACATACATACTGTATATATGCCATAGATTATATAGGCAGGAGACGCAGATGGACAGATTTTGAAATCATTCTATCAATGTGCAGCTAATCACTTAATTGCCATTCTCGGAACTGCTAAACGGCTGTTGCTTTTACAAATTTGTATTTGCAGAAATGAATGGACAACATAAAAAACAATGAGTTTATCATGAATCATATCCAAGTATAGGTGCATCACAAGTATGCTTCACATACAACGGTGTAAACCCTAGTCTAGTGACTGCATGGACAGCTACAAAAATAAGAAAGCATACTACATATGTATTCATGGTGCATTTTTACAGTCCTATACAGTCACATAGCACTCAAATGCAGTACACGCCAAAAGTATCACATGAAAGTCCTTTATAAAATCCACTGAAACAAGAGTGATGAAAATAAACAACAGAACAAATCACACTGTGAGAGGATGTGCTGAGTATCACGATGAAACAGAGGAGATGATTGGTTGAGAGCACAGACATGGCCATGCATTATCTCACCTATCAACCTTCACATCGCGATGGTGACCAGGCAGATTCCATTATACAAATGACGCACAGGTCTGAGTCAGTCAGAATTGTGTGCATAAGGTAACTATGGAATGCTTAACCCACGAGGCGAAGCCGAGTGGGTTTAGGCTAAATTCCATAGTTACCGCATGCACACTATATTCCGACTGACGCACGTGCGAAAGACATGTGCGTCATCTGATTTATAGAATGGGTAATTTTCTTGTCAAAATCCATTTTTCTATCGTGTAACCCGATGACAAAATTACTGGATGCATTTCCTTTTGGCTTGCCGTATTAAACGGGCATGCATAACCATACTTACCGTTTTTACTGGATGCATGGCGTTTTTACTGCATGCATGGCCAGCCATGCATCAGTTTTACTAGATGCATGGCCGAGCTGAGTGCGCGAACGCTTGCTTTAGTGCGCGAACCTTTGTTACAAGTACGCGTACTCTTGCTAAGTGCGCGATAACATGTTTACCACTGTGACTCAGCGTGCGGCCAGTAAAAATGAACACATAGCTCTCGACCAATCAGATCACAGGATTCTCGCTACCCATTCTATAACACTTTATACTTACTTGTGAAAATGGCTACTGAGTAATTTAAGACTCCTACATGTGAAACTTTTTTGATGACAACCTTCCGGATCTGCTTTATCATTCTATACAAATTATACAAATCATTTTGATTGGGTATAATTACACACACTTTGTACCTTTGAAACAGTTAAAATGTTAATGGCTATTGCCTCGGGCATGTTAGACTGTTCCAATGGTACATTGTGTGTGAAATTTTTACTAATGTCTTCACTGATGTGTTACATTAATCGCACTGTGAGAGCATTTAAGCATTATTACCGGTTGGTATGTCCAGCCTGGGACTTTTGAAAAAGCAGACATACCTTTACAGGATTCCATAAATCTGGCTTGCAGTAAAGAAAGCTACAAGTGAAAAAAGCACTGAGAGCCAATTACAAACCTCCTGCCCCCCCCCCTTTTTTTTTTTGACAAAGACTGGCACACAAATAGACCGAGAAACCACTCAATAAGATTACTATAATTCCAACAAGATTTCTGTTTTTCATTTCTTTATTTTTTTATTTCTTTTTTTTTTTTTGCTTTAAGAGTTAAATTCTATCTCTAGGTACAAGTACATGTACATAGATTACAGCATTACAGTTTATGTTTTAAATCATTAACACTGCAAATTTCTTTAAACTTATAACTGACAGGCTACCTGGTTGTATTCTAGTTTTATATGGTCAAAAGTTTCTGGCACTGTGATGTGCTGCTAAAGCTTCATTTTGCACAATGAAGTATTGATTATCTGCCACATCATAAATTACATTAATATTGCATCCAAATATTAATTAATAAGAATAAAGATTAAGCCATCCTGCGTTAACCTCATCGAGCTTTAATGGAAAGGGTAACTCAGTATAATTCCAATGCATGCGCACATAACATGCAGGTGTACAATATACTGGCATGGATCAAGGAAGAATCCAATCAATGACTGCTTCCACTGCTAGGGGTCCTAGTCCATGAAGAATGACATAATTAATCAAATAAGATTTTGCCTAGATAATTAGTCCCTTGTACACTGCTCTGTCCTAATTACAGTGCAGGATGGTTGCATTTATCAATGCCTATACACAGTTTACTGTACTTTGCTAGTTAGTGATATAATGTTTTGATTTGCATTAAAGCTTTAGCCTCCTGAAATCAATCCTGCTATCAATTCTGAATTTTGTTCAGTGAACAATACCTGCACTACATCTGGATACTGACACTTAGAGGAGAAGAAAAATGCTGAACGATAGCAGAATTTCTTCAGGTATTTTCTACATGTAGTGCCTACCATGCACAGCTGTACAATGTACAACTGTACAACAGCAGTACTCTACATTTGAAATACACAATGTACATGTACCTACAGGTTGTATTCTGTTCCAAATTAAAGTGAGACACATGGTGTCTCTTTACACTTAATATTCAAAACCAGCTATTTCAAAGTACAATATAGGAGAGATTGATGTACTGTGTTTTTGTTTTAACTGAACGAAACAAGGTCATGACACAAAAACAAACGGAACTTCAGCACATCCATCATTTCCCGAGTACTGTACATTCAATATCCCTCATTCTTCAAATATCACAGTACAGTACCAGTACTACAGACTGAAAAATGACACTATGCTTGATTTGATGCTGGTTTAGCACACACACAGAACACTTCAATTTCTCCCTTAAAAGCTGTCCTTATAAACCACGGTTTGAAGCACCAGCATAGTTGTGGTAATGGACACCTACAATGTATTACAATAACTTTGTTATCCAATGCATAATGTACATAGCTTACTGCTTTTTCAGGAAAACATTCTGCCAGAACATGCAAGCTTCATATTAATCTTTTGACTGCAGGATGTGCGGTTTAATTCATACTTCTTTAAAACTATCATTTCAGAAACACATGTATCAGAACTTTTGATGTCAAGTGCACACTATCATAATATACTTACTGATCATCTCGCAAATATACAACATTTGATTTCAAAAGAATACTGGTAAACCATTTCTGTAATACGTAAATATTTCTTTTCCTACAGCCTGGAAACAAACCATTTTAGTCACCCGCTCCCTCTAAAGTTTCACAGGCAGAAATCTGACTTAGCATTTATCAGCTGTTGCCACATAGGGCAAGCTTTGTGGTTGTTGTTATGCAGAGATTTGCATAGAATTCATAAGTTGTTACTATTAAAAGTAGGGCAAGCTTTGTGGCTGTTGAGGTAATCCTTTGAAAACACAGCATGCACAGAATTTGAATAGACTGTAAAAATGGTAATGTATTCCTTGGCATCTTTTTTTTTTTTTCTAAAATCTATTAAGGTGTATGCTTGGACAGTCAAATATTTTGACACTGAATGATGCTCAATGAGGCAAGTTCATTGCAACCTCACTGATGCACAGACACTAATCTACAGTTAATCTCTTACACAATGTAAAAGTACATCATTGGGATGGAGAAAGGAAATAAAAAAGTGCTTACAAGAACAAGGTTTACAGAATTTCTTTTTTCTATTTACATTGCTTTGGTGTCTTCCTGTCACCTGATATAGATGTTTGGATATTTCCTGTCCTACATGTATCAATTGACTTGATAAACAAGGACAAAGTAAAGGACAAGTTCACCTCAATACATGTGTGGATTGAGTGAATGCAGCAATATCGCAACACAGTAGGAACTTTGTTCATACAGTCTATTTAAAAATAAGCATGACAGAGACAATGTATCTCTAAACTCCTTTTCAATATGGCACTCTATTTCTCACATCAGCTCAATATTATGACGTCACACTCCTCTCGCGATAGACAAAAATTGTGCGAAAGAGCACGATGACTCTCGGGAAATCCGCGCTCAGTTCACCTGTTCTCCGATTTCTTTCGAGAGAATATTGATATTCTAATTACATGAAAGCTTATGATCTTGATATGTCACAGCAGCAGCGCTGACATACAAACTACAGCCTCTGGTACCTACTTTATTTGCCCGCTTTCACTCTTCCACAATTTGCAACTGCATACTGTAGTCCCACACATGTATGCATTTACACATATTGCTGTATGCGATCACATCTCGGTGCTTGGCCTGGTGCATTTACCTTGTAGTCAATACCATGCATCATGTTTTAAAATCCACATAATTCATCCCAGGATACTTATTTGGCATCTAGTCAAAGACAAAATAAATATTACAAGTAAAAAAAACAAGTCACAAATTCCGCATTTATGCACCCAAGGCACAGGTTCCCCACCTCATACTTGCCAACTCTACCGCATTTGGCGGTAGACTACCGCTTTTGAATGATTTCATTAGCATTCAAGCTAGCGCTGCTCGCATAGGCATCCTGGATTCTACCGCTTGAAAATGTTGGCAAGTATGCCACCTGCACACACCACGAGACGTGACGCCGGAAATCGAAATGTTTTTTAGCAGCGGGTCAACGTACAGACGTGACGCCTTGACGTACACTTGAACTCGGCGTCACAACCTTCTCGTTCACCCAATCGAAAACTCCCTATTGTTGAAAATGAAGGTGCAGCTAAGTTGTTCAAACAATGACGTGAAACATGCTCAGGCTGCTGACCATTTTGACCTCTAAGTCATAATTTTGGGCCACAGGATTTCATTCTCATATGTTTCAGCTTTACAATACAGCTCTGGGAAAGACTTCCGTTTGAGACAGCCACCCCAATCACACTAGTACTAAATCAGTGCAGATCTATACAACTCTACCTAGCCTAACCTTGCTTGCGATACGCACGGATGCACGCACTCACTTTTGGGTGGCTGTCTCAAAAGGAACTCTTGCCCAGCTCTGTATATCATAACAGTTCAACTAAACTCAGAATAGTCAAATTTCTGCAATACAGTATTCATCGCATAATCGGGCATCTGATAATCGGGAACCTCGCTTAAATGACATACGCTTCCCAGAAATATTTCCAATGCATGTTATTTTCACTGGATAATCAGGTGGGGACCTCTGATAAACGGGACAATTTTTCTTCAAGCGATCTTTGACTTTGTTGATATTTTACACAAAAAATCTACCAAAATACCACAACAATATTTCAAAGATTCACTATCAGTTGTCGTTTACATCGAACTTACAAAGCAAGCTTCGGACTGGTGTGTTTTGACCTCTGTCCATCCAGTACACGTACATGCATAGCCACGAAAGCGCCATGTATAAGTATCCATGCCATTGCGAAACACATGCTTTTGCGAACATTCTTTTCCCCTACATATTATAAGCAAAGCCATGTGCAGGGAGAGCTAGAGAGTCGCGCCGAGGGGTAGCATGGTTGTGTATTCATGTACATGTACAGTACGTCAGTATGCATGTGTGTGTACGTGTGTGTGTGTGCACTACATGTACATGTCGTATGCCGTTAGTGTATGGTGAGTGCTCATCGTGAAATCGGGCACCCCGCTTAAAGGGGCCGTGTTTGCTACTCCCAACCTGTCCCGATTATGCGATGAATACTGTATTAGACCTAGACCTAGATCTATACAGTAATTGCATGAAGGAAAAAAAATGAAATGGAGAATCGCTCTAGTCACTCGTTACTTGTATGGCATGCGTGCATACAAGCGTGTACTACAGCTGTAACTAGATACTAGTACGTGTGCAGTGTGTGTGTTGCTTCCAGCGGCGTGGCGGCACGGACTCGTTTCTGAGAGGTTAGTCCAAGCTTCTTTGAACTGCTCTAACGTTAGACTTCCAGAGAATGTAACATTAGTAGACTAGACTCCATTCTAATTTTTCATTGAAAGACTTCGAAGAAAAATTGCTCATTTCATCTGCCATTCCACAATATTTATGAACTAGATCTAGAATCTAGTAACGTTAATAGTATTGTAGGTTTTCTAGTAGACCTCTAGACCTAAGTAGCAATCACTGCTAGTACTGTACAGTACTAAGCTATTAAGTAGGCCCTACTATAAAGTGCTAGGAGGCTACTAACTGGACCTACCCACTGCTAAAGTGCTACAACTGTAAACTAGACTTGGAATTTGTCAAGACTGACAAATTAGGTGATCCGATCTTTTCGAAAATCAATGATTTGAGTCCTGATCCCAAAAGGCATGACCATACAGGTTTCATCTGTGTTTAGGGGACATTGCAGCCGTGTGATGTTTAGAATCTCATTTAGAAAAGTGAGTCAGACCTGCCATCTTTGGTACCGAATTCCGTATGATACACTAACGAAGATACAAAACGAAGTATATTTGACCTTTGACCCCATTTTGCACACCCAAGATGGCGTCTGAGCAAAAGTGGCTATTTTGTGAAATGATTCTTGTAAACATGGTCTTTGCGTGTGCAAAATATGGGAAAGATAGGACATATATTCACCAAGATACAGGATAAAACATTTATGACCTTTGACCCTAATTTACATACCCAAGACGGTGTTCGATCAAGTAGTTGTTATTTTATGAAATAATGTACGTGACAAGAACTAAACATGTGCAAAATATGGTGGTGATAGGGCCTGTTTTTGCAAAGAAAGTTGCAGAAAGAAAGAAAGTATCTCAATACATTGAAGATAAGCTTTAATTTCAACCAAGTATTTTACCGTGATCCCGACAGCGTATGAAAAAACAAAAGGCACACATCCGATGGCGCAAAGTATCAGCTACAACATAATAAAATCTCGTAAAAATTCACCGAAGGGTAAGTGAGCTAGTATACAAATGATGCACAGGATAGAGTGTGTTAGTGAAGGTGCGGCGCGCTCGAGAGTATTGACAATGGTGTGACATGCACGAGGTGCAGCCGAGTGCATGTTTGCAACCGTTGTCAATACTCGAGAGTGCGCCGCACCTTCACTAACGCCACGAAATAATCCTGTGCATCATTTGTTTTATAAAATGGGTCGAAAACTAACAGCATTATTCACGTACAACATTATACCTTTGTGGGTCAATACCAGTCAGCTACATGTAGCACTCGTTCAAAAGTCAAGATGTCCGAAGATGTTCGTCCCAAACATCTACGCACGTCGCACTCGGAAATCCCGCACATAAGTACTGTACATACGTATAAGAGTATACGTACGCCACGTGTTATCCACAAGAAAGGCCGCCGGCTGTTGTGGCAGCCCGCGGCCCGAACTAGAAGTTGTTTACAGGATTGACAGCGCGTATAGTAGCATGTGACGCACTTGTAACAACTGATTGAGTGCGCACTGCTAGTGTAAACATTGTGACGTACGTCAGGCCAGGGAGGTGGAAGAGAGACTCTTCTTAGTGCATTTACTAAGAAATTAATGCACGCACACGTGACTCATTTCAGCGCTTCCAATCGGCTACATTCTTGAACCCATTTTATAATGCTCGATAAAGACAATCATGTCAATTTTCACATCTAGAAAAATTCCCTCCCATAGAGATAACACGTCATAACGAAGAAAGAGAAAGAAGTACATATGACCTTTGACCCCACTTTGCACAGACAAGATGGCATCTGAGCAAAAAGTGGTTGTTTTGTGAAATGATTCTTGTAACATGGACTTTGCGTGTGTAAAATTTGGGAAAGATAGGACATGTATTCAGCAAGATATGGGATGAAACATTTATGACCTTTGACCCTAATTTACATACCCAAGATGGTGTCCAATAAAGTAGTTGTTATTTTATGAAATAATGTACGTGACATGAACTAAACATGTGCAAAATATGGGGTTGATAGCCATTGTTGTTGTTGATCTATTGCACAGAAAGTAGAAGAAAGAAAGAAAAATAAAGAGAAACTTTTAGTTATTTTATAGAAATTTGAAGGAGAAGCATAAAAAAACAGAAAAAGATAAAGTTAGGAAGGGAGATTAAGACTAACTAAAGAAAAAGAAGAAAAAAAGTGTTTAAAAAAATATTTAAAAAAATATTGGCAGGGGTGAGCCTCGAACCAAGGACCTTAGGATTACGAGTCGGATGCGCTATGCACTGACCGATTTCATGCTCCATAGGCCCTGTGTATTAAGCAAAATGACGCTGCATCGAAGCCACGTACCATTTTCAACCAAGTTTTTCGACGTGATGCCGACGTCGTATGAAAAAACGGAGGGCACGTTGACGATAGCCCTAAGTCTCAGCTATAACATATTAAAATCTGGGAAAAATTCACCGAAGCATAAGTGAGCTAGTGCTCGAAAAAGTTAGTCATGTCAATTTCACTTCCAGAAAAACTGCTCTCCCATAGAGATAACACGTAAACTGGTCAAATTTTACAAGGATACTTTCAATCCATTTTTACGAGGTGATGACGTCATCCAATCAAAATTTTGTAAATATGAAAGTACATTTAATAAGCTACATTATACTGAAAACTGGGTGAAAATTGGCTAAGGATAAGTGAGATACGCTCGAGTGAACTTGAAATTTGATGACGTCATTTTGAAAATTTACTTTTTTTAATTTATTAAGAAATTTGATATCTTTTAATCATTTTTTCAGTATCGCCAACCCCTGAAATGATATGTACAACTCATCAGCTTTCAAACTATGTAAAGAAAACGGGGGGGGGGGGGGGGGGGGTCACCGTCCATCCTGACGAGTAAAATCGGATTTAAAATTGGCGGTTTTTTGGCATAGTTGCACTGTATATCGCCATTGACGCGCGCGCGGAATTTCAACTTTGACGGGCCCGTATGACGTCATATTGAGTCGGATTGACTTGAAACTTGGTAGAAATATTCCTTGACATTTCAGACATCCGATCCGTGTGAAAAAACAGGAAATTTCTATTGCATATGAGCTGTGCGTGCGTATATGCGCGCGCGTACGCGTCCGTCCGATTTTTTCAATTTTTCAAAAAATGCTCCAAATGGTCTGAAACGTGTGCAAAAAAATTTTGAGCTCGATTTGAGCATACAAATATTTTAACGTGCGCATACACGCACGTTTTAAGGGTATAACCGTTAGATGAATTTTGAAAACATGAGTAGAATCAACTTAATTCGAACTAGTCTATATGTGACATAAATTTCATTGAAAAATTCCATTCCATTAATGAGATATGAATGAGAATGTGTTTTCATATAATGACGTCATAGTGACGTCATGGTCGACTGATCACTATGATTTTATTGACCCGTCGTCTTTGGGACATGATACAAAGATGGTATATATAACGTTAAAAAGAGGACTTCTTGAGCTAACCGATACACAAATTTTGTCCAGAAATAAAGAAGAAGGAAAACAAAGAATCCGTACGGATACAGAAGGTGATCCGAAGGATACTCGGATCACCTAATTATCTTGCTCCAGCTTCAGGTAGCGATAGACCACCACCAGCCCAGCACGACCCAGCAGGCAGGGCAGGGAGATGTGTCTCTCACGACTCCCTGACCCTGGCCTGGCCCTGGATCACCGATACGGAAAAATGCTGTGATTGGCAGGAACAACACTGTCACTGGTAGGACCTACTAGGGTCTTGCTGTATGAATACCGAAGGTCATTGGCATGTCACAAAACCCAAGTTAATGTAGAATGTAAAACTGACTTAGAGTCTAGTATTACCTTTCACGAAAGATGCATACACAGGCCCAGGCACCACTCAGCCGGAGCCGCGCCGCGGTTACGATCCTCAGAGGCTAGAGGCTCAGTCTCAGATCACACACGCAAATGGCAAAACATTGGTCGCTGAACGATAGGTGCTCCACAGTTGCACAGCTGGACAACTTTCTATCAACAAGTCACGCAAACTAGTCTGTTGTGATCAGAGATCACTTTACAAATTTACTGTGAATCTATGCCGTGTACATACTTCGAAAACTTGCCATACGTCCCCTGTAATTCCATCTAATAGACGCATGATGAGAACGGCGGCCGGACTCCGGTGCTTACTTTATACCACACACGTACAGCCAACAGTATAGTAGTGCACAGTGACAGTATCACGTTGTGTATGTGCCGCGCCGTTGCCGAAAGTAAACCGATACTAGTAGATCGGATCATCGATCATCCGTATCCCCATCCCAACGGCTGGTGTCGGTGTGTTTCGAATCAAATTTTATGGTGCTTGTAAATATAATTCCTTATTGATATTCTTGAGATATTGTTACCGTTGCCATTTTCGTTATTTTTAGATTTTTTCCACTTTTATAGTAATCTCTATCCAATGGAAGTAAAAATCAATTAAAGGCGCTATGATATAAGGGATGGTTTACTAAAAGTTTTAATACTCAATCGCTGAGGATCAGGGAGATCCAGCAGTTTTATATTTTATTTGTTTTTTTTTTTTTTTTTTTTTTTTTTTTTTTTTTTTTTGGGGGGGGGGGGGGGGGGAGAAGGAGGGGTGTGTCGTATGGTTATAAGCCTGTCTAGATTGCTACAGGTCTAGATACCACTTACAGTAAGCCATAATAACATTGTCATATTTTGCGTTTCTTATAGTATCCGTATTAAGTTTGGGTTTGGGTTTTCCATACCCTTTTTCATATTACTTTCACTTTCCTTTGAACGATATTTCCTCTAGCTCTCAGCAGGATCCTTGTCTCAGTGTTGCATCCTAAGTACTGCCACGATGTTTCCTGCCATGTTGGTTCCTGATAGTGATATACTGTTGTGTTTTGTTTTGTTTTTACCAATATAATGTTGCTATTTATTATGAGATTGTGATATTTCTCTTCCTTCCATTGTAATTTTATATTGTGTATTACTTTATATTTGGTGTTAACCAAGGGACAGAGTCAACTTAACAGATCTGGGGGTTTGAGAGATATCCATCGATATTCAAGAGAATATTGGAACGTACGGACTAGTGCAGTCTTACATTATGAAAATCAAATGTTTCAACAAAACAATCTACTATTCGATCATCACAATAAATAGATTAGACCAATCTCTATCTGGTGTAGGCATATATGATGTACACACAAATTGCTATCTATCAAATATAAACTTTATTCTCCTTCTCAAATTACCACTATCATAGAGGTGGATTGAGTCTTTTCATCGAAACTATGGACACCATGTAATCTTAACTGAATTTAAGAAGCGATTCACTTACGTATATACCCCTAGCTAATAAAAAATATCTGTAAATAAATTGTATTATAATGTAAATAGCACAGTCTGCAAGAATCTTCAGTCTATTGAAGGAGGCAGACTTAATCGGAAAAAGAAGAAGAAGAAGAAGCTATCATCGATAAAACCAAAAGGTGAACACAAAGAGGTTTCATATACGTACTAGTAACATGACGACCAATCCATGTCATCGTTAAAATTCTGACCCGACCTACATTTCAATCTTATTAGGGAGCTTTAGATTTTAGACGCGCGGACGTTCAAAGGGGAAAAAACATGGTCTGAGCGTGCGCAGTAGCTTGACTTGTGCTACTGCGCACGCTCAGACCCTGTTTTTTCCCCTTTGAACGTCCGCGCGTCTAAAATCTTAAGCTCCCTAATGTTGTTGTGAAGCGCACTGCACTCACTGCCCATGCTGCGCGCTTGCAGCCAATAGTGTGCGTTTTTCTTGTTGTTCTTGTTGTTCTTGTTGTTCTTGTTGTTGTTGTTGTTGTCGTTGTTGTTGTTGTTGTTGTTGTTGTTGTTGTTACTGTAGTATTTTGGATTGTGACGTCAACGCGCCTGTTTTGTATTGTGACGTACACCGTCTTTGCGGCGTATTATCTTACTATTAGTGAAACTTTAAATAGTTTGATTAGAAAGAGGTTACAGGACCACAGTCACTTGTCTGCAAATATATCTGGATTCAAGTCGATTAGATGCGATTAAACGACCGTTTGCATCCATCAAAGAACCTATGACGAGCTTCCATTGACAGATTGAGCTACCTTTGTGTGTAGGCCAATGTGTGTAGCGTGATTCCCTCATTATCGAATTCTCTTCATTGCCGTTGTATTTATTTTTCCTTCGCTTTCTAGCTGGTCCAAAAAGATTCACCAAATCGCACAGGACACACACTATAAATTTAATGGTCAATTGAAACGTGCATATCTAGTCAGTCATAATGAAACCTGCGTGCATGATACAATCGAAATTTGGGGCGATATATTATTTACCGGTGTCGTTTGGATAGGCCGGTTTAAACGTTTCAGACTCATATGAATGTTTCTTCCGTTCTGACATGGCAACGAGTTATTCTTTCAATCTGTACCTCAAAAATAAAGTTATCCTATTTGCATATATTAGTTGTTGCTACGCCGGGCAAACCTTGGGCAAGTTTTCATGTTATCAATAACTTACCATTGTCTAAAAGACATGTAAAACAATATATTATGATGATAGTAAACCGGTCTCTGGGAAATATTTTAGATTGATAGAACTCTGGAATATACAATGGTTGTACATTGTACCAAGGATTTACCCGATAATGATTAAAAATACCTCCCCCCCCCCCCCCACAAAAAGGGGGGGGGAGGAAAATTGTTATCCAGTCGTTCGTATTTCACACTGTATCCCAAGATCATGGCAACCTAGCAGCTTGCATTCCAAAACACAAATTAAGCCCATTGGTATCCACTAGTTTCTTTTTTGACAACTTAGAATTAATGTAAGTTGTGACTGTATGGCAAATTATTGCCGTAGTCGTAAAATAGCAAAAAATAAACAAGTCATCTTGAAAAAAAAAAAAGAAAAAAAAAACTCGATATATCAAAGGTCCGCAGGTGCACTCCGCACTTGATACAGTGCACTATCGTTATCACAAAGTCCTCGGAACCGACAGATTTCTTTCGTTATATCCAAATTTCGTTGTAACGGAACAAATGCAGTATGATCCCAGATGAAAACACGCAAATTATTCCAATTGTTGTATGTTATTTCTTTTTCTTCTTCTTCTTTTTTTTTTTTTTCATTTTCGGTTTAACGAACCTTACTCCAATTCCGGATCCGGACGCACTTTGGCAATACCGCCGCACGTCATGAATGTTCGCTACAACAAACCTTATCTTACTTTAGGATAAACGAGCATCTAGGTATACAATTGCGTTTCGGAATAACGAACCTTCGGAACATATACGAGTTCTTTGTGGGTGGCACAAAGAGCGCATTAAGTGATTTATTCAAACGTGCTGAAAGCATCTGCCCATGAGAGACATGTTGTAAATGTTTGGGCTCCGTTATTTCGTAAGCGATCTGTATTTCATTCAGCGGAGCTCATTTCTTTTGTTTTATTTATCAGTAGGCTGGCGTTCCAAAATTACTTCGTTTTAATTTCGTTATAACCGTGTTCTTCGCAAAGGGAGTGCATGCACTTTAACTTCTTTCTACACAACATCACTCGAGCAGCAAAGGGCGCCTATACAAAATTAAAGTGGGCGCACACCCCCATAATTTTTTTTAGTTCTTTTGTTTTAACAAAAAGAAAATATAATTATAATGATAAGAGAGGGGGGCGGTGCGCCCCGCCTGGATCCGCCACTGGTGATGGTTGAAGCTGTAAAGTGGAAAGATCAACTCCGATATGGAATAAAATCGGGTAAGATAATTCTTTCCAATGTTCCTCAATAAAGGAATGCAATTTAGAGGTATGAATGGTATAGCCTAGTGGATAATAGAGCGCTCGTCTCAGAATCGCAAGAGCTTTAGGTTCGAGTTCCGCGAAGGCGACATGTTTGCCCTCCAGCAAGGTACTTTGTTCACATTGCTGCTCTCCACCCAGGAGTATAAAGGTTAATGGGTACCCGGTCTAGGATGAGAATGATTGTACAATAATGTTGGTTGATTAGCGTGTACGTGCGCGCCTGCAAAATTGGAGACTGGCCGAGGAGTCCAGAGTGTGAGCACTGTCAGTGCTTTTTGAGGTAAGGCTTTGAGTGCCACCAGAAGTTAAAAATGCCCCCCCCCCCACACACACACACACACCACAGAACTCTACACACACACTTTTGAAAACATGGCGCCGGTCATGAGTAGTGTATGCAGTGACCATGTTGATAATAGTCTGCATATTACAAAAAAAGTCCACTGAAATTGCTAACAAGTCTGAAAAACGCGAAATAAAAACCAGCTATTATCATTACTTTGGAAGGGGGCGAAACTTAGTTTTCCTCTAAAAATAGAATAAAATATCTATTAAAAAAGAGAGAGAGAGAGAGAGTAAAATCAGGCATTACCAGGAAACGAAACCATAGGTTTGACATGTTTGTTTGGGTTTTTTTTTTTATCCATGCCAACTGTTAATCGTTTCGGCGTAGATTGAGACGCTGTATAGTATATATATATGAGTGGTGAAACCGTTGAGTCTTAACAAGGACTTTATAAGCGGAGCGTGAGCAAAAAACCCTGAGGGATATTGATCCGTTTGTATATTCTACATTTTTTTTTTGGGGGGGGGGTTGTTTTGTTTTTTTTGTTGTTCTTTTTTTGCTTTATTTTTGCATTATTTTTGACAAAAAAAAAAGTTTCACTGCAAAAAACGAAAAAACATTAATTCCAAAGTTTTATCAACAAATAGAGAATAACAACACCTTTACGACGAAACGAAACTGCACTTGTCGCATAAACAAAAACATTTTTAAAAAAAGATTTCCTATAAAACTTTTTTTTTTCGCACGTATATTGATTATTTTCTTTGTTCCTTAGCAGGTTTGATATCAAATATCTCAACTATACAAAAAAAAAAAAAGGATATATCTGTCTTTGCATTTAAACTTTGTAAATGTCTCTGTGAAAAATCTTATTTAACAGTAGGTGTGAAATGTTCGTTTGACATCGAATAGATGTGCATGGTGACAATGAATAATGCTATCTAGAGGATGCACTCTAGGATGTCAGTGCAGGGTGCTAGTCATTGCATGGTGAAGAATGGCGAAATTTTGTAAGGAAATTGTTGAATATTTTGATAGACAATTAATCATTTAAAAAAAAAATGGTATTATATATGAACAGCAAATTATTGTTTTATTTGTATATAATGCCCATTGAAGATAATCTAAAGGTATGCATACTTTGCACTCAAACTACTCAATATCAGTCCCTTATAAACTCTTTGCATACTGCCCTCTGCAGGTGGTTTTTAAGAAACTAAGCAAGTTTGTTGTCTTGTTGATATTTTGTGTGGCATCGAAGTTGGGAAGACTTTGAGTGCTCTTCAATTCAAGGTAAATTTAACATCTAGATAGGTTTTTACTGGTGCTGAGTTACGTGTTAGTTACTTTGGTAAGCATTACCTAATTGACGATGTGTAAAAAATCTTATGACGAACTCGTGATATTAGTTTATATCTGATCTGAAATTTGTCGACGATTGATTCTGCAGAAATGTGGTCCCATACGTTGAGGTACATGTAAGTGCATCGTACATTGTGTAAATCTTAGAGTCTAGCAGTTAAAAAGTTGGTCGAAGGGTAGGATCTACTAGAAATCATTTGTTTATTGACACAACCGTGGACGTAGCATACCAATCATCATTATGTTCCCAGAGTCGATATTTACAAAGAAATGTACAGTACTCAAGTAGCACTAACGTTGTTACTGTAGAAAAGTACTAGAGTATTGCTCAGAAATGCTTTAATTATTTCTAGAGTGAAATATCCCGTTTGCGGCAGTTTAAGCATTGTTAAGGGTTTTTCCAACTTGTAAACAAATCAGGCAAATTATTTTCAACCATTTCATATATCATAGACAAGATTATTCGGTAATCGTGTAGAAATGCACACCTACCGTTCGCTTCGCCGTTTGTCAATAAAATTTTGTGTAGCTCTTGGAGATGCTAAATTGAACCATATCAGAGAGTTTTCATTGAATTAGAAAGCCGAAAAGGAAAGAAAAATGAGAAATCGGAGTTAAAAAGTACGTCGGTCGCGATCATAGTTCCGACGTAGTAACTAGTGCATCGATTTCACAGAGAACTATGTCAACGATTATAATCGATTCTGGTAGTCTCTAATTAGCCGCTTACTAACAATATTAACACGACTTGTGCAATACGTGTGGGCCCTAGATCTACTTTCATTTTCTTATTTTTTCTCATTCTTTTCATTGCCACTATCATGATTATCAGTATTTAAATTATTGATACAGATTATTCATACCAGGATTTAGATGTCCTTTCTTTAAATCGATTCTGGTAGTCTCTAATTAGCCGCTTACTAACAATATTAACACGACTTGTGCAATACGTGTGGGCCCTAGATCTACTTTCATTTTCTTATTTTTTTCTCATTCTTTTCATTGCCACTATCATGATTATCAGTATTTAAATTATTGATACAGAATATTCATACCAGGATTTAGATGTCCTTTCTTTAGAAATTGTGGCAAGTATTGATTCATGACAAAAGTTGATGATTTAATTTGAATAGTGTTGAAGGGAAAAGAATGAAGTTGAAGGAAAAGTAGAAGAAAAGAGTAAGGCTATTAGAAGGAGGGAGAGAGAGAAAGAGAGAGAAAAGAAGATGAGGAGGAAGTTGAATTCGAAGGGGATTTGTTGTTTGTTTCTGGTGATGGTAAATGGTATTGAATTTATGTTTTTAATTGATAAGTTCAATTTACAGTATAAATCATTGTTTTTATGATAATAACGCTATTCATTTTTCCATTTCATTTTATTAATTATGTATACAAGAACTGCAACCCCAATATTTGCTTTTGTTTCGTAGTAAGGTCCATTTTATTATCTTTTGTTTCACACATATTATCCTCCCATCATTGTCAGCAAAATATGTTGACAGATACAATGTTTGTATACAGTCAAACGCAGCACGCAGGAGAAAATTTATTAAAACAACAAAAAACAGACGCATCGAGATCACTTTCTTCAACTTTTTACTGTTAAGCCGACGTAATTATTGTGGTTAAACACCAAACAAGCGGCTGTACCACAGACTACAACGATCGATATTCATCATTATAGCGCTTTTCCACATAATCGATCATCAATCATGCTACGCTGATACAACCGTCGATCGGCGTACTTTTGAGTCAAAATTAGCTAATTTTCTTCTGTAATTGGCTATGAAATTTCATGAAACCATCAGATATGGTTCATCTTGACATTTCTGATAGCCACGAAAAGTTTGATTGACAAATTAAGGAAGGAAATGGTAGGTGTGCATGGTGTGCATTTCTACACGATTACCGATTATTCATTAACACAATTGTTTTCATGAAAGAAATTTACCATTGTATTGACCAACGCAGTTTTCATGATTTACGAGGGCAAAACCCGGCACAATTTTTGCTGATAAGGGCGATATGCGACATAGTATTTCTGCTTGCGGCACGATGTACAATCCCTATGCAATACGCGCGTGCTCCGCGATCTTTAGCTGAACGCCTTCACATGTCTCGCGAACATTGCGTAAGCCCCAATTCCCATTGCGAAAGCACGTGAAAATAGCGTGCGCACATGCATTGGCCGCAAACAAGATCGCAATTCTGGCGGTGTTGTTGATGTCTTTCTCGTGTTTTTCTCATTTTTTTCCGATGGTAACATCCACTTTCCGAAAAAAGTGGCGGCCCACATCGGCTCGCGAAAATTCTATTTTACGTGAGGATATGTTTTCAAAATCCATGAACATCGAGAAAACGACAAAAAATCCAGTTTCTTGGACCATTGTTTCTTAACTGTTATGTTAAGAAGTACCGAAAATTTCATTTTGGGTGCGATATGTTGTCATTTAGGTGAGAAAATTTCACTTTCGTCAGAGATCGTGCCCATTTTATCTGTTGGTTTTTGTTGATTGCTAGTGTGTTAGTATGTATAGTGTGCATGTAACAGTGCAATGCTGTGTTTAGCTGTATATTACCGTGTATGTTGTACCTGCCGCGAACGTCTGCACGGCCGCTTACTGACACAGTTACTCTAGCTCTTCTGTCAGTCTGCGTCTGTTTTGTGATGTGATGTGCTTAACGTTAGAGGAGAGGCTGGAGTCGTGGAGACAGAGAGAGTGGTACGATGCCACAATGAGTAGCCTTCCTGGATAAAAGTAAGCTCAACTAGCAAGTCTACTGTCTAGACCAAAACAAGTTCAAACATGAGATTGAAATCTAATGAAAGCCTCAAAATTTACAACCTTTAGAATATACCCTTTAATAAATTCTACAAAATATGTTTTGGTGCTCTGGCTCTGCTTATAACATTGGTCTGTTTCTTCAATAAAGCAAAATCTCAAAAACAAATATCTACTGTGTCTGACATTACACATTGTTGATGCTAATCATGTTCAACGTCAGTGCCATAGTGTTCCAATTCAATTGTTAATCTTACAGGCTTTGATTTTATAGTACAATGTACTCATTTTCTTTCAGATGAAAAGATTGCTGTCATGACTACTGCAGCAGGTGAGCCTTAGAAAATAGCTTTCTGAAATGTTGAATGCAAAGTGAATTGGATGTGTCAAGCATGACACCAAGACAAGGGCAAATCATTGACTTGCATATGGTGTAAGAAGCTGACAGCCCTCAAGCCATCATGGGTACGGGGAGCTCATTCCCCAACGATGGCGATGACGACGACCAGCCTGGCGTCATCAAGCGCATCCCAATCGAGATGAAACCGCGGCGGACCCTCGGCAGTGCCCTCCGCTCCGTCGGGTCCTTTGGGCGTCGGCCCAAGGGCATGAGCCTCCGGTCTTCCCTGTCGGTGGAGCTGGAGAGCACGGAGGTGGAGAAGTTGCGGCGGGACTTTGAGATGTTCAAGATTGGCAAGCAGAATGAGATGAGCGATCTGCTGAAGAAGGAGAAGAAACTGGAATCAGAGAATAGACGGCTGCGTGCAGAGTTACAGGTACATTTTGTATCCCTGAGCTGTGAATCTATATTTTGACCTAAGCAATGAATATTTGAAGTCACCATTGTAGATTTTAGTAAAATTACACCATTGTTTTCTAGAGTTTATCTTTGATTTTGCAGGTCTAAACTGGCTCTTGAGAAGAATATTCAGCCTGTTCAACCTATGTAGGCAGTGTTCTCTTTCTCTGACTCTGGTCAAGAATTTGCTCTGAACAATATTTCATGAAAATTGGAATCATGTCTTGGAATGAAAGAAGCATGAACATGTCATGTCAATAAAGCAATTGGTCTGTTTGTAAGCCTGTCCCATTCTTGTGATTCATAATATTTTTGTACACATATCGTCAGTTTTTATGTCACAAAACGTCCCAAGAAAATACTGCTTGTGTGAATAAGATTGTGGTAATAAAGTTAAGGCTTCCAGTTGTAAGAGCAAACATTCAATGTCATTTGATGCTAAAGGTGTGATCTTCTGCTATACATGCATGATATGTACTTTATGTCAACACTTGTCTACAGGTGTGGCTGCCTCCGCATCAACTAGATAACGGAGGAGTTTCAGTTCGCACACACGGCTTGATCGTCGTTATTCACAAATCACTCGGTGCACAAACAACTAAAGTCCAACAAACATATGTTTTATTCAGTTGCAAAAATATCCACGAGGCGAATATGAGGTGCACTTGAGACGAATTTGAGGCGAATTTGAGGCGAATTTGAGGCGAATTTGAGATAACGATCTGTAAAGATAACATAAAGAAATACAGAAAATAAGTCATCTTATACATGTCTAACGTGATATTGACATTCACAAATCACAACCTGTGAACTAACCGACACTATGCACACTACATACACTATCGATATATAATTGACACTGCTACTACTACTAACTTCCCATTCAAACGATACTTAAAATCATGTTAAAACAACGAATACCATAAACCCAGACAAACAACCACAACTTATACACGTCAGCAAAACTAACCTTAACAATCCACTGGATATATCTAATCTTGTAAAAGGAGAATAATATTCTCACATTAAGAGAAGCAACCGTCCCATTAAATTGTTTCTCCACTGACACAAGTAAGAACTAAATTTGTGATGACGAAAACCACTAACAATAAGATATATTCCTGTCTGTTTTATGACCTTAAACAGCAAATATATAACCTCATATCACTAACAAAAATGTGAAATGATTTATCAATAAGACATTTTGTGTGAGAATGCCAGTCGGTCCTAATAAGACCTTAGCTCAGCATTTAGGTTTATAACTAATGTGAATATATACGATAGTGCTGTTAAAACATAACAAAGCTACACTAAAACATTCACAATCAATGTCTTATTACATTCTCTAACTCTTTAACTGAAAAACTATGTACTTCAAATCATTCGTAATAACTTAACTGAATAATCGAAGGTCTTTAATGACAGTATAGAAGTACATGTATCAACTATGCATACGATGTAATAATTCAAGTATGTTTAGCTTTCTAAACATAAACGAAGTTTCAAATTATAAGTTAACTGTATCATTTCGTGTTGCAATCCCTACTAAAAAGTTGTATCAAAATTTACATGTTTTACTATAATCTTAAAGTATTAAATAACATATCAAATGTTATTCTTACCGAATTGGGCCTCTGCGATCCAACGAAAGCCACTGCTAACACACACGAAACATGTCCTGACTTCACTGTTAACACAACAACTAATGCCCAGCTAACTTGGCTTTCTTGGTATATAGCTATATACTGTTACATATACATTGTATGTTTACACTTCATGGCAACACTCTTGGCCATGCACACAAAGGAGGGGGCAAGGGAACAAAGAAGTATGAAGGAGGGGGTCTATTCATGGTCGTGGTCAGTGATTCCTAACAAGGGTCAAGTCCAAGACGCTGGGTTTGCAAACTATGCTAGACTACTTTTACAGGAGTTTAATTGAATTTACTAGTCTATTTCCCAGGAGTTTCGTTAAATGCATCAAGCAATAAGGTTGAATTTGCGTGTACAATATCACTGCAGGTGGCTGCAGTGACATGGCTCCTTTAAATGGAATGATCCATTTACCAATAATATCTTACCTTACGGGATATGATTACGAATATGTTACCATTCAAAGAAATTTAAAGGCAAACTTTCACGATGCGATAATAAATCTACTTTCAAGTCGCAAGTATCAAAGGCTCCTTGAGGGGGAATCCAACCGGTCTTCTGCGTAGCTTCGAATATTCGGCCTCTTCAGAGGGGAGAAGAAGAACGAGTTTGTTGACAGGTCTGTCGTACTCTGACGGTGGGCGTTGTCTCTTCCCTTCGCTGTCGAGCAGCTTGTCCGCCATCAGAATGCGCACCTTCCTGACGAAGCCATCCTTGCTGGGGTATACAGCTGTCACACGAGCTAGGGGCCACCTACATCGAACTTCGTCCTCAGTCTCCTTTGAGATGACCACATCTCCCACTGCTAGGTTGCGGCCAGGATGGACCCACTTCTGACGAGACTGCAGACTCTGCAAGTACTCCTTCTTCCATCTCGTCCAGAATTCATTAGCAGCATACTGAACCCGCCGCCACCACTTTCGTGAGTACACATCTTCTCTCTGGAAGATGCCTGGTGGGGGAAGAGCTACCTTGCTCTTCATCAGCAGGATGTGGTTGGGAGTGAGCGGTTCAGGCGCACCAGGGTCGTTGAGATTTGTAGTCGTAAGTGGTCTGGAGTTGATGATGGCTTCAGCCTCAGTAAGGAACGTCCTGAAGGCTTCATCGTCGAGCTGACAGCCGATTGACTTGAGCAGTGGTTCCAAGACCCGACGGACGGTCTGTATCTGCCTCTCCCAGACACCACCCATATGAGAGGCATGAGGCACATTCAACTCGAATGGTATCCAGTCACTTCCATTAGACAAAAGGTATTCCTGTACCTTTGTCTGGTCCATCTCAGACAGGGCCTCTCGCAACTCGCTTCGGGCTCCGATGAATGTCGTCCCCTGGTCAGATCTCAGCTGGCGTACATCACCTCGCCGATTCAGGAACCGCCTGAGTGCATTGATGAATGAACTTCCGCTCAAGCTATTGGCCATCTCGATATGTACGCTCCTGCTAGACATACAGGTGAATATCACCCCATATCGCTTCACCTGACTGCGTTTCTCCTTGATGAGAAGTGGGCCGAAGTAGTCTACAGCAGAATACGAGAACGGTGGCGCTGGTTCAAGTCGATCTGCCGGGAGCTCTGCCATCTTTGGCTGCTGGGGAGTTCCTCTTCTTCTTCTACATTCCACACATGATGAAATGCACTGGGACACAGCTGACGATCCACCTAGTATCCAGTAGCCACTCTGTCGGATTTCATTGTGAGTTATGCCCCTACCCATGTGCTGCAGCCTTTCATGATAGTGCTGAATTACCAGCCTGGTAACATGGCATGAAGACGGCAGGATGACTGGGTGCTTGACTTCCTGTGGCATATTGGCACGATCGATGCGTCCACCAACTCGAATCAGCCCATCAGAACCTAGAAAGGGATCCAAACGATGGATGCCGCTTGTCTGCTTCATCCGTGTCTTCCTCGATCGGGCTGTGTTTCTGTCACATTGTTCTTGTGTGGCACCCAGTTGTTGCAGAATTTTCAGTTCTTCTGCAAAGTACTCTTGCTGGACGCTTCTGAGTATGATTTTTTCAGCTTCGGCTAGTGCAGACACTGACAGCGGTTGAAGTGTGCAATTTTCTCCTTTCTCCGCACTTCTTTTTACATTTCTCTGTTTTAGCTTGTCCTTCAGTTGCAGACATCGTGCAACAGCCTTCTTGGCATGGTACCATCTTGAGAAGCTCATCAGCCTGCTACTGTCAAAGTGGTTAGGGTGTGCTCGAGATGATCCATCTACATGCGTTGCCATTGTTGATGCTCTTCTCACTTCAGGATCACTCTCATCCAGTTGGTCCGTTTCTGTAGTCTCGGCTTCAAAGATGCCATCTCTCCACAGAAACTCTGGCCCCCTCAACCAACGGCTGTTCTGGATGAGCTCCTTTGCCGAAAGACCACGCGATGCATCATCTGCAGGATTTGAACTGGTACCGACATAAAACCAGTCTTCAGGGTTGGTCAGATCTCGAATGAGCTGCACTCTGTTGGCCACGAAGACATGAAAACGTTTCGCTTCATTCCGTACATAGCCAAGTACTACTTTGCTGTCAGTCCAGAAGTACTCTTTACAGTCAGAGTATTCAAGCTCTTCTCGAAGAAAGGCGCTGACTCGAGCCGACACAGTAGCTGCCGCTAGTTCCAGTCTTGGAATGGTGACCTGACGTAGAGGGGTAACTCTAGACTTGCCGATTACGAAGGCACAGTGAGCCTTGTTGTCCTCATTGACGAGCCTGACATAGGTACACTGACCATAACCATCTTGGCTTGCGTCAGAAAAATGATGCAGCTCCACTTGTTGTACATTTCCAAAGTCCATTGGTTTGAAGCATCGTGGGATCTGAAAGTGCTCCAACTCACGGATGTCTTCAAGCCACTCCTCCCATCGAACACGTAGGTCAACTGGCATCTGTGTGTCCCAGTCCAGTTTCCTCCTGCATAACTCCTGCAGAACTTGCTTTCCCTTCAGCATGACTGGACCAAGGAATCCGCAAGGGTCGTAGAATGCACCTACAGTTGAGAGGGCACCCCTTCGGGTGAAAGGTCTTTCTTTTAGCTCCACGACGAAGTTGAACACATCACTCTCTGCTCGCCACACGACTCCGAGGACTCGCTCGATAGACAAAGGGTCTTTATCCAGGTCAAGTCCTTGTACCTCCTTGGCCCTGTCTTCCTCAGGAAAGCTCTTCAGAACCTCACGATCATTAGACATGACTTTGTGGAGCTTCAGTCCAGCTTTCGCACAGATTTCCTGGCTGTTCTTCAGCAAACGTACTGCAGACTCGGTAGTTGGCTCCGATCTGAGCCCATCATCGACGTAGAAGTCTCTCCTTATGAAATCTGCAGCTGCTGTACCATGTTCAGCCTCACCGTCGTCTGCAGCTCGTTTCAGTCCAAAGTTCGCGACGCCTGGAGAACTGACAGCACCGAACAAGTGAACCTTCATTCGATACTCCACGACCGGCTTGTTTGGATTTCCATCTTCCCACCACAGGAACCTCAGCAAATCCCTGTCACCTGGTGCTACAAAGAATTGATGGAACATACTTTTTACATCCACCGCAACTGCCACTGGCTCCTTCCGAAACCTGCAAAGTACACCCAGCAGATTGTTCATCAAGTTGGGACCTTGCAGCAGGTGGTCGTTCAGGGACACCCCTTGGTACACAGCTGAACAGTCAAACACGACTCTGATTTTGTCCGGCTTCCTTGGGTGGTATACCCCAGTGTGAGGTATGTAGTTGACTCGTTCACGAAGTTGCAGATCATTCACCGGGACTCTCTCTGCATAGTTGTCGATGACGTCATCCATGAAGGTTTGATAGTCCGCGAGGAACTTGGGGTTTTTCTTGAATCTCGCATTGAGCTGATTCCACCTTTTCTGTGCGAGTGGCTTATTGTAAGGAGGGGACGCGTACTGTGACTTCAGAGGTAGTGGCATCTCATAGTGACCATCATCGAGCTTCATGATCCCCTGCTCAAGCGTGTCGACGAACTTCCTCTCATTCACAGAAAATGGAGCCTGTCCCTTTTCTGTGTCGTTGAAGTCTCTTTCGAGTGCGTTGAGGATGGTCTGTGGGCTGAAAACTTCCTTAGCCTTGCTGGGACGGACAAAGTGCGAGTATGCATCGTGGACCTGGGGCCCGTTGCATAAAACTTTGTGAAACTAAATTAGTTAATTTTGGAGTTAAGACACTTTGCCTTATCATCAAAATTAACTAATATAATTGCTTAATATACGTTGCATAAAGCAGATAGTTGCTAATTTAATCGAAATATACAAAAAAAGAACTTGATCGAGGCGGAAAATTTCACACATGCGCAGGATCAGCGATATTGTCGTCTGCTAGGTTTGAGGGAGATGACGAGATGGCGCGCGAACTAATGCGATACGACGCGGGTGACCGTAAACTTTCGATCAACGTGATGACGTGACTACGTTTACAATGTACACAGTATTTCTACAGCTTCGTCTGCATTCTACATCACAAAAATATGCGACGCGTACGTACAAACGTACTGTACTGTACGTGGTTGCATGTATGCACGTGTGAAGTGCGTGCATGCACCGGCCGGACGGACGGACCAATGGCAATGCAGTGTTCAACTTTCGTTCATCGTATTCGTAAGTACCGTACAAAAAGTTGTCAATTTTTATCTCCAAATAAATACCGGCATTTCTGTTTATCATGAATTCATGACTTTATATTAACTGTTTACTTATATAGCAAACCCAATTAAGAAATTACATCAATAATTGGCATAAACCCACGGCACATTTCATTTTTGTTTTCTTCTTCTCATGGCCGGGGCTGGGGACTCTCACATTGCCATTGGCATTGGTCACCGACGACAAGACTCTCCCCCGACCTCAGGGGCCGAGGTCCGTGAGGATGAGGGTGGGAAAGGGGAGCCTGCGTACGGCGTACGATGTAGCTTTGACCGATGAAATCTCGTCTTTTCCTCGGTGAATTTCACTTTTTTATTACTGACATTCGCTGGTAAGTCGATGGGAACTGACCAGCGAATGTCATTAATGAAAAAGTGAAGTTTATCGAGGCAGAGACGAGATTTCATCGGTCAAGAACAAGGCGCGTAGGCCGTATTGGCGTAACGTTAGCTGCTCATGCTCCTGGGTGAGGCTGATCCATTTCATTGATTGTCACCTCTTGTAGCATGGCAGTGACATACAAACATGCTAAAGCAATCAATGAAATGGATTACAACCGGTTAGCCTTCCTTCACTCTATTGCTTAGTATTGTCGACAGATTTGATCTCAGTAGGGAATGCAGCTGTAGACCCCTACTATTTAAAGCAATAGTACTAACATGTTAGACATTAACCAGTCACCATATATAACTTAATAAAGAATAGGCAAGCCAACTAGTAATGACATGTTGAATTGCTTGTCACTGCATACTATATAACTTTCCAATTACCCTAAGTGGTAACAAAATTATGACAGCATATAGACGTGTCTAGACCAAATGCACATTCGTAGGCTGACCAGATGCTGTAAGTATGCTGTCGCTACGTACCTACGTACAGTGACGGGGGTGTGTATAGTTAGCACATTCCCTATTCAGAGCTTGACTCCTAATATGTAACAATGTATGTTATTAATATGTCAGTTAAGTGCCTGGCTGTAATCGCACGCTATTCCACTTATCACAACCGATGAACTGGACATCATTGAGATAGACGATCGCAATCAAAGTGTTTCACTTCTTATTGACTGACGGGCAGCTGATGATAGTTGTTTTATATGAACTACAAAAATAGATTTCCACACAAAGATTACAGTATGCACTAGTTGCTATCTTTGAACTCACTGATCCATTACATCATGAAATCCAGCTAGAGTACGTACAGGCCAGTAGAAACAACATCAAAGTCCTAACTCAGTAATCACTGATTATGCTGTGACCATGAACGTAAAAGTGCAGTCTTACAATCACAATGAAATTGAATTCACAAGTAGATAATCAACCGACATAAATTCTGAAAGCAACCATCCATGAACAAGTAGGAGTATGCAGATTTTTACTGGCACTTTGTAAATAGGCCCTATACATCCAGGCAGTTGCACACTCCTATGCCACTGTGAAATGTGTATACATGCACAGACACACGGACTGAAGAAAACAACATATTGTTGAGCAACTGAGCAGGAAAAAAAAGAAAACAAAACACCTGCATATGGGCCTTATAGGGCTAGGTCCAGTGTTTTCTGGTCATATTCCCACCACCTGACAAGCTAAGTAAAACCAAAACAAAAAACAAACGAACAAGCAATAACCAAGACAACAACAAAACAAAATAAAAGAAAACCAAAGGAAAACAGAGATTGTAAAAATGACAGGTGAGTTTTGATTGCATACCGTATAAGTGGTTGACCACTTATTCTCATTTACGGTCATGGATGTAGGTTTGTCTATTTCTCAGAGGTAACACCTTATCCTTCTCACATGCACATCGATCTGTATTTACTTTCACCCCCATCTTTCATTACCTTGCATCAATCACTTGCAATTAACCTTTCAAACCCATGTGCCCTTATAAGTGTCTGCCAAATGCACAGTTCCCACAATCAAGAAACACAGAATGCACAAGGGTTTGCAATGTTATGTAATCATCATTATATTAAGCTATTCGTAACAAAGCTTGTACCTGTAAACTCAATTTCTTAGCAATGCTGCACTTGTAATAACCTTGAAGACTTTTCCTTTTCTTTCACATTACATTTCAGTGAACTAGCATCAAATACCGGTGGGAAAAGGGAGAAAATGGTAAAGCGGAGGCCAAACCTCACGTTACAACAGGTTTCTTTCCTGTCATCATTCGTTAAAAGAAAAAAAGGGGATCTTTTCGGGAAAGCGGGCCATTGTGCCGACAAAGTAAGTGAGGATGACACTGTCTCTGTCTTTACATAGATATGTTTCAAACTTAGTTATGTATCATATTTCATTCCATGTTACGCAAATGGCAATTATGCCAGTGATGTGATGAATGATAACAGAGTTTTACATCTTATGAAAATATTCAGAAATTATTTAATGGTAATGCCTTATATTTACAAAGAAAATATTGAGGTATTGCAGAAAAAGGAATGTGGAATTATTTCAGTACTTTTCATTTCATTTCATTTATTTCCTTCTTCATAGATAGTTTACAAACTTTCAATTAAAATCAAACAAACTAACAAACAAAAATACACGGTGTCAAATATAATATTGGTGGAATCATGAGAAGCACATGCAAAGAAAGCTTATTGAAAGTGATCCCTTAAGAAAGTGTGAGAAAGGACATACATTTTCATTTAATGCAAACAGTTCTAAAAAGAGAAATATGTATCTTCAGTTTTGTACAATAATGACTGTCAACAACCTTAAAATTATCTCTTTTTTGATATAATGTAGGTAAAGAAGAGGAAGGATGCCACATGGCAAAATGCTCTGGATGAGCTGGAAGCACAGGGGCTACCAAGGGGACGGACAGCGAAGGACCTTCGCCTGACATGGACCGAAATGTCGTCCAAGGCTAGAAAGTACAGGGACCTGAAGTTCCGGACTGGTATGTGTAGCAATCATTCTCATGCACGCGACACAGTCAAAGGAAATCAAGACACATGCCTTTAGGCAGGGCTGCCAACTCTCAATCATTGAGAGTGAGACCCACTCATTTTGGTCCTTTCTTAACCTGAAACTTTATTTCATTTGCATACATTTCTTTTGATCTCACTCATTTTGACTCCTAAATTATAGTATTTGCCTATGGGAGTCTCACTCTCAACTGGTTTCCAATATTATTTTTGGCAGCCCTGCTTTATGGGCACAACACCCACATAGGCCTGTCTCTTTGTTCAGCCATGTTGGTTCTCCTCTGAATGACCACGTCTTGACATAGCTGGCGCTATAACAATGCTACAGTATGTTAGTGAACTAGTGTATAATAATAATACTACCTTACTATCAAATCCAATTATATTAATTTGAAGTAGACAGTCTATCATCTTGAATATATAACAAGAACATCACTAAATAATTACTGTATTCTTTTAAAGATAGGAGCATTGGAAGATTTTTTAAGAATGCTGTGATTATGCAAATTAATTTACCATAATACTTCATGGACCACTAGCAGCAGCACAACTTTGCCTGAGTTCTCCGGATGTTAGTGCACTAAATCCACCAGAGTGGCTGTGGTCAGCCAACTTCATAAACTTGATAAATAAGCAACCAATTCTCACAATTTCATTTTGGATTATTTGAAATCATAAGTGAAATATATCGTAAACTTGCAACTGGTATGACTAGTGCAAACAATTACGATGACATAATTTGACTGGAACAGCACTAGATCATGCTATATATTGTACTATAATCAACCTACTCAAAAAATGAAAAGGCACAATTTTTTTTTTTCACATTTGCACTCAACAAAACAGCACAAAATCTGTGAAAATTAGTGTGCTTAAAGGAAAAGGTCATCTTCTTAGATATGTGGGTTGAGTGAATGCAGCAATATATCAGCATTGAGAGTTTGATGAAAATCGGACAATCCATTCAAAAGTTATGAATTTTTGAAGTTTCTGCTTACTCAAGGCTGGATGAGAAGACTACTATAGCTTGTAATGTCACACGAGTACAACGATATAAAGAAAGAATAAAGAAAATTCAACATATTCTCACTTTTCTCACATAACAAAAGAGCACATGACTTCTCTATTTCAGAAGGCCGGGGGAATAATATTACCCTTAACATATGTCATTAACAAGTCGAAGAAATGTGCACTTAATTCAAAAAGTAAAGTTTTGTGAAATTCTCTTCTTATTTTCTTTATAATTGTACGCATATGACATCATACACTATGTTGGTCTTCTCATCCAGCAGTGACTACGCAGATACTTTAAAAATTCATAACTTTTGAATGGATTGTCTGATTTTCTCTAAACTTTCACTGATGTGTTCTACTAATATTGCTGCATTCACTCAATCCACATGTCTATGAAGGTGAACTTGTCCTTTAATGCTTCCATGCTTACAATATATTATTGGAATTTAAGTATTACAATTGTATTCAATATAATGTAGAAAAATACTTCTATCTCATTAATATTATTGTCGTAGTACTTGGGGTGATTGTGTCACGTTGTCAGGATGTACTCAATACGCCAAAAGATTCGAGACCACGCAAGAAGAAGTAGGGGGTGAAAGAATTTATTCTTTCGCACTGCGAATTCGCACTGGGAAAGTCATCACCCAACATAAACACAGATATTAGCAATGGAAATACCTTTCTTCTAGCATGAAAGGTTTTAAAAGTATAGTCCCGGCAACACAAATCGATGACAAGTGCAAATGATAGAAGAAACTTAACTTTACAAGATCTATACAGTGAAGAGGGTGCGCATTAAAAGGCAACCCTGTGGGATGTGCCAAAAAATATTCCACCCTCACGGCAATATAGAAAACATATGATATCATATAAAGCGAATATATGTTCCAAACATACAAGTTTTCAAAATTCCATCATGCCGAATAGCAAAGGCACTTTTGTTTCCATAAGATGCAACTAATTAATAGAGGAAACATTGCTCTACAATAACTACATTGTCAAAAAGGTGAACATTCAAAGGTAATCTCTGGGGAGGTGTCTAAATTTACACCTACACTCACACCCTTAATTACAAAATATGGATATTAGCAACGCAAATGCAGTTGTTCCAGCAAGAATGGTTTTAAAAGTAGGTCCGGCAATACAGCAAATACACTCTTATATAAATGAAAAGTCATGAAAATGATAGAAGATTTGCTTTACAAGATCTACACAATAACAAGGTTGCTTATTGAAGGGCGATCCTGTGGCGTGTGACCCTAAAATGCCCTTTATCCTCTTGGCAATGTAGAAAACATATAGTATCATATAACATGAATATATATGTTACAAACGTACATGCTGTCAAAATTCGATCGTGCCTTATAGCAAGGGTACTTCTGTTTCCAAGAAATGCAATGTAATCAATACAGGAGACATTGCTTTACAATACTTCTATGGTAAAAAGGGGTGCACATTTAAAGCGGCCCCTCGGGAGGCGCCCAAAGTTACCCCCTCAACCCTGCGTTTCCATATGCAAAACGTGCATTATGCCAATGTGAGTATTGTTGTTATGAATGTACTCTTACAGTTACCGTTAATTTGCATTTTATGTAAATTATTTTCATATGACCAATTCGAAAAGGCAGCCATTGTGTTCATTGACCTACAAAAGTTTATAGCACTCTTGACATTAATTTCGATCTTTTTGCTAATTTTGTCCGATTTATCCTAGGTGGTGGACCCCCTGTAGAAAGGGTTGAGAAATGGGAATTGGTGCTGGATGCCCTGGTTGAGGAGAGTGTGGAAGGATTTGCAGATGAGGAGGAGGAGTCAGGGGTTCCTATAAGTCTGCTCAGCCAGGCTTCACAGGTGAGTCCTTGTTGCCGTTGAAATTGCAGTCTGTTGCACTCAATCTACATAGCAACACAGAGGGAACAGTAAAAAAAGCAGCAAGATTATATTCTAATCGAAAGATAGATTTTCTAATGTCTTCATTTTAACACAGCTTTATCAACAACAGGTTTGCCTTACGGCAGTGTAATAAAATAAACTTCCATGAAATGTATATGTGGAACAGTGGAACCTCCCATGGTACATTTACAAGTGCTTCAAATTTCTACTATTTAGTTATGAATATGTATGTTTATCAGTGGTTCCATAACTGGCTCATCTCTTTTGTTTTCATAATTCTTTTTACAGGCTTCAGAGAACACCATTGCATGTGGACTGCTACATGGGATGGGGCATCAGGAGACATATGTGGAGGAAGATAAAGAAGTGGAAGAACCAGAGGAAGAAGAAGAGAACAGGGCAGGCACATCGGCTGACGTGGAGCCAGTGGAGGTGATCATGGAAAAGAAGAAAACGGGAGTGAAGAGGAAGACTACGATGGATCAAGGACCAAGGAGGATCGAGAAGGATCGAGAATCATCGAGTTATGAGGAGCGTCTTCTTGCCATTGAGGAGAGGAAGCTTGAGGTTTTGGAGAAGCTTCTTGCAGTAGCTTGTCATTACGTTTATGGTGAAGAGTGATTAGCTGGTTTGCTATTTATGCTGTAATTTGTTAAATATTTGTAAATAGTTTCATAGGAATTGTTCAATTTCCATCCTAGATATGACTTCTTTACACTGAAAATTTTAGTTAAGGGGAGCAATTATTTCAGCAACATCCAAACCTCGAGAACAGAAATAGAAAATGTATACGCAATTATGACTCACTAAAGTAGTTTGCAATGATAGCTGTTCTGATGGCCAGCCCAGTATGTGGATTTCCTCCCACAGGTGGGTCAACAGGAACATGGTGGGCGTCATCCAGTTCACCATCAACCTCGGGCTGCCTCCATGTCTTGCTAAGATTATGTAGGATGGCACATGCTGTCACGACTCTTCCAGCTCGCTTTGGGGTCATCTGCATCCCATGCAGGAGGCACCGAAATTTATGCTTTAACTGGCCATTAACTTGCTCTATTATGACCCTTGTTGAAGCATGTGCTCTGAAAAGAAAGCCATTCAGCAAACAAAAGACAATTTCTTGACACCAAGTCTTTGCATAATTATCATGACACATCTTGACTGCAAGTCAGTGTTTTTACATTATGTTATATTTTGCAATATGGAATGCCATTTTCACCTGCAGGGTATTGCTTCATATCATGCACTCTGACTGATAGAAATGGCAGACAGAATGGGTTAACCCATTCTTTAGGAGCAACTGATATACAGGAACCTGGTTTCCCATAATGAAGACAGGAGTGCCTGCTTTAGTGGCCTAAATTCATGTTTCTTTGTGTTTTAATGCTCTGAAAAGTGGGTGTTAAAAAAAGATCAGAGCTTATTCTATCAGAATTTGTTCTCTTTCTGTTTGGAAATTGCGTGTTTCACAGTACTATGTACCTTTTCCTGATTTATTTTTTTGCTTGTTCTGCTGTAAACTTGTACGAACATGTACATAGCGATCGAGGTCGAGATCAGTTAGATATGTGGGTTCGCTGATCCACAGTCACCTCATTCAGGTACCTGGTTTTGTGTAGAACATCAGCGCACGCTCTGTTCATACCTCGCACCCGATCGATATTTCTATTGTTCACTGGCACATGTAGTTGACCGTGGAAAGGGGGATACAATGTACCGCTTGACTGCCTTCACACAGCTGGATTACCAACCTGTCTGCCTCTTCGTCGACGGGCAAAAAGAATCTCGTTTGGGGGCATTAAAGGCACTCAGAGAATTGCGGAAGGAACGGGTTAAGAAGGGCAAAGAAAATGGCTTAAAAAGGACATTTTCATTACAAGGGATATCTCACAGTTGCATACTGATTAATGGCAATCCTCCACTGTTAAATAATATAGGAATCAAGATAATGACTATGCCATTTTCATTAAAAAAAACCAATACAAACAAACTAGTAAATTATGCATGCTAACCGGTTGTAGGCATTCTCTGCAGGAGTCGTTGGATTCAGCACTGGTGTCATGATCCATGGTCTCAGTGCATACCCGGAATCTCCCAGGAGTAGTCCGTGCAATTTTAAGCCCTCAAAACACCTCCCAAGGACGCTGTTCTGTATACAAAGGGGAAAAATGTTTTGTTGGCTCAAACAGTGCATATTCCGGGGCATGTGCACTTTGCTTGCCTGGGCCCTTATAGAGGGTTGAAGGCGGAGCCTTTGACATTTTACCACAAAATCACATCAATTACACCCACATTTCTGTCTTTTGACAGGCCAATATTTAGAATTTGATGCTTTTTTAAACTATTGTTTTGCTTTATTAAAACAAATCAAATTTGACTCGATATCAGAAGGTTATTCCTTATGGAACAAACACACGGTCACACAGTGCGGTTTATGTGGTAATGTCCCAATTTCACATAGTTCGAAATATAAAGGGAATTCCACAAAAATTCACTTTGCTAGCATAATGAAAGAGCACTTTAGTAACTGCTTTCAAAAGGAAACGGGGAAAACTGTTACCCTTAACATATGTTAGTATCAAATTGATGGAATGTGTAATTTTCATGAAAAATCACTGATTTTTATGTCAATTACTGGGGTTTGGAGGGTTAGCCCTTATGGAACAAACACAAGGTCACGCACTTTGGTTTATGTAGTAATGTCCCATTTTCAAACACAAGGTCACGCACTGTGGTTTATGTAGTAATGTCCCATTTTCAAATACAAAATCACGCACTGTGGTTTATGTAGTAATGTCCCAATTTCATAATTATTATAGTAATGTGAAATTGGGACATTGACATAAAAATCAGTGATTTTTCGTGGAAATTACGCATAATTCCTTGAACTTGATACTGACATATATGTTAAGGGTAACAGTTTTCCCCGTTGCTTTTTGAAAGCAGTTACTAAAGTGCTCTTTCATTATGCTAGCAAAGTGAATTTTTGTGGAATTCCCTTTATATTTCATTTATGATTTAATTGTTGCCCACTCATACGTCATAACCTCTATTAGTCTCCTCATCCAGCGGTTTCAACACCAAAACTTTACAAATTCATAACTTTTGCATGGATTGCCCAATTTCCTAAAACTTTAACTGATGTTTCTACTAAGGATGCTGTTTTCACTCAGTCCACATTCCTCTTTGGGTTTGGGCTCCATTTAACCCTAACTGTATCAGGTTATTTGAGCTGTGAAAATACTCGGTTTATACTTAGGGTGTGTATAACCTTTTTTGACAAGCACAGTTTACCTGCAGTATCCGACTATCATGGGAACTGCCAGGCCATCTTGCCACCAGATCAATGATTTTGTAGTTCGCAGCACAGACAATTTGGACGTTTATCGAGTGGAAATGCTTCCTGTTTACATAGGCATATTCCCTTTCTCCCAGTGGTGCTCCATTCAGTCGAACATGGGTACCGTCCACTACTCCAACGACTTGTGGGAATCCTAGAGTAAATGAGATGTGCTGCATTGTTGCAATATATAGACTCTATATACCGGTAGTAATTTCACATGTTCATCTTGAAATTTTGTGTCAAGCCTCAAAAGAACACTTTCAACATTTTGAGAATCTGCCTTTTTAAGATGTACAGTAGTTGTTACCAATTTTGAATTTATGATTAATGTATCAATTACAATTTCCAACTACAACTATCACTCAATGTGATTAATACCACCACCTAAAAATGAGGGAGGTAGCTCAACCAGAAATTACTTTGTGTGCTCTTTATTGGAAAAAAGTAGAATTCATAGCAATGTATTGTTAAACAATGATTAAATGTATATTTCACTAACTGATAATCACATATGCCATTTCTGAAGTCAAGTATATTGGCAATTTCAATGCTTTTCATTAAAAAAGAATGTTGTTACCATGGCAACAAAATGTTTGACATGAAAAAAAAAAATGATGAAGTTTTTACAACTGTATGTCACAGCCATCACATGTGCCAAGTAGAATTCATAGCAATTTATTGTTAAACAATATTTCGCTAACTGATAATCACATATGCCATTTCTGAAGTCAAGTAAATTGGCAATTTCTGTGCTTTTCATTAAAAAAAAAAATGTTGTTACCATGGCAACAAAATGTTTGACATGAAAAAAAAATGATGAAGTTTGTTCAACTGTATATCACAGCCATCACATGTGCCAAATTTCAAGTCAATTGCAAAAAAGAAAAAAAAAATGTTTTATATTGCGTACCTGATATCTCAAAGAAAGCCACTTGTGCTTCTCTCACCTCTTCCATGGTCCTGGGGAATTTGATAACCTGTGAATATAAAACAGAGTACTTTAATGTACTAGTATTTTCACGAGGGTTAACATGATAGCTGGGTAAGATTGAACAATAAATCATTTTTGAAAGGAAAGTGTGTTGCTAATGTGCACATCTAGTTTGCAAACATGTCTATTGTTTGCTGTCTACAATTATACATCTTCATACCAACTTACATGAATGTCTGAAATATTTTATGGATGATACATTAATGTTCTAATTTTCTTGCTAATTTATTGTTGCATGTATATGATGTTTACATTTGATATATTTTTTTAGTCATTCATACTTAATTATTTATTTGTATATGATGCATTTGCAATTATTGCAATAACCACATTTTAAGATTTGCTATCAGAGTCTGCTGAAAGCGTTTATTTGAAATCAGATAGTGATTACATTACTACAATGTAATAGAAAAAGAAGCAAGTATATAAACATGTAAAACTGGATGTAAATATGAATTAAACACATATTTTGACATACCGGTAATTGTTTCTGTGAAACAATATAATAAAATTGAGAAACAAATCAGTAATATATAAAGTGCTTATCATTCTTGTCCAGATTTTTTATTATGTAATAACTAATTAATGTTTATTTTGTATTAAATACAATTCTACATAGGAATGTTTGTGTCATAATCATCCTGTAAAAACACAGAATGATAGATACAAAAAGGAATGAATGGAATGAGAATGAATAGAGATATGTCCACTTGACAGGAATGGAATGACTGTGAAAGGGTGCAATTCTGATAGCACTGACTGGAGTGCTCCCAAGAGAGTGACAATCAAGAGCTCGTTGTGAGTGAGTCTGTATGTGTTTACTGTGTTTACCGATCTGATACTGTATACCCTCTATAAACATAACTTGGCTTGATTTTGTGGTGTTTACATTTATGGGCTATATATATGAGCCAGATGTTCTTATGGAAATTTTGCGACGCACTGACTTGCGAAAATTAATCCCCTGCAAATTGTTCAGTAGGGCCTATAGACATGGCAGTGATATCTGAAGAAAGTTTATAAATTAAAAAAATTTTAAAAAAATGAAACCCCTAAACATGTTTCTTGCCTAAAAAATACACCGGCAAATGAGGATTTTGTGTTGTTTGTCAGGAATTATAACCCCTCTTAACAGGTTTGATTAAGATATCACCCCCTTTTTGTTGAAAATTAGCAGTTTACCACCCTTAAGTGCGTAATACATGCATAGGTCTTTATCCGAGGACACCTCCCACAGGCAACACACACTCAGAATAGAATGTAATAAAAGTCAACAACATATATTGTAATACATTGAATACTATTATAATTGAACTGAAAAATCACCACAAATTTTTCAACATATGCCTGTAAATTATACTACCGGTACCGGTACCGGTACTCATAATTACCGGTATTTGTGGGGGGGGGGGGGGGGGAATTCCCAGGGAAATGAATGGAAGTGATCCATGATATTTGAAATATTTGATTGCTGTTTTTGTCATTTGTGGAATTTTTTTTTTATTTGTTTATTTTTTTTTTCCCTACGGAAGGTGGTAGGGTCCATGGTTGCACCCCATATTAAGGATGTGTACGGTACTGTTCTGGTTGATGAGGTGAGGATTTAGCTCGATATTCAGAAAACAATCTATGAGATGTCAAAGATCATGCAATTCTTAGTGGTATCAACATTTTATTTGATGAAAATAGGTTTTGAAATGGTTGAGATATCCAAAAACAAGTTGAGGCAAAGAAATCCTAATGAAGGGATCAGTGCCCTATTGCCTTTTATTATTACCACTATTTATGGATATCTCAGCCATTTGAAAACCAACTTCCATCAAATAACCGTTGGATATTTCTTAAAATTACATGCTCTTTCATATTTCATAGGTTTCTTATTATCTCACGTAAGAATGTTATGAACCTGAATCCCCCTCAACCAGTACTGTGTGTTCCCCCCCCCCCCCCCCAACCCCAAACAGCTGTACCTGGGGTACCGCTGTTTTTAGAGCTCTAGCTCTGAGCAGGGACAAAACGTCATCACAAAACATTCTGTACTCCTATCATGTCCCCCAGCAATCAAGGCCAGCGCACGCAGTCACAGAACTCTTCACACAGAACTCTCTCTGTGTAGAGTTCTGTGACTGCAGTGTGTGTCTTGCCAATCTTTGGTCTACGTCTTTCATCACAGAGAGCGTGATCACGTGTCAGATAGCACATGCGATAGAGTACGTGATAGTAAAGCCGACGTGCGTGACAGCTCTCTCTATATACGAAACTCGACGAGGTACACATGTACGTTTCGATCGAGTGCAGGCTAGAGGCAAGTGTGGACTGCCTTGCCGACGGAACGCTAATAAAGTAAGTTTACGTAGTTATTCTGGTATTGTTTATATTTTCATGGAAAATTTGTTAATACAGAGAAAAGCAAAGAGGCAGAGCTCGCGTAAACCACATTTGAAGTAAATTAAATCATTTAACTGTATACGACTGAAACACCAACCAACGTAGTGCATTAAAATCCTACCCCCTTGGGCCTTACAGCAGTTACTAGTTGACAAGTGTTTACCGCGTACTAGTACGCCGCGTCATAGCTAAAGCATGTTAGACTTCTAGCTCAAAGGCAAAACCCCATGAAAGTGATTACATGGGACTGAAGACGATAAATTAACTTAGGCGACGACTCTGAAGATCCGATTCACAATGTTCACTCGATACATCCATAAACTAAGCTAACTTACTTCAAGTCACGTAATGATAGAACTGCAAGATTCATGGGTAGCTTTTGAGTCTAATTTAGACCGTAATTATAGCCATATATTTTAAAGAAATTGGGCGTTTATCGGGCCATGTATGTCGCCGGTGATACCGGCGCTGTCGAGACTTGGTAACTGCTATATCCGCTGCCGGGCTAACTACGCCCTTTTATCGAGTACCGGCCGTCCAGTTCACACACACACACACACACACACACACGTTTCCTCTTAACTCAGTTTATATCATAAGTTATGAAATACTTTATTGTAGGACTGCTTTATAGTATTTGTCAGAGCTTTTTACCCATTTGACGACAAATTAGCCCACAGATTAAGACTAGTAGTAGTAGTAGCTATGGGCTTATGATTTGAAGCCTTTTACTAGACGAGACACTGCTCATGTGTAGTCATGGAAGTAGACATGAGTCTAGGCTTACTCTATTTCTAGTATTCTCAATCTTAATTCTTATTTTTTTTTTTTTTAAGTAGACTCAAGACCTACCTCATCCTTTAAGGTGGCGAGAGTGTTAGATACTCTGTGTATGACCCTGGAGGCGGTGCTCCTTGTAATTCCATGGACAGTTGATGTCGTGTCGATCACGGCCCCAGTAGCGAAAAAATTCAATGCCACAAAGATTTGTTGACTGGGGCTCAGTGCATGATTTCTTCTCGTGTTGTGTTGGAGAGAATCACCCACCATGTCAATAATTCTGATACACCCTTCGCGTGTGAACCTGTACTTCCTAAATATGTCTTCATCATTGTAAACATCTAGCGGGTGATTCCGGTCTCTGAAAACCCTCTCCCTTCTTCTCGCTCTCTCATACTCCTCCCTCTCTCTGATGGCTCGAAATGCTTGTAGCACAGCTGCCATTTTGTTTGTCACTATGGTAGTAACCGCATCTTTTGTAGGTGCGGTTAAGTTACCACAGTTTTTTTACACTTACCGTAGCTTTGGAGCGGTAACTTTACCGCAACTGTTTTATGCAACGCAAATTTTAGCTGAATCTTATACTTACCGCAGTTTTCCTACTTACCGCAGAAAATAGGCAGTTACCGCTGCGGTAAGTTTTTTATGCAACGGGCCCCTGGATTCTGTGACATACAGCTTCCTCTTCATCTCGCGAGGTTTTGCAGATCCTTCCAACGATACCCCAGCCCAACGCTGTTCTCATACCATAGGGGTCATCCTCTCCTCCTGCTACGACTTCACGCGGTCTGATTGCACGCGGACAGTTGTTTCCAATCAGTAAGGAAACCTCCAAACTCCTGTTGTACGGCATCAGTTTGTGGGCTACCGACTCCAAGTGTGGCCACTCCTTTGCTACATCGGTCTTGGGAATTTGTGACCTACTGGCAGGAACCACATCCCTTGTGTACATGGGAGGTAGGTCGATTATTTGCTCCCTGTTAAAGTCCAAGACCTGCAGATCAGACACCTTCACACTTTTGATGACAGATGTATTGTGCATCGTTGTCAGGTGCAAGTCCGTCTCCGGCCCCTTCACATCCAGCTGGTTGCACAGTCCTTCTGCGACGAATCCAACATTAGACTGGTCGTCTAATATTGCGTACTGGAGGACCTCGCTTTCAGGATTATCTTTGTGACGCACCCACACAGGCACGATCATACAGTGTTCTTGTCCATTTTGGTCTTGAAGTGTACAAACACTTGTACACTTTGACGATGCCTCAGATGTCGCTGCTGGTCGATGGAGGCACGAAGGGTGGGAAGCAGCACACTCCTTGCATGTTCGCTTCTTGGGGCAGTCCTTCGATTGATGTTCGTCCGATGCTCCGCAGCCCATGCACAACCTCTTCTGAAAGAAGAATCGCCTGCGTGCGAAGTAGGGTTTCTTCAGGAAGGCGGAGCAATCATCGAGATGGTGATCCTTCTTACAGAAGGGGCATGACGAATAATCACCCTTCTGATTGTGCTCCGATGCGGCTGTCGAAAATGTTTTGCTTGAGATCCGTTTGCCTCCAGCAGCTGTCGGTTGGTATGGTTTCGGGTCACTTTTCCGGAGGCATTCAAGTTCAGGAATGTTGGCTTTGAAAGCTGCGTCTTTTACGAACTCAGCGAACCTGCTGAATGTTGGGTAGCTACCATACCCATGCCGCTGCCATCGGGTGATCTCCTCCCTCCATTGGCGCTCCATGTACCACGGCAGCTTTTCCAACATTTTCACATTCTCCTGGGGAAAGTCCAAGATACCCAGCGCCGGGATGCTCAGTTTTGCTGCACCAACTTGGTCCAAGAAATCACCAAATTTCCGCAAGCCGGATGAATCGCGGTCGCTGATCCTAGGCCAGGAGTTCAGTTTCTTCAGGAATGCAGCAGCCACCACACTTGGGCTGCCATAACGATCTGCGAGCACCATACAGGCTTTGTTGTACGCGTCTTCAGTACCAAGGAGAAGATAATGCTGCACAACTTCCTTAGGGGGTCCAGACACAGACTTGTTTAGGTAATGCAGCTTGGTGGAGTGTGAAATTTGCTTGCTGTCGACCAGGCTGAAGAAGGCGTTTTTCCACAGCGGATAGAGAAGTGGATCTCCGCTAAAGACGGGCAGGTCGATTGGAGGCAACTGGCTCAAAACAGCAACTTGTTGTGCATTTGTGTTTTGTGATGCGATAGCCCTTGCTAATTCCGAGAGTGACTCTGCGAATTTCCCCAAGCCATTGAGTGTATTTTGAGGAATAACGTCACCCTTCGGTTGTGGAGGTGTGTTGTTTTGATATGATGAAGCTTCCTGTGAATCAAGAAATCGCTTGATTGAGTCCTCCTTTTCTTCTTTTGGAAGATCTAGCTCCACAGATTGCGACTCGGAATCCTCGGCTAACTCAGCTAGTTTTGCTTTATGTTCTTTCTGTAGGGCAAGACGCTTCAAATTCATTTCCGCTTTTTTTAACTGCAGCTCGTGCTCGGCTTTTAACAGCTGCAATTTGTCCTCCTGGTCCATTAGTTCTAATTCAGCTTGGAATACCTCAGCTAACCGCTCGCTTTTTACCGACCTCGATCTCCTCGAACTGGCAACACTGCCGGCCTTACGGCTATTTCGAGAACACTCCGACGACGCTGGAGCGTGATCCTTGGCGGGTGTGACGGGCGAATTCCCAGCTTCTGCCATGTTGACACCTAGCTGACTTGGGTCTCCGTAATACGATGAAATCACGCGACTATATTCTCAGGCATAGTACGATCCAGTCGTTGTTAGCAATAAACTATTCGATCGTTATTGTGGCTGCCTCCGCATCAACTAGATAACGGAGGAGTTTCAGTTCGCACACACGGCTTGATCGTCGTTATTCACAAATCACTCGGTGCACAAACAACTAAAGTCCAACAAACATATGTTTTATTCAGTTGCAAAAATATCCACGAGGCGAATATGAGGTGCACTTGAGACGAATTTGAGGCGAATTTGAGGCGAATTTGAGGCGAATTTGAGATAACGATCTGTAAAGATAACATAAAGAAATACAGAAAATAAGTCATCTTATACATGTCTAACGTGATATTGACATTCACAAATCACAACCTGTGAACTAACCGACACTATGCACACTACATACACTATCGATATATAATTGACACTGCTACTACTACTAACTTCCCATTCAAACGATACTTAAAATCATGTTAAAACAACGAATACCATAAACCCAGACAAACAACCACAACTTATACACGTCAGCAAAACTAACCTTAACAATCCACTGGATATATCTAATCTTGTAAAAGGAGAATAATATTCTCACATTAAGAGAAGCAACCGTCCCATTAAATTGTTTCTCCACTGACACAAGTAAGAACTAAATTTGTGATGACGAAAACCACTAACAATAAGATATATTCCTGTCTGTTTTATGACCTTAAACAGCAAATATATAACCTCATATCACTAACAAAAATGTGAAATGATTTATCAATAAGACATTTTGTGTGAGAATGCCAGTCGGTCCTAATAAGACCTTAGCTCAGCATTTAGGTTTATAACTAATGTGAATATATACGATAGTGCTGTTAAAACATAACAAAGCTACACTAAAACATTCACAATCAATGTCTTATTACATTCTCTAACTCTTTAACTGAAAAACTATGTACTTCAAATCATTCGTAATAACTTAACTGAATAATCGAAGGTCTTTAATGACAGTATAGAAGTACATGTATCAACTATGCATACGATGTAATAATTCAAGTATGTTTAGCTTTCTAAACATAAACGAAGTTTCAAATTATAAGTTAACTGTATCATTTCGTGTTGCAATCCCTACTAAAAAGTTGTATCAAAATTTACATGTTTTACTATAATCTTAAAGTATTAAATAACATATCAAATGTTATTCTTACCGAATTGGGCCTCTGCGATCCAACGAAAGCCACTGCTAACACACACGAAACATGTCCTGACTTCACTGTTAACACAACAACTAATGCCCAGCTAACTTGGCTTTCTTGGTATATAGCTATATACTGTTACATATACATTGTATGTTTACACTTCATGGCAACACTCTTGGCCATGCACACAAAGGAGGGGGCAAGGGAACAAAGAAGTATGAAGGAGGGGGTCTATTCATGGTCGTGGTCAGTGATTCCTAACAAGGGTCAAGTCCAAGACGCTGGGTTTGCAAACTATGCTAGACTACTTTTACAGGAGTTTAATTGAATTTACTAGTCTATTTCCCAGGAGTTTCGTTAAATGCATCAAGCAATAAGGTTGAATTTGCGTGTACAATATCACTGCAGGTGGCTGCAGTGACAACAGGTGATAATAGTCTAGATCTACATTCAGATGTAACTTACATGATTTTCTTTGTGTTCTTGAAATGTCATGAAGAACTGTACAATGAAGTGATACAGACAGGTATAATACATCTGAAACATTTTTCATACACAGGCCCTACAGAAAACTTGCAACAAATTACGACTGGAAAGGGACATGGCCCTTGATGCAGAGTACCAGGCCCTGGAAAGAGCTGCAACATTCGAGCATGACAGGAATAAAGTACAGAGACAGTTCAAGGTTAGGATTTGGAGCAGTCTGCAAGTCTTCAGTTCTGTTCTGTTGAGATATAATCACTGTAGGCTTAATCCGTTAACCACCTGAATGTAGTCTTAATTGGACATCTCGTACTAACGCGTCTTCAAGAACTCTATGAATAGTAGATTGACATCTGTACGTTATTTCAGTGATATGAATATATCTTGCAGCTATCTTAATGGCCAGTGGCTGCTCATTATAGAGATGGCTGAGAGTAGTCTGCAGATCATACTAATATCAGTGCAGTTTAGTGATGATGCTCAAGATACAGTCTCTTACCCAACTAAATTGTAGGCATTCCAACAGGAGATTAAAATCATTGACCATACCACTGTGGTAGGAACAACATATCTACAGAGGACTAGACCTATTGACTCGTGTCAAGCTACTTTTAAAATTGTAAGAATGAGGAAAAGATGATATCATTAGTCAAACAGTTTCTTCATTCTTGTGGTATAAATCATAAAAGTTTTGATTCCTGATCGCTAGTCAAAATGGAGCGGAACTCACAATCTCTTCCTGATGCTTTATGTTTCCAAGTTATGTAAAAGTTGTGATTTTTAGATCCGTGGTATGATTTCTTATTCAAAACAAGGAACACACCAAAGACAATATATTACAAGTGTTCTTTCTTAAATTAGGAATATTTCATTTGATGCAAAGTTTACCTAGGTTGTGATTCATAACCTTTAGAGGAAAGTATCGTATAAAACATACTAGATGGTGCAACTTTAGGTGAAGAGTGTGATGATTGCTTTCTCCCCTTGCAGCTGTTCCGTGAGAGCAAGGAGAGTGAGATAAGGGACCTGCTGCGAATCCGCCAGGACATGGAGGCACCCCTGCTCTGGGCCAAGCCGGGGGAGATTCCACCAGAAGACGTGGGATTGCACAATGGTGCTGGGGACCAAGGTATGTTTCCCTTCTCCTTGCCGAAGGGGGCAGACTGATTGACTTTGTAGGAACACCTGCAAGTGAAGACCTTTGTCACAAAAAAAAAAAAAAAAAAAAAACTCCATTCGTGTTAAGTTGAAAAGTTTACCAATAAAGCTGCTAAGAAACAAAGACAGCAATAAGAAAATGTGGAATATTTTGAATCATGACTTCAAGAATATTTCTTGTCATGTTACAAGTAGATATCACTGGAAGATTTTTATTTCGCTCTATCTGATGATGCACTTCCTTTAAAGTGCCAATGCTAGGCCATTTTGAGATAAAACTCTTTAAATATTCATGTAAAAAAAAAAAAATATCAATTTTATATGCCCCCACCCTTTCCAAATCAGCATCAGTAAGCAAGAGAAGGTAAATTAGTCCCCCCCCCCCCATGAAAAAAAAGGCACAAATCACAAATCCTTGTAAATATAAGTCAGTAGATGAGAGAATGAATATTGATAGCAAACAGATACATTTTTTTTTATCATTATTATTTCCTAGTTTTTTGGCAGTACAAGTTCGAAAGTGTGAAACACAGTGTCACAATGTGGTTTTACAATATGACAGATATTGCAGTTGAAAAAGAAATTTTCACCAAATTTTGCAAGGAACAGCTGTTTAAGGATATGTTAACAGGTGGAACATGGTAAACCTTGTACAGATTCAAATCCAACTGACTTTAGTGATGTGCTTTCTGTGAATAAAGTGAGGATGAAGGAGCTATAATTATTCCGATAAAATAATACAACACACATACACACACAAGTGACCTAACAAGAGGTATGGCATGACTTGATTATTACAATGAGTTAACTACCAAGATGATGTCAGTTTGAATTAGTTAATCGGGTAAGTGAGTGGGTTCCAATCTCACATTATAGTGACCAGTTGATTGACCTTGATTAACATCTTGCCTCATTACAGTGTTATAGTGGATAGCAATAATCTGAAGTTGTTGACATGGCTGCCAGTGATGCTCTGGGCAAATGGTTTGCAAAAAGATGTATGAGTAAAAGGGTGTGTGCATGCAGACTCATCACTGCATCTACTGATTTACTTGTCATTTCTTGATAATGATTGCAAATTACATGTAGTGTAACTGCTGTTGCGCTTTCCTTCATGTATGTGAAGGCAATCCTGGTGACTGGTGGACAGCGCTGGAAAGTGAGCCCTCGCTTGGCAGCATGTCGCAGCTCCAGCCACTGTGGAACCGTGACGCAGCTCTCTATGCCTACGACGCTGACGGCACTTCAAGCAGCGATGGACGAGGTGGGTGTGATGAGTCGTAAATCTCCATGACTTTCGATAATTTAAGTTCACCGTTTCTGAAAGGTGTACTCATTTTGAAGAGTCACAGTCATTTTTTTTTTTTTGGATAAAATTTCTTGTAAAGTCCATGTTTTCTCTGTCATGGCCTTGTGGTTTAAGTGAATGTAGAGGGTAGCTGCTACAATTACTCCATGTTTCATGCTGCCTTGTTTCACTTAGAGTTTACAACAATGAACGTAAATATTTGTCAGGTTCACTATGAAACGGGAAGAACAATGTGAGGTGTTTCAGAACCTTAAAATGAATACTCAGGTGATTGTCTTATCACATTCAGCCTTTGACACAAATTCAAGGAAAAGATGTTGACTTTCAGTAATAGTCCCTTCATCTTTCACTGAGGTTCTTAGCTATCATACCATGAAAGTAACAAGACCTGAGAATGCTTTTCCATGCCATATATCCTTTTTTTTAGTTGGGTATATTGTTATGTAGCCATAGCTCATTATAAGAGAGAAAGAAGTGGATGCTACTGCTGTGGAAACTAACCCTGAACGTATCACTTACCAAGACTTTTGCTTGTGTCTCTTTGTTTTTCAGGTGAGATGGGTGGTATTGCTTCATCGGCGCTGAACCAGATGCTTAGCAGCCTGTCTACGCCCGCTCAGTTCAATGTGATAAGAGTCTACATCTGCGCTCCCCAAGACATGCAGGAAGAGGCTTCAGCACTGCAAAAGGTAGTGACAGCATCGTTGTTGTTGTTGTTGTTGTTGTTGTTGTCGTCGTCGTCGTTGTCGTCGTCGTCGTCGTTGTTGTTGTTGTAGTTGTTGTTGTTGTTGTTGTTGTTGTTGTAGTAAAGTAAGTGGTGATGATGTATCAGAGGGCACTATGGAGATATATGTGTGCACAGTGTTTAGGAAACTGATCTTTATAAGGACACATATACAGCTCATCACAGGTTATTAAATTTGAAAATGTTGCCCTCTGGTATGAGAAGACAATGGTATGAGCATAAATTGCATGAAACTCAGTGATGTAATAAACATTAGAAATTGGGAAGATATGCAGAAATATGGCTGTAGTGTGTAAAGTGGAGCATTGTTTCACATACACTGTGTGCATTTTTCATGCATGTTTAGTTATTCTTTTCATCATTTTCATCAGCGTTATTTTTGTCTTAGTCACGATTATCATCATTGTTATACCATTGCAATGGATAAATTTGTCCAGGACTACACCAGTCAGCTGAGGACCATTGGTGACAAGGAGGGTCGCTTTGTGCTGTTGGTTCACCTGACCTTTGACCCCGAGTCAGCGGCGACGTCCCTCCTGGACGAGGACCTAGTGAGGATGCACGCCGTGCGACAGAAGGAAGTGGAAAACTGCACCGTCTTTGTTAACTTCCTGGGTCAAACCATTGACAGGTTAGTAAGGGGTCGCTCACAATGGTTGTATTTGTTAACAATGACACCTTGAATTCATCCAGGCAGTGTGATGAGATTGATTAGTTGTTGATTGTGTTGTAGTGTTTGATATCACTGGGAGAGTTTCACATATTTATGCACCCAAAACTTCAAAAATCATTTTTTTTTTTATTTATTTAGCTAACATTGTTGCATTGATTGATTGATTTGATTTGATTTTATTTGATTTCTGCATTTTTTTTTCATTCATAAATGAAATACAAAGTCAATTGAAGGAACTGATTGAGTACAGTAAAGTTTAAACCTGACAGTTAAAACCGATCAATGATTAATTCAAATGTCCAATGCAAAATGAAAACAAAGAGGCATTATTTTATGCATATACTTATGCAAGCATAGGATCATGTATGTCTGTCATTCAAAGACAAATTAAGCAACTCTGAATGTAACAGAAATACAGAAGACCATCATCATAAGCAAACGCTCGACGAGGACAATGGCGTCAGACAAACAAGTGAAAAAGATACATGAAAAAGAAACAAATGAAAAAGAAACATTGTGATAACCACATGATTTCTTCTTGAAATGCACTGTATGCAGTTGCCAGCTTGCCTGTACTTATGATCATTCTTCATTTCCAACATTTCATGTGTTAGTAGAAAAAAAAAGAAGAACAGGAAAACTGAAATGATTAGATCATTCAGTACACATGTTTGATGGCATTACAGTTTATAGTGAGAAAGAAAGACTGATCACTGTGATATGCAAGTTGAAGCTGATTTTATTGTGAAGGAGTTCTTTTCCAGAAATGACACAACATTTTTGCAGTTTTATGGTGCAATGATAGAATTTTTTTTTTTCAGGAACAGCTCTTCAAAGATGATACAGATGTTCATCAGATACAACCTGTCAATGACATATGCACAGCATCCCTTGTTGCAAATTCCTTGTTCTCATTTTTTCCCATATTATAAAAAAATAACAGGTTTACTGTTGAGGAGGTGGAATTGGGCCATTTACATGAGCCGGGATCCAAGCCTGCCATATTCTGCTTCAACAGAAGCAAACAGAGGTTGGTCTCAGAAATTGGCCCATACCTTAATTATAGTAGTGATGGTAATAATGATGGTCGTGATCATGGTTACGATGGTAATGATGATGATGATGTTTTATCTGATGAAGATGATGATAATGACAAAAATAATAATAAACGTTTGTGATAATGATTTTTTTTAAATTATTACAATAAGGGAAAAAAACTTAAAAGAAGACTAGAAAAGAATAAATAGACAAACGAGAAGAAAAACAATATGATGAAAATAAAGAAGAATATTGATGATAAGGATTGTAGTGATAATGATAGTAATACCAGCAAAGAAGATGGACAAGGACAGTGCCTGCCAGTACTGCTTAGAATCCAAGACATCATTCCAAAAAAAAAAAAAAGGCAGCTAAATATGAATAGGATGCTTGTCATGCACATCAGAATATATAAAGGGTTTGATGAAAACATGAAATACTGTGCTTATAGTTTTGTTCCTGCTACTGCTAGAAAAGAATGGAATTTCCTCTTTGAATGATTTTCCCATGCTTTCTCTTTACAGGTCAGCACATTTTGAGGAAGGTTCTGAGGAACTGAAGATGCGAATCAGAAACAGCGGGAGTGCCAAAATAATTGAAGATGGCGACAGTCCAAAGGACAGGGTGGATCGAGTTTACCAAGAGCTAGAGAAAATCATCAAGCTGGTGAGAAAATAGTTTCTTTCTTCGGTCCATTGCATCATGATATAGAAGTACTATCGTGTCAAAGTACTGTCCTGAAAACCTCCTAAAATATGCAAAGAGATCCCTTAAAGTTCATGTGTCTCTTTTGCAACCCTAAAATTAGATTCCCTTTGTAAGCTGACATATTGTAGAGGTAGGTAATTCAAACCTTTCCTCACAATTATAAAACTGGAATCTTCTTTATGATTAAGGGGTTTCCTTTGAATTCATTCAACATTTAAAAAAGCCCAAGCATTATTCTCAGTATGAAAGGGGAGTATATTCTTGAGTGGCAAGGCATTAGTTTGTTGTTTCTTTTTATAACACTGTAAGGTGTGTCACTGTAAGATTTCATAATCAATGTTGGGAGACATTTTTCTTCAATCTCATATAATTGTGTGACATTTGCAAAAGGGATATATTACCTTTAACCATGAGGGGAAAAACTCAGGAGTTATCTTAAATTGTATTTTTAAACCTTTAATGCTTGTTATCATCAACAGGAGTTGGGTATCGAGGGCCCCCCGCAATCCTCGGACACCGACGACGACTCAGGGTTTCCCAGTGAGCTGGATGAGAGCACGGAGGAGCGGTGCGGAGGACTCCAGTGGGATATCCATGGAGACGGAGAGCAGCAAGAGATTTTGGCCAACATCTCCGGTGGAGGCACGTGTGCCTTGGCCTTTGAGAAGGTATGACACACATCCCTCTCTGAATCAAGACTTGCTGTGAAGGCTGTGGATCACAAGCCACTAATGTTGTGTCCAAACAGTTGCGCACAGTAATTACGTCTTATGTGAATTCATCTTACAAAACCGTTTGCAAATATATGAGTGTCACTTCAAAGAAATATTCGCGGCCATGAGAGGTGTATTAGATTAATTGGGCCAAAGGGAGTCATTGCACAGTAAAGTGTCCCTGTATGCCCATATTATTGCTTGTTACTCAAATATTGCAGCAGTCAAACAGTAGATTATTGAAACATTATGTTTTCTACCATGGTTACGTAATGATATTGTTGTCTGGTGGATTAGAGAACAGGAACAAATTGTGCATGATGCTGACAGGCGCGGTTCAATTTTCAGTCACTGGAATTCACTCCAAATAGATTGCTTATTTCACATACCAATATGTCTTTCCCAGATGTTTGCTTTCTCACATAGACTTGTGTTGTTTGTGAATCTTGTGAAATCAATGGTTCATTCAGATATCAAATCAATTGTAATACTTGTGTTATCATATTTAAAGGAGAAAGTTCCACTAAAAATTCAACATTCTATTTCACTAAGATAATTACGTGCATGTGTTTTGTGTGTCTGTGTTTATGTGCACAGTGAATAGTAAGACATGGTAAAAGTTAGAGTGATGCCATTTGCAACAATAAAGTAAATTTGCTATTAAAAATCTTTTTGCTATTAAAAATCTTTAAAGTTTTGTTAACAGACTTGGGGGACAATGATTTCGGTAGTAGCAAATTTTACCTCTTCATTTCACAAGAAATTGTCAACACAACTGAGGTATGGTATTTTTCAACCTTTCTGACCGCAGCACTATGAGTGTATGAGTGAGCATGTGAGTGCGGCCGGACCACTCCCACCCCTGCTGGTCAGCGGAGATGCCGGGAGCGGGAAGTCCCTGCTCCTGGCGCGGTGGGTCCAGCTCCGACAGAAGAGCGTGCCCTCGGGGCTGGTCCTCTACCACTTCGTGGGGGCCCCAAACTCCTCCAGCGCCAACGCTGTCACCATGATACGCAGGATGACTGCACAGGTATATATGCCGAAAACGAACGATTCAGTGCTGCTGCAAGACTTTAAAGATAGTCAGAGTTGATGGCTAATTTGACCAATGTGTCCCCTTGGCCAAGAGCTGGTATGATGCTGGGGCTGGTCAAGGTTCAAAGTTTAATACACCCTCCATCCTCCCCTCACCCCCGCCCCAAAAATGAAAAGAAAAGAATTAAAACAATACTGATATAACTTTTGTAAGGATGATATGGTCGGCTGACTAGAGCTACTCATTAACTGAAGGCAGAGCTTTATTTTTTTTTATTTTTTTATTTTTGTCACCACGTCCTTCTCTGTGCAGACTGTGTGTTCCTGTGTTGAACAATAAAGAAATATTGGGTGCACAACCTGCAGAATCTCAGGTCGGTCTCTATACCTGGTAGAAAAATCATATCACATTTGCTCCATTATTCTCAATCCTTTGCTCCTCGTTTGCTCTGCAGTTGATGCAGCAGGTGTCCACTCCACCCGCCCTGACCTGTGAGCCCTCGCGGCTGGTGGAAGAGTTCCCCAAGTGGCTGGAGAAAGTCTCCACCAAGCTGGCCGGGGGAATCACCATCGTCATCGACTCACTCGACAATCTTCAGGTGAGTGCATCACTTCTTGCGATGCAGGATTATTTCATTCTTAACCGGTTGAGGACGGGCTGATTTTGCCACGACACGCATTTCGTATAGACACCTATCCAAGTGTACTAGGGACTCGTCCTCAACAGGATAAGTGTTGGGGTTTTTTTTCCCCTTCCTGTTCTACAGTTATTCATTTTCCATCTTGCAGTGTTGTTGTTGTTTTTTGTGGGAGATAAATTGTCACAATATGTATCAATTTGTCTGATTTTAGACTGAAACTATGTTTTGTTTTCGTGGCATAAGTGATGTATTTTGTGTGGAGGTTCACCTTACTTTCCTACACTTTGATACTGGGAATTTTCCATTGCCTCTCTCTGAAAGTGTATAGATCATGTCTGTCATTTTTCTTGTCTCTTTGTGCACTTTTTCAACTCATGTTACCACCAATCTGGTACATTTTACAAAATTTTGCCTTTTCATGCAATCTCAGCAGTTATTTGAAATGTGTTGTGCGTAATGCACAATGTGAACCATTTTGGGGCATTCCTCAGGAAGCGTCGTTGCGACAGTGGAATTCAGCTGTACCTTCACATAATGGTATTGACTGCTACATGCAAACCAACGTAGCTTCATGTCTTTGTTCACATTATTTGTCTCATGTGCTTTTATGATACACAGAACAGAGAAACTCACCTAGGCTGGTTGCTAGACCCTCTTCCTGTTGATACCAGAGTTATTGCCTCGGCCAATCCTGAGAATTGTTTGCCTGCCTGGAAGTAAGTCTAACTCTTCTCTTTTGTATTGGTTTTACTTGTTCTACTCATATAATTAGGTTATGTGAATGTTTCAGAACATATCTGTCTGCAATCCGTGACAGCTTTGAGTTTGTTCTAAGTGATCATTGCTGTAATATTAGATGAAGAGTCAGTTTCACTAGAATCTGCATGCAAAGTTAAATTTTCACAGAATATCCACTAAATATTTCCAAGATCAATGCGTCATCTGTTTTGTCTTTAATTCCCTAAAGGCCACCAGGTTTGTGAGATTTAAATTGCATGTTTGAAGGTTGTCCAAGTCTTCATGGTTGCACAACCTCCTTTACATTGTGGTAGAAGGTACATTGTAGAAGGATGCAGAATTGAAAAGCAGACACCATCTCCTCCAGTAAGTTGATGGGAGAGCATACGCACCTAATCCACGTAGTGTTTATTTGCTTGTTTGCTTTACTTCCCCCCTCCACACCCCCAAGGTCATGGCCCACCATCCATCTGGAGCCCCTCTCACCAGCCCACTCCAAGGACCTCGTTCATGCCCTCTGCCAATCCAGCGGCCTCCCCATGGCTCCGGAGCAAGAGGCGCTGGTGGTCGCCCACTGCCGCACCCTGCAGACCCGCCTGCCCCTCTATGTCACCCTCCTGGTGGATGAGCTCGCCCACAGCGACCGGTCGATGCCAATCAGCGAGAAGCTAGTGGCTGGATGCCTTGATCACGTGGACACCGTGTCACTCTACCAGTATGTGTTGGAGTCCCTGGAAACAGACCATGAAGACTCCAGGTGTAGGGGACTTGTCAAGAAGGTATCAAACTCTCTCATGACGTCAATAGGGATGATGACGATGATGATGATGATTACGATGATGACGATGATGATGTTGATTATGATGATGATGATGATGTTGATGATGATGATGATGGTGATGATGATGATGATGATGTTGATGATGATGATGATGATGATGATAATGATGGTGGTGATGATGATGATGATGATGATATTGATGATAATGATAATGATAGTGATGACAACAGAAATATTAATGGTGCACTACTAAAGAAATTGATGCTGATGAAAATTATGATGATTGGGATTATGTAAAGGTAACAATGGTCCTGGTAGTAATCATGAGGGCAGTGATACTGATGATGGTAAATGTTCTATGTGGTTTAATACTATTGATGATACAAACCATGATCTTAATGATTGTGATGATGACGATGATGACGATGATGATGATGGTGATGATGACGATGATGATGATAATGATGATTTCATGATGATGGTTGATATGATGAATGTTGATATGAGCATGATGAGGATGGAGGTGGTGATTGGAGTAGGGATTACTGGTAAAGCAGTAGATAGTGCATAAATTTGACATTGGTAGTGTAATATTGCCAGTTATGAGACAGAAGGACAGAAGCAGTGATAGTATTTATGTATAACTCTGATCAGTATATTCCATGTGCAGACATTCCTAGACATCTGAATACTGATGGGTATGCAAGTTATCTTCTCTTGTTGATGTTGCTGCAATTATGAATTTTATACATGAAGCAGGATCGGCTGTGCAATTGACCATACCAAATGTTATAGTATGTTGACCTTGGGAAAAGCTTGTAGACCTTACCACATCCCAGCCAGGATCCAAACTTGCTTTCTGGGACACAAGACAAGTGTTTAAACAATGAGAGTGATTGTGTCCCACCTCGACGATATCTCCTCAGGTATGCCTGCTTGTGTATGCGGCGAGGAACGGCATCGCGGAGTCTGAGCTGTTTGACCTCATCCCCGACCTGACTTGGAATCAGTGGGCGCCTCTCTGTCACGACCTCATTGACCGACATGTCATGACCTTCAAGGCAGGGGTCATCACCTTTGCCCATGAACAGGTTAGGGAAGACTGCATGGTGTTTGGGGCTTATTCGGCCAACAATCAATCAATCAATACTACACAGTTAACCTTTAATACTAGATGGAAATCGCTTTATGGAATCCTCCCGTAATCAAATGAGTTATGATATGATGGATTTGTCGGTTGAGTATGATAAGGATGTCAAGTTTGCCATAAGCTATGGCATTTTTGGCACCTTAATGCCCGTATCTTTCAGAACAGATGAATTGTTCTACATGTATGTTGATTCTGTGAATCAATATACAATGTACCAAGGATTTACTGTTGCTAATGTGTTACCTAATGTTTGCATGTTTTCATTCATTGTACATCATCATTGTCTTCTTTGGTAGATATGTTTGCTCTGCATGAATATATACTTGGTAACTGTTATATAAATCAACAATATCCATTTCCTCATTCAGATTTATTTGTGAGTCACAACAAACACTTTGATAAAATCATGTGGCATGAAAACCATGAGGAACAGAAGTGTGTGTAACTCAGTGGCAGCAATATCATCTGTTCTTTTTTCTCCCAGCAATATGTGGAAATATAAGGATACAGTAATAGCACTCTTATGCTGATGTTTAGATAGCATACTTTTGGATATGTAGTACCCTGTGAAGCAAGTTGTGCCTAAGTGTAGTTGACATGCAATGCAGCTAGGAATACGAAGGTGATAAATGAATTGTGCAAGCATATTTCACCTCCAGATATCACTTGTGTTTGTTTTCAAGGCCCGCAAAGCTGTGCAGCTGAGTCACTGTACGGAACAGCACAATGAGCGAGAGCTGCAAGCTGTGGGGAACAAACTCATCCACTACTTCAAGAAGCTCCTCAAGTGAGTGAACTCTGGAAATTCTTGCAATTCAGGGGTAAAACTTCACCTTCTTTTGAGCTGTACTTTAAAGAAAAGAGGGGAGTCAGATAGATGGAGAAGCATTATATGAGAGATACTGTGATGGCGTTAAAATATCGCCACATCTAAGTTACGAAAATTATTGTGGTCGAAAGCTTTATTTCATGGATACATCTGTCAAACTTTCAGACATCACAGTTTTCATATTTGAGTGAAAATGAGCAAAGAAAATGGGATTCCATCTCATTTTTTATTCATATTGTATATTTCTGGTCAGTGTCTCTACATGTTTGAGTTTTTACAGTGTACAAGTATATGTCTAATTTCAATGAAACATTCAGTGTTCTGTTACTTTATTGATTAAAGTCATACTGACTAGTCATTGTGAGTGCCAGCTCACTGGTGGTTGGAAAGAGCAAGAGATCATTACTAGTACTCAACAAACTCAAGTGTCTAAGCTTCTGTTAAGTGTTAAGCATGATTTTGTTATTGATTTTGTTTTGGTTTTTGTGTTTTGTGCGTAAGTGCATATAAAGTGCATATCTATCTGTGTTGTCATCATCTCACACTCCCCATAACAGACCTGGCTCCGTGACGGTCCGCCTAACCGAGGAGCTGCCCTACCTTATCCAGGTCTCTGGGAACAGTAGCCGCCTCCAGGAGACCTTGAGTAACCTCTGCGTCTTCCGCATTATGTACTCCAGGGGGCGCTGTTCGGAGCTGTTGGCCTACTGGCAGGGGATGGGCATCGACCGGCAAGCGATGACAAACATCTACTTTGCTACCATCAAGAAGGTGGAAGAAAGTAAGCTGGAATGATCTACCAAAGTCATTTGTAGTCCACAAATACTCTATGAGAGTGCCATTTATCAGGGAGAAAGCTAGTTTGTGCAAAGTTAGGAAAATAGTAGCTATTGATACAATTTGTAGGTGGGAATATTACAAATATTCACACAGATGGTACAAATATTACACCAGTAGGTGATCAAGAACTCTTTGTGTGTTGCAACCTATGCCCACCTCTTTGAAGCAATACTCGTGGTTGTTGTCATCGATGTTCTTCTCCTCTCCAATTCATCATCTTGATAAAGTGGACTCCCGTTATAACAAAGTCCTCTGGACTGGCAGTTTTCTTTCATTATATCGAAATTTCGTTATAAATAAACAATAAAAAAAACAAAGAGTGGATTATGTTGCGGTCTGAATTTTTACTTCGTTGTAACCAGAATTTCGTTATAACTGTGTGCGTTATAACGGGAGTGCACTGTATTATTGTTGGTGTTAGTATAACTGATATTTTTATCATTACTGGTACATTTACCGGTGGTATTAGTATCATAATAATGATGATGATGCTGACAAACATTGTTATTATCATTACTATTATAATTGTTTGTCATGATGATCATCGTCGTCGTCGTCATCATCATCGTCGTCTTCATTGTTATTGATACTCAAGTTGAATCATCCTCCCTGTTTCTCTCACAACAGATATTGGAGGACACATCACCCTGCCACTGATTGCTGACATGTATGAGATGTTGGGGAGATTTGTAAAGGATCTGGGACTTCTCAACCAGGTAATGGGGGCATTCAACAGAGATGTTAAAAGTTGATCTGGCACCACTTATAATTAATTTAAGTGAACCTCTAGGGGTGCATGTTCCTGGCTCTAAGTAATGATGCAGTTGGATAATGCAGTGAGATACTTGATGAACTTTCTTCTTTTTGTTTCTCAGTACCCAGTCTGATAGTATCTTTGGATGCTAAGATGTGATAAACCATGCATACATCTGGTACCAATATATTAACCTGTGGAGGACGGGCTGATTTCGCTTTAACACGCATTTCCCATAGACACTTGCCCGAGTATACTTGGGACTCATCCGCAATGGGTTAATAAAAACAGTGTTTCTGTTTATCATGATTAAGGCACATGTGTCTGTGTTCCTTTAATTGATTGTATCATGAAATGAATAATATCAATGAAGCTAAAGTTCTGTTTGTCCAGTGTACTCTCCAGCTACCTATCGCTATCTGTACTCCTAACTGAACTGCTGAAACAAATTTGTAACTTCTATCTTGCTTTACTGCCACCGCACAGGCCGTAGGGTCAGTGCAGAGGGCACTGGAGATCCGCGAGTCCATCGACCCGGACCATGTGAGCGTGGCGCAGTGCTTCCACCTGCTGGGAGCTATCCACGGCCAGGGTGGCAAGTTTGGCTCGGCGGAGGCGTACTACCAGCAGGCCCTCATGATCAGTGAGAATGCCCTGGGCAAGGGCCACCTGGGAGTGGCCAAGGTCCTGGATTCTCTGGTCGTCATCTTCCGCAAGCAGAACAAGTATGTAGCCCACCCTCCCCCATCCCCCCCCCCCCCCCCGACCCTTGAGTTTTGCCACTGAAGTGCTTCATTAGAAAACTGATTATCTGCACAGTTATGTGACTATTAAGGAATAGCAAGGTGGCGGCTGTAGTGAAGTAGTTCTCTCCAAATAATACTATGAAACCAGTATTTGCACCCCCTCCCCCTGCATCCCTATCAACAATCTTTGCATACATGAGCTGTATTGTTTAATAAGGTAATGTTTACCTGAAGCAATACAGGAACTAAAAGAGGACAGTTTTGAATGAACATGCTGTACATTCAATCAACCTCATTTTCTTCCATCTTTCACACCAGGCACTCGCTGGCAGATCCCCTCCAAAAGCGAGCGCACGCCATCAGGAAGCAGGCGCAGACGCAGCTGTCCACCCACCAGGCGAGGGCGCTGTCTGCCCTGCGCCGTCGCACACTGCAAATGGAGCAGCTGACGCAGGGGGCCGAGTCTGCCGACCTGGCACGGACCCTGAATGAGCTGGGCATGCTGTACTACCTGCAGAAGGATTGTGGGTAAGCAATCCGTGCATACCAAGAGCTAATGTGTTGCCCTTTTGAAAAAGAATGTATCAAGTTGTAATATATGAAAGTTTAGTAATAATCTACTGAGGATGATGATGATTATTTTAACAATAATGGAAATGATATTCAGAATTGTAATAGTAATGATGATGATTATGGTGATGATGAAGAAGCACAATCATATTCATAATGATAATGATGCACAATCGTAATCATGAAGATAACAACAATCATAGTAACATTAATGTTGCGAGCAAGATGAGGTACTGCTTTGAACAAAGTGAATTTTGTGGTCCCGATGTGCAATTTCTGTCCCTTTCATGACAGCATACCAAATTCTCACTGTGTTCAGGTTACTCATTAACCTCATCGAAAGGTATTAAAATGCTTTGAAAGAGTATGTCAAGGTCCATTGACAGTGTGGATAGATTTTGAAGAGATTCTCATCTCACAGTTGAAAGGGATTATGATAATGAGAGTGACTTTCATATTTCCATGTACACCACAGAGCCGCAGAGAGCTACTTCAGACGAGCCCTGGCAATGCGTGAGTCCGTGCTGGGCCCAAGTCATGTGGACGTGGCCCAGAGTCTCCACAGTCTGGCCACCCTGCACACCGACAGGGACGAGACCGCCCTGGCAGAGGAGCTCTACGAGAGGGCGCTTTTCATCCGTAGCGCTTCCATGCCGCAGGACCACCCATTGGTGCTGGCAACGGCTAGAAGTCTGGCTGTTCTATACCGGAAACAGGTGGGCACCTCTCCCATGGCACTCCTTGTCCCTGCCCGACAGTTTAACCCATTGTCTACGGGAACCTATTGCCCCTGTTTTGAAGCAATGGGAATTCAAGTAGTCTCGGAAGCAACGGGATACATGTTTCGTTAGCCCCTCTCGAATGTTTGGCTTTAACCCTATTATTACCGTTGGTAGTGGTGATGTGCCAACTATGCCAGTGGTCATTCTTTTGTGTTGAAGCGGACAGCATTGCTGTGTGTCCCTGTGTAGCCATCGAGCACTCCTCTCCAAATTTTATTCAAATTTTTCCAAGAGAAGACTAAATTGTGTGGAATTTCTGATCAAATTTGCCATAAGTCTAGTCATGGGAAACAAGAACATTTCGTCGCCGGTCACACGAACCGACGAATCCCTCAGGTTTGCGTAAGAATGACAATTCGAGAAAATCGCGTTTGAAGTTAACCCATTTTTGACTTATGGTTGCTACACTTTCATGTCTATAATTTCCAGTTATTTTTGTAGTACATCAGACTTCAATTCTTGCTCTAACTTGTGAAGATTTTATCGATTTGTATTGTTAACAAATAAGCGGGAAATCGTCAAAGAGCTGCATGCATGTTATTTTCCATACGTGTCCATATGCACATGTACATTGAGCGTTGTCATTGTCAACACATGTATTACATAGTACGCACACTGTGCGCGCGGTCAATGAACTGTTGAATCTCAAAAACTACACGCAAGTCAATGCGCACTGATTCGTCGGTTCGGTGACCACGCGGTCACCGAAAACCGTCGAATCGCCTGATTGTTTAACACACGCATCTATGGGGAAAACAAATAATTTTCACAAATGGAATTACAAACTTCTACAAAAGTGATAACTACGTAAAAATTACACCGAATTACACACTGAGAATTTCAGAATATGTAGTATGGAATGTCTACTATCGAAATGATTGAAAATCTCAAAATCGAAAATTTGACCCAAAATCGAGTGATTCATCGGTTCGTGTGACCGGCGACGATTTGTTGAGCTCTCTCTTCTCGGTTTGTTGTTTTTGAGGCTTCAGATACCACTTTAGTGAGGTTGACTAGACTTTTGTCTACTATGATGTATGCACAACACAAGTACATGTATCTCCTTGCTTTAGGAATCTCTTGTATATAAGCTGATTAGGAGTTACATTCTGTGTGTGAGCAGATAGGGCCATCTGAGAAAAAAACAACAACATGAGACACAGAATTGTAACAAGCAGTGTCATAGACAGTGCACCTTAACAGTTTCTTTATGTAGCAGTGAAAGCACATTTCCAAACATCCAAGGGAGCATGTTAAAACTTAACCTGTTGAGGACGAGTCCTGAGTATACTCGGGCAAGCATCTATGGGAAATGTGTGTTATAGCAAAATTAAACCGTCCTCAATGGCTTAAAAGCAAGTAGAATTATGAAAGTGGGTGATATCTAGCTTCTTTATTTTGTTCTGATGGTTTATAATTTTGGGCAATTTGAAACATCACTTACTGCGAACTGGTCTGTTGGTATGGAAATGTTGGTACCCTTGTGAATCTCTTCTTTGTCTGAAATGTATGAACTTTGCATTGCTGATTTTTTTTTTGAGCACCTTGGAGTGGATATGTTGCGCGTTATAAATGTCTATATTATTATTATTATCATTATGTTCCTTTTTCTTTTATACATGTAATCCATTACAGGGAAAGTTTGACAAGGCTGAGCCCCTGTACCTGCAAGCTGTGGAATCCAAGGAGAGGAAGCTTGGAGGGAACCACCCCAGTCTGGCCACAGCTCTCGTCAATCTGGCTGTACTCAGGTGCCAACAGGTAGATACGAGATTTGATCACCATTTTCTATAGAAGACCACTTGGATTATTGCATAACCAATACTAATGTGATAAAAACTACTCCGTACACATTTGATACAGTGATCTCACCCAGTAATAATACCAATAGGCAACTTTAGTGTGTGGCTGCCTGGCCTGCAAAAGATGAAATACTGTAAAACCAGGATTATCTGCGTGCATTTTAATTTTGCAAATTTTGCGAGAGCCAAGATTCATGAAATGAAAATAAACATGAAATCTTCCTGTCTACACTATATGCATTGAATGCCAGTGGCAACTCACGAAAATTTTATGCTGTGTAAAAGGTCATCGGCTCTAATTCGCAAAAATTTCATGCTGGAAAATATCTTGCTTTACAATATTGTGATTTTAGGCATCACTTTGCCCCTGCACGATTGGAGCAGTGTTTACCCCTTCTATATATGTATATATATATTTATGCAAAAACATCTTGCAAAAATGTCCGTGACCTCCTCATTCGCGAAAATAGCTGTAGGTGAAAATAAAAGCTTATACAGTACACTTCTTCAATCATGTGATTAACAAAGAAAATTGAAGCTTACTGTATAATAGTCAGTAGCAGTGAATATAATCACCAAGTTCTGATTGAGTCTTTTGTTTCATTTGTAATTTAAAAAAAAAAATCAGGGTAAGCATGATGAGGCATCTCCGCTGTACGAGGGTGCCCTACGGATCTACGAGGAGCACTTTGGGCCGAACCACCCCCGCGTGGCGGACACGCTGCGCAACCTGGCCGTGCTGCGCTACGAGCAGGGCGACTTCCAGGACGCGGCCGTGCTCTACAAGCGGGCCAACGAGATCAAGGAGATGGAGAGCTATGGGAGCAAGCCGATGTCGAGGCGGTCGTCGAGCGCTGGCTCCACCATGCTGAAGCTAGCGTCACAGGTCCACGCCACGTCGAGGTAGCACACGGAGGCCTAGACTCCAGCTCAGTGTTGCCGATACAAATGCCAACTATCTAATGATGCAGAGTTCTATTGGCTAGAAATTTCATTGGTAGTTTAAATTTTAGTAGTCCATGTATTTTGTAAATCTCCGTCTGCGTAAGTGTGTGTGAGAATGTATACCGACAAACATTCAATGATGAATGCTCGCTGCCAAGTGCATGTGAAGGGTATGACAGTTTCCCACCTGTTTCAGTTCATAAACTAAATTTAAACCATGGATTTTGTTAATCAGGGCCAATGAATCATATCTACCCAGCACTGAAAGAAGCAACACACCTGCACTGCATCCGCACAGCAGGACATCATGTGAAATCAGTACTTATTGCACATAATGATGTACACATTGCTTTGATATCAAGAATGAGCAGTGGTATGTTAACTCATTGAGGATGAACTGATTTTGCTATAACATGCATATCCCATACATGCCTGTCCAAGTATACTCTGGACTAGTCTCCAATGAGTTAACAGACTTCAAAATTATGATGAGGTACTTTATCTAATCATTTTTGTTTCTTCTTTAATGTATTAGCTAATCTGTGCAAGTGTGTGATGTAGTCATTTCTTGCTACTAATGATGTCTGTTTGATTATTCTGTCTGTTGATGTTGACTGTTCTTCGTGCTACACCTTGATACTTTGTCATGGCTTCCTTGAGGTTTTGAAGTGAGTATCACCTTGAGATGTGTAAAGGTAGACAAAAAAAAACAACCAAATCATAAGTATGCTCTTTGTAAGTATGCTTTTACATCTGTATAATATAGTTGCGCTTCAGTATCATCGAGGCGTACTATCTGTGCAATATGCCATCTTAAAGTCGTTGCATTCGATTATAAAATTCACTTGATTAAAAGCTGATTAGTTGGACGGTATTCATAATGGACATGCAATAATCCTTGCATGCTGATGATCTGTATTATATTTTAGGTATTCTCAACTAAATTGTGTAGTCCAATTGGTTCAAAACCTGAGGCACAAACACAGGTGATAGCTATCGAAGTATTTAGCTATTCTTTCATTGGAATTGTACTGTTCGTCTGTTTTGCAGTCTTTTTTATTCATAAAGACAGCACAGCATAGTTGGTATTTCTTGTCTTTGAACGAGGAAGCCAATTTTGTATTTATAAAGCATTCCAGTATTCTGAGGGCTGAAAAGGCATGTTGTTAATGGAAAAACAATATATCTTTATCTTTCCTGCAATAAAACAGTATTTTCCATGAACCTGCAGTATTTTTGGTGAAAAACTCTACAAAATACTGCCAAGAAAGTAAGTCGAAATCTTTGCATTAACCTTGACTTTTTAGGGTCCTTTCGAGAAATATCACAAGTCTGTTTAAATATTAGAGGCTTACCAATATAGTAGAGGCTGTACTCTGAATAGTTGCTAATTGTTACAGAACGAAAAAAAGAAGAAGATATGATTCAACACAGGGGTTAAAGTGTTCATCATTCTGTCACATTGATTAAAGAAAAAAAAAAAAAGCACCGACGTAGGCAAAAAATGTACTTATAAAAATGAGGGCTGTCAACTTTTAAAAGTTTCCATTAAAGCAGTATATTACTACCCTTTATCCAAACATATTGCCCAGGTGAAGTACCATCAGAACACTCCCATAAGCTTTTATTCTTCTGGAAATAAGATAAAAGTGAAGAAATGATCTGTTTTGTTCTGATGCAGAGTTTTTAGGATTAAGTATTCAAAAGCGCAAGAATGCCCAAAGTAGAATGTTGAAGATCAGAGCAGGGTGTTATAACAGGGCAACCTTGCAAGAAGGACTTAAAAACCATGGCAATTACCTTGTTACAGTGCACTACCGTTATAACGAGCTCAGTTATAACAAAATTCCAGTTACAACGAAATAAAAATTCAGGCCGCCGCATTATCCGTTCTTTGTTTATTGTTTATTTGTTCATTTATAATGAAATTTCGATATAATGAAAGAAAATTGCTGGTCCCGAGAAGTTCGTTATAACGGGAGTCCACTGTACATCAGGTTTCTCACTATAACAGGGTACAAAAACGAAGTGTTGGGAGTAGAGACTTGCAAAATCACTTGTTTTGTAAGAGGATTTTGTTATATCTGACTTGTTTATTTTGTAATGAGATTCCTTCCATCAGCATGTGCACTGTTCCCTTCTCTCTCCAATCATGTGCTGTTCAAGCCTTTTTTCCTGTTCCTTCCTAAAGATGTTAGGGCATTATACTGTATACACCAAATATTTCATGAGGATTTTATTTTGCGAATTTTGTGAGCCGAGTGCTATCTGTGAATTTAAAAACGTGAAAATATTTGAGTTAACTCTATCTGCTCCCAACATGAATATCACATGCACACATACATTTGTCTTTTCTTTACTGTGCTCCACAATTGCAAATTTAATCACTCGCGAAATTGTCGGGAAGTCCCGAGTCGCAAAAAATTAGACACCCTAGATATATGGTGTATACAGTATTTCATACCATAATCTCTTTCATTGTACATGACAAGATGGATCTGTGACTTACTAAAAAGATGACATACTTTTCTGACATATGCAAAGCAATTTTTATAATTAAAGGGATGGTATAGTTTTGGTTGAGATGAGGGATTTAGATTTAACTTTTTACGAGATGATTAGAAACTGCTTACGAAATATTACAAAAGATACAATTTTAAGAGGAATACAAAGTTTATTTGATGAAAATATTTCTGAAATGGCCGAGATATCCCCCAAAACAAAGTAAAACAAAGTGATCCGAAAAAAAAAAAAGGTAGGTAGGTCCCTCCTTTCAATAGGACCTCTGTTTTTATTGGTCGTTTCAAAACCTACAAGTATTTTCATCAAAGACACATTGAATTCCTCTTAGAATTGTATGCCTTTTAATATCTCATGTAAGTGGTTTCTAATTATCTTGCAAAAATTTAAACCTGAATCCCCATCTCAACCAGAACTATACAATCCCTTTAAGAATTAAATACCATGTGTATGTATTGTATCTACTGTATTATGTTTGGGTGAACTGTGTTCAATGACAGGCACTACCACTAGTATAATTGTACATCTGACACAGTATTCTATTTAAATTGGAACATACACATTTTTTGTGTTCTGGAAGGGTGTGAAAATCTTCACCAGATTTTTGAAGTGTTCTAGCATTGCATTATGCATCCTTATGTGTACACAGTATTGTGACAAATCTCAAGTTTATTCTATACATTTTATATGAGAAGCTATTTATTTTTCATACAAGATTGTACATAAATGAAACTTTTTATATTAGTATTAAAAAGTATAGCTGGTGCTAGAAATAATAATGTATGTCATACTGAAGTTTCTGTGAATTTCATGTCGCATGTGTGTGTGTGTGTGTGTGTGTGTGTGCGTATGTGTGCGTGCACTTGTGAAAAATGTGTGCAGACTTTATGCAAATTTGCCCTGTGCTGGCACAGGATAACATTGAATTATCACTAGTCCATGAGATTATGAAATTAAAGTTTAGATATACAGTATGTTTTTGTGAGTGTGCCTAGTCCATCGAGTAGGGCATGTGTACTGATGTGTGCCATAATTATGTGTGCATAGTTTAGAGAGGATATTACTTGTAGGCATACACGTGTGTGTGTGTGTGTGTGTGTATAGTGTTTGCATCTGTGTGGTTGTCTGTGTACATGTGCATATCGTTGTGCCTTCAAATGTACCGAGTACACCAATGGCATAGGAATATACACCAGCAGTCAATCACAGACACCTACAAATGTAATGAGGACACTTGACACTTGCTGAGTAGATTAGTAAACTGCGAATCTATAACATTTAATGAAAGAGGACCTTCAGGTCACTTTCGAGTTGACATTGCGTAGAAAGTGGAGTGAATACAAATATAACAGTGGGTTTTATGAAGAAAAAAACCAAAAGGTCATACATTGTACAGTTAATGAAATTGTTCTGAAAAGTTTCACACATTTCCACATTATAAGTGGTGTCGGTGACAATCACACACATTGTACCGGTATGTAAATAACGTAGCAATGATGTCATTCCAGTTCTATACTTACTCTCCAGAAATTTCAAATGGCTAAAACTGTGCTTACAGTTTAAAAAGGCAAGCTTGATACATGTATGTATATAATACATTTGTACATTTGTCTTGTAACGGCGATTCAAAGTTCACAACTTGAAAAATGCAAAACAGTTTGAAAAAAAGCAGCAATACATTTGTATTAAAAGCTTTGACTTAAAAGACTTGAATTCAGTGGTTTTAACCATTACATTATATTTATACGGGCAATCTGAAAGCTTCATTTGTAGCATTGCAATGTGCCTCGTTTCAAACATGTGCTAGCAGCACTGCACTTTAATAGCTGATATGACAAATAGGCAAGAAAGCACATGTGGTGGGTACACCAATGTTTATGAAATATGATTTACTGGTCTCTGTTCTCATTAAAACTACATGTATTACCAATGAGATTACACTAAAAGATGAAATTGTTGCATCCTGCTCATTCTTACAAAATAGGGGAAATATCTCAGGTATTGCCCCATATTCTATTTGGCCCTCAGCCTCATGGTATAAAATTGCATGCATCAGACCGAAGATATTTCCTGTACTGTAAAACATGATATTTTCGTGGCATGAAATTTTCGCGAGTTGCCTCTAACATTCAATGCGTAAAGTACAGTTCAAAAAGGACTTTCACATGCATTTTAATTTTGCGAATCTCGGCTCTCGCAAAATTTGCAAAATTAAAATGCACGCAGAGATTCCTTGTTTTACAGTATTCCATAAACAAGCAAGGGTATTACTATGTAATAGTATTGCCCATTTACAAGTTGTATCATGTTACAATTGTATATTATTGTGGTAGTGCGCCACCTATGATTGACAAGAGAATCAGCAAACGAGGGGATGTAGTCATTGCAACACTATCACATCTCTAGATAACACTATTGTACAGTGTAGGTTCCTGAAGGTGTTATGCTAGTATGGTATCAGGTTTGCAAGATATACATATCAATGAGACTCAGCCCACTATTAAATCTTGGTGAGACATTTGAGCAATTCTTCATGGCTCTGAAACCTCTTGCACAGAACTGCCATTTGGGCAATCTTTGAGACTCTCACCAGGGACCAAATGTGACCGTGCATCACAAAACGAACAAAAAGTCGCACACACTGATTTCGTGTGAGGACTGAAAATAGGTGAAATGGGTCAACCTAGCCGATCTTGACTTTTTCATATTTTCTGAAAGAACAAGTATTCTTCTACATTATACTAAAATTTGGGATCATAAAATGGGCAGGAAAGTGTGTTTTTTAGCAGTTTATCTCGGAACATTTTTTGGTAGAATAGCGTGATTAGGTGTGTCCTTAGAGTCCACTTTTCATTTCTTAAAAACCTTGTACACACTCTTCACTTTTAACTCTAATAACTTTTGAAAGAATAATGCTACTGCTTTAAAAGTTGGCATTAATTATGGACAGAATGTGTTAATAAGACATGATCAATTTCAGTTTAATTTGATAATCCCTTCAATGTTGTTACTCCGGCGGTTTACATCACGTTTTTTTGTCCCATTCATCGCACAGCCAGCACGGCTTGGTGAAGATTAAGCGCTTGAATAGACACTATACTTCAGAGCCTCTTTTCTCAGTTCACACTTTTCCTCAGTGCGTGCTTTCTTTCCAATATTTAGATAGGTTAGGAGAGTCCATTTGATTTGAGTTATACATGTCATATTATTAGCTATATATGTCACACACACAAAGCAGTCAGAGACAAGAGAAAGCAAGGAAAAAGAGCACTCTGCAGAGAACTCAAGAAGAAGGAAACGTATTCCTAACTATGCGTCATGTATGACCGATGAACTGATTCTGGACTCCCATTTCATTCCATGGAGAACATACATTGTATAAAGTCATATTATGGTTTAAATTGTGAATGTAAAAGCCCCAAGTGTACATGTACGTACATGTAACAAATTTAGTTTTTTCTTATTCATGATGGCAAAAATTATGTATGTATTACAAGATGTCATGTATCAATATCTTCACAATTTCAGATTTTGTACATCTTGGTTTGATAATAGACTTGGGTAATGCCAAAGTTAATGACCACAGGATTTCACACATATTCAGTGATTCAATAGTCTCTGAGATTTAAAAACATGATAAAAACATGACAAAGGGACAATAACTTAGTTGACCTTTGCCCCATTTCCCACAAATTTGATGGATTTATACTAATATTGCTGTAATATCATTATGTACAACATTCAACTTATTTATGGGAGAGGAATTTATGTCAAGACTGCACATATTATATACTAGAAAATCATTCTCAATGAAATTTGCCTGAAACTTCAGCAATACATGTATTCATTCCCCACTTTTACAAGTTTTAGAATCATGATTTTTGGTTTAAAAAAAAAAAAATCTGAAGATGGCACCAAAAACTAAAGGTTATGGATATTTGACAGCTAATGAAAATAGGATGCCAGTGTGACTTTTTAAGATTCGGCCCATGGTAGACATTTTCATAGGATTACCCAATTAAAAAAAAAATGAAACTGTGAAACCAAATCAGACAAATGAGACTAGTTATGCAAAAAGAAAATGTAAACTTAGCCGTGGCAAGGCTGATCAGTAATGGGGAGGTGATTTTTCAGTATTTTTATAGCAAGTGTGCTCAACTGCTCAACATACTGATATGATGCTTTTAATACAGACCGTTTTCTTTTTACTACACAGAGTACAACAAAATGAACATGTCAACCTTGCTGGTGTAAACGCAAAGACAGCAGCATTTCTTCCAGTAGTGAAAGTGAAAATGCAAGGACCAAGAGAGACAATAAGGGGTCGCTGCCCGCTTGACACGGGGGCACAAGTCAGTTTGGTGAGATGGTCTGTAGCAGAGGAGTTGGAGCTCCCTGGGAAGTTGGAGGGGATGTAGAGACACTTCAAACGAAGGTCTACAAGATGCAGCTGCTATCACTGGATAACAGCCGCCCATACAAGGTAACCAACCATACAAGGAAGCCAACCAGACTGTCGATGCCATACTGCAAGGCCAGGAAACTAAAGGCCCCCACCCCCGTGCCATCACCGGTACACCAAGCACCGCAAGAGGCAGATACCCCTACTGTCGAGCAAGAAGACCCACCCAAGGCTGAATCGGTCATGTCCATCTTGAGCCTCAGCGAAGATGATTGGACTGAGCTTGACCGAGATGTGGATGAGTCGACACAGACAACGTTCGACACCGCAGATGCGGGAACCCAGACTGAAAATCAAAGGACTACGAAGTGGAATGGAGGATGTCTACTCAAGAGTGATGACACACAACACCGAGGAACATGGGATTCCTGGACCTCATTTCAAGGAAGTTTCATCGTGTGTCCTGCCTCTTTGATCAAGTCATGAATGAGCACGAATGATTACTTTGATTGATCATTACATCAAAGGACTATGAAGTGGAATGGAGGATGTCTACTCAAGAGTGATGACACACAACACGTGAAATCTCAGACGACTGAAGCGGAATTATGAACCAAGATGCTCCGTCTGGTTGAAAAATTAACCGAGATGAAAAGGTGTAATGCCTTGGGACGGACCTTTCAATATTGTGACCAAACTGTCAGATGTGACATACAGGATTCAAGATTGTCTACATCAAAGATGGTACACTTTGACAGGTTGAAGCACTTCGAAGGCTATGCTTGATGAATGGTCCAATGTAGCCCATAAAGATGACAATGAAGTGGCAAACGCACCTCTGGCCTGGGAAGTGCGCGATCAACCATGTACATCGTGAATGGAAGAATCAACCCAAGAAACAGAAGAAGAAGAAGTTCTTACAGACTCTGGTTCAGGGCGATACCCTACAAGAAAAAGGAAACCTCCAAACTATTTCTGAAGAATCGTGGAATGAGCATTAATGTGTGAGATTTAGGAAGAAATTGCGGAAATTCTTAAGAGTTGGGACATTTCATTAAAAAAAATATTTGCTTGATGTTTTGCTTTCTCACACAGATGGGCGGCTTCGAACAGAAATTGATGACAATCAGCTGAAGGCGCCCTGCCTACAGATGTCGGTATTGCAACTACACATCAACCATCAGTGAGATGGTAAATGCTCACAAAAGTTCAAGACACAAGCAAGACAGGGCGCCTCTCAAGGTAATACCCCTCGAAGACGCCTGCAAGTTTTGACATGGCGCCCCTCTGAAATCAAGAGGAGGTTAACTACGCCAGACCTGATGGCAAAGAAGCCAACAAGACCATCGATGCCGTTCTGCAACTCCAGAAAACTTAAAGTTCCCCACCCCCGTGCCATCACCAGTACACAAATCTCCAGAAGAAGCAGTCCATATCCCCCCAGTCGAACACGAAGTCCCATCCAAAGTTGAAGCAGCCACATTCATCCTGAGCCTCAGCGAGGATGACTGGACTGAACTTGACTGTGATGTGGTCGAGTCGACGCAAACGGCATTCGACACCACAGAAGCAGAGACACAGACGGATGATGTAACCAGGATCCTCTTTGATGAATGCCACGAGGCACTTGCTACTCACTCGTCTTCAACCCAGTCCTTTGCCTTGGAGTCTGGCCATGGCCATGGTACCGGAACATACACCGTGGAGACAATCAATCTGCCAGATGCCAATTTTCTAATTGCCAGAATCTTTCTGCTATTAATACCTTTTTTCAAGTTCCGGACAGCATGTAGGACTGAGCATTTCAAAATTGAGCCATCTCAAGATGTATTTTTTTTAGGGGAATCCAAGATTGGGAAATGCAAGGAAGCATTTCAGGGGGAGGGAGGCTGTGTAACCACCCAATAGTAGGTTAGGGAGCGAGACAAGTTTCTCTTGGCACTTAATGTGATGTAACTTTAGCCCCCTTACGCTTTCCTTGTCATCTGCTTTAACTGCTCATACAAAGTTATCTCCAACGTTACCTTACCTGTGTGAAGCTACTAGACGTCTACAGTGTAAAAGAACCTTAAGTACTATCTTAACACAACTTAAGACAAGGTAAAGTGGCATTTATTATTACAACAATATATGACATGGATCAATAAATAATAATCATTGTGACTTACATGAAATATTCTCTGGAACTTAGCGATTATCGTTATGTATTACTTACCAATGTTAACACAATAGGCAATGCATCTAGTTGTGGTCATTGCCGTTATGAAGAAAAGATTTCTATCTATTAGGCTCTGTTAGATTTCACGTTGGTGGCTTTGATGAACAAAGTCAGAGTTAGAAATCCATACGGTATTATCAGGAAATTCCCATTTTTTAAGATCATATGGAATTTGGTTGGCAGTTGGTGTGCACAGGAACAATAGAGGAAATATGGCAGTAATAATTCGCTCCCAAACATCATAAAATTGACGTAATGTTCAGGGGTGTATCCAGGATATTTTCTGGGGGGGTCGTAATCAAAAATTTTGGACCTTTATTACCTTTGCGAGGGAGCGGAGCGACCGAGCGGGGGGAGGGTGTGGGAGGGGGGGTGTCCCCCCTCCCACGGTAGGGAGTTTTTGAATTTTATATCTTAAAATGGGGCCATTTGGTGCATACAAAAGTGACTTTTTCGGCATTGCAGTGGGGCTTAGAAACAAGGTAAATTATGGCATATTAAAACTAAGTTATGAAATTTACACCACCTGGTCACTTTTTTTTTTCCCTGTTGTAGGCCTATATAGAGTAAAAAGCCCTCAAAAAACAAAAATGTCTTTTACAAAAAGTGGACCTTTTGAAAATTTGGGGGGGTCGTACGACCCTCCCGACCCCCCCTTGCATACACCCATGATGTTAGGAGATGCATATTATGCTATTGCACAAAGAAACTGAAGAAGCATGCAATTCCGCTCGTCTACATAGATATCCCTTTCATGTTTTTTTTTTTATTTACTGACTATGTATCTATTTATTTTCTTTCTTTTTTTTTTTGGGGGGGGGGGGTGGCTGTTGATGGTCGCACTGTTATATTTTTGTGAACTTTAATCTATTATCTTCCATTTTGAACATGAATTCAAAAGTTCCTGCAAATACCATACAGTCAACTTCAGATACCTCGAATTCGTCGGGACTGAAGAAAATGGTTCGAGGTACGTGAAATTCGAGGTACGCGCAATTCGAGGTACGCGTACGTACGTCGAATTTTCTTCGACTTATCCGACGTTTATCAATGTTCAATATGGTATCTGTTATAGTGCCTACCGATTGTTTGCATGCTTGTCAATTGGAATTGAATCGACTTTTATGTGAATGAATTGAATGAAAATCGGAATTGAAATCAAAATGTCAGAAATTAAGATTTTGGTGGCCCTATCGCGCCACCAAAAAAGGTCGGATGTTTGCCTTTACTTTTGAAAATGAACAGCGGTAACAATCGGCTCCGTAAGATACTAAAATAAATGTCGGATGTTTGCTCATACTTTTGGAAATTAAAAACGATAAGACTCAGCTCCGTATGGTGCTAAAACTAACGTCAGATATTTGATTTTGCGTTCGGAAATGATTAAGGACAACATTCGGCTCCGGAAGACGCTGAAATAAATGTCGAATATTTGCTTTGACGTTCGGAAATGAAAATCAATATTCAACTCCGTATGATGGTTAGATAAGTGTCGGATGTTTCCTTATACTTTCGAAAGGAAATAACAATAACATTCGGCTCCGGAAGATGCTGAAATAAATGTCAGATGATCGCTTTTATGTTCGGAAGTTCCAGTAATATTCTGCTCCATACGATGCTAAAATAGCTGTCTGATGTTTGCTTTTAAATTTCGAAATAAATAACAGTAACATTCAGCTGCGTTCAATGGTAAAATTAATGTTTGATGTTTGCTTTGACGTTCGGAAATGAGTAACAATAACATTCAACTCCTTACGATGATAAAATAAATGCTGGATGTTTGCTTTTACGATCGAAAGTAAATGGCAATAACATTCAGCTCCGGAAGATGCTAAAATACATATTGCTTTTACGTTTGGCATGTTTGAAAGTGAATAGTCTGCCCCATATGATACTAAAAAAAAGTATTGGATATTTGATATTACATTTCGAAATGAATAACGGTAATATTCAGGTACGTTTTATGGTAAAATAAACGTCTGATGTCAGCTTCGACGTTCAAAAATGAAAAACAGTAACATTCGGCTCCGTACGATGATAAAATAGTATTGTCAGAATGATTCATTTATATACCTTTCGGAAGTGGACAGCAGTAAAATTCGGCTCCGTACGATGATAAAATAAATGTCATATGTTTGAAATGAATAACGGTAATATTCTGCTTCGTACGATGCAAAAATAAATGACAGATTGTTGCTTTTACATTTGGAAATGATTAACGGTATTAATCCGCTCAGTTAGATGCTGAAACAAATAGCGGATGTTTGCTTTCACGATTGGAAATGGATAAGGATAGCATTCAGCTCCGTAAGATGCTAGAATGAATGTCGGTTGTTTGCTTTTACATTTAAAAATGATTAACGGTAATATTCGGCTCCGTAAGGTGCTAACAGACTAATAAATGTTGGATGATTGCTTTTACAATAAGAAATGAATAACGGTAACTTTCGGCTCTGTACAATGCTAAAACAAATGTCGGATGCTAACAGATGTCGGCAAATGTTCCCACTTTTTCATTTCAAACGTAAGTTTTGACCTCCTAAATTTTTAGGCATCAACTTTTATAATAATCTATACGCCTATTTGCTAAATCTTAAAACACAAAATAAGATGATTGGATTTTCTAATTTTAATCTCGAGTAAATTCGACCACCAAAAAATAAAAATCAGTGATACTGGTGGCCCGATAAAAGTTAGTGTGGAGCCCTGTCTATTCTATTCTTTATTATGCTCGGCCTATACTTCCACATCATATTCCACAGTATTTTCATAATCGCATTGCTGGGAAAAAAAAAAAAATCAGTGCTTGCGTTCTCGGGGAAGAATAACTGAAACATACTTCGTGAAAGGCAAAAAAAAAAGTTAAAAAAGGGCACTACCAGGAGATCGATGTTTGGACAGTTGACCGTGATTAATGCCCAAGATATAACTGTCAACACCCAACACCTACGCAGGTGCGCCACGACGGTTTAGAAATCTACGCGCGCGGTATGACTATCATGATCAAGAATTAAAACACAGTGGTTAAGGAAAAGAAGATGATGGGCAGAGCGTAGTGCTATCGTAAGCACTCCATTGGCAAGGGTGCTATGTGCATACCGTGTACGTATGTAGGTAGGTGTTGGGGATTTTTCTTGTCAGCTGTGTACCGGGTATTTCTTTGGGCGCGCGATTGTTCTGGTCGGGAATATTTACAGTCGAGTGTGAAAAGATTTGTGACGTCTTCTTCGCTGTCCACGCGCGCTTAATCGGAGATGCTGAGTAATGTTGCAATTCGATTCGAGCTACATGCTGGGAAAAACAATAAGTTAATTAAGATCGGGACAGTAGATTTCACTTCGAGGTAACCGAACTTCGAGTTATTTCTTCGAGCTACGCGAATTTTAATACACGGAAACTCCATAGGAACAATCGGGACTTTCATTTTGCCCCCGAGGTAAGTGATATTCGGCTTATCCGACGTCGAGGTATCCGAAGTTGACTGTAGTTAGAATTTTGTTGTCTTTTATGAATTCGTTTGGGTCTAGGGCAATTACCCCCTGGGCAATTACCCCGCACCCTTCCCCTGGCCCTAATCCTAATCCTAATCCTGAACCTAACCCTAACCCTAACCCAAACTCCTAACCCTAAACCTAACCCTAACCCTAATCTTTACTCTTACCTTACCACTAACCAGTATTTGGCCGGGGGGTAATTGCCCTCCGGGGGTAATTGCCCGGATACGGATGTGTTATGAATTTCTGAAAAATAAAAAATATTACTCCATCTCTTATTCTTTTTTCTCTCAAATGGAACCAAGAACATTTCAACCAGGACCACAGGAACACAGACATCATTCACATTGAGGAACATGGAATTCCTGGACCTCATTTCAAGGGAATTTCATCGTGTGTCCCACCTTTTTGATCAAATCATGAATGAGCGGCCATGAAGAAACATTGATTTGTTCTCCTCTTTGATCACTATAACTGTGGTCTGCAAAGCGTCAGATTAACTATGTACAACGCAAACAGAAGAACCAACCCGAGAAAAAGAACATGAAGTTTGTACAGACTCTGGGTCTGGGCAATTGATATGCTATTATAAAGAGAGAAAGGAAACCTGTGAATTATGCTGGAGAATTGGGCAATGGCTGTAGTAAGGGGAGACACACCCACACTGTCACTAATATCCCATGTTCCCGCCAAGAATACACATGCATACCTTGGCGGGTTACTCCTATACTGTGCAGGCCCATGGACAGGTTACTGGTACCATTTCTTTATCAGTTGTAATTATGGAGGAGCGATTCACAGCTTTAGAGGGGGAAAGTGGACTCTTCGGCCAGTGCGCTGGACAAAAGTATCCAGAAGCTGTTGGAGGCCATGAAAAGTATCAAAATCCGAGGCAATCAGCAAATTCCGAGTGAAAGTGCACCAGACCAGGTCAAGGAGGAAGCACCACACCAGGCACAGGCTGGCACACCCGTCCCTTGGCCCCAGCGGCTGACTCATGGGTCGCCGTCAGCAGGAGCGTCCACCCCAAGCATCACTGATGAGCAAGCTGATTTTGCGGCCATCCGCGACTCATACAAGAGGGTTAAGTTGCCATCAAATTTATGAAATTCATGAAATGTTGTTAAAGGGAAGATAAACCCCAAGAGCAATGTGGATTGAGTGAAAGCAGCAACATTAGTAGAACACATCAGTGAAAGTTTGAAGAAAATCGGACAATCGATGCAAAAGTTATGAATTTTTAAAGTTTTGGTGTTGGAACCGCTGGATGAGGAGACTACTAGAGGTTATGACGTATGAGTGGACAACAATACCAAGAAAATATAAAGAAAATTCTACAAAAATCAATTTTTCATGAAAATTACAAATTCCATCAACTTGATATTGACATATGTTAAGGGTAGCAATTATTCCCCCTGCTTTCTGAAAGAGGTTGGTCCATTGCTCTTTCATGATTCTAGAAAAGTGAATTTTTGTTGAATTTCCTTTATATTTTCTTTGTATTGTTGTCCACTCATACGTCATATCCTCTAGTAGTCTCCTCATCCAGCGGTTCCAACACCAAAACTTTAAAAATTCATAACTTTTGCATCGATTGTCCGATTTTCTTCAAACTTTCACTGATGTGTTCCATTAATGTTGCTGCTTTCACTCAATCCACATTGCTCTTGGGGTTTATCTTCCCTTTAAATTGTTACATCTTGGAAGCTACGTATGTTGAGAATGCTGTTCTGCCGCCATTATCCTGCGAAAGCAAGGAGGCTCTCAACGAGCTCAACATCCTCCTAGATACTTCTCATGCTGCCAGAAAGAAATTGGTAAGGAAAAGAACTAAAAGCTGTTGGGGAATATTCCTTGTTTAGAAGTTGAAAATAATTTTCTCTAATCCAATTCATTCGATGCAACTTATCATGCTACTAAGTAAATTTGAATATGATGTGTGCTGTGAATCCAGAATTCAACATAAGACTAAGACTGGAGGTACGGACTGAATTATGGTCCAGCAGATAACAACTCAATAATTTGTGGTGCTCATATCTGAACTGTATGTATACATGTACGCTATTGTAGCTGATCAGTTCTCCTTATTTAGGGATGTGGTCTTTTCACCTCTGTTTTAGACACGCATCATCTCGTTGGTGGGACCGGGTACACAGTGTGCGGCAACACTCTAAAGAAGACTGTGAGCCATGAAGTCAGCAAGACATTCAAACTCATGGGCACAAAAGGAAAATATTCCTTTGCAGAATTACGAAATCTGCATGCTGTAATCATTATTATTATTATTATTATTATTATTACTATTATTTATAGTGCGCTTTTCCCACAAGGCCCAAAGCGCTTACAATCAATTCAAAACATGTACGACAGTATGTATAATTGGATAAATGTTATATATACAGCTACGAACTAGTTGCTACTGAAAAGATGTGTTTTCAAGGCTTTTTTTTAACACACTGACTGATGGAGACTGTCTAACGGTAAGTGGTAAATTGTTCCAGCGCTTTGAAGCAGACACTTTTTAATCATCAAAAAGTCCATGTTCTTTTCACAGAGGGTTTAATTTCATAATCATTTTGCAATCAACATATTCAACTATGTTTTCCTCTTTGTTGGGGAGCTATAAATTTAGTGCTGAAACCGTATCATACTGATATGGCATCGTCTATTTTTAGACACAGAGAGAGAGAGAGAGAAATAAAATTGTTACAAGTGCTGACAATGACATCATAATACATGACCCCCCATGTGTCAAAGAAATTCAGGATGATTAGTTTTGAAATCCTACAAGAACATTTTAATGCCTTAGCCACATTAGTGCGCAAGAAGCAGTGTGTTATTATGTTAATTGTTTGCCATCTTATTTAACCATTTATCAATTGTGGTCTATTAGATAACTTTATTAAACATGTGATGTCAAGAAAGACTCAACAAGAGTTTGTACGAAGTTACAACGGATGAAGGTCTATTCCCGAGGAGAAACAGAGTAGATCTCAAAAAGACAGAGGAACTACCACCAAAAGCTGGACAAGAAAAAAACTCCAGAAAATACAGAAAATAGTCTCCCACAAAGTGCAACCACATGTGAATGAGAGTGAGAGCAAAGAGGTGCATCATCCTCCAAGCATTGTTGTGAATAAACACCGAGGTCACACGCAAGAAGACAACACCAAACAAAATAAACACCATGGAAAACAAAGTCCTCAAACAGAAAAGACAGACATGAACGATATTCAGTCTTTTCCAAGGACCAAATCTAGCAGAGTGAGCACACCACCCATAAGACTTGGGGATTACATTGAAAAGTGAGATGACTGAAGAAGAAAAAGAAAAGGAGGTAAAAACAAAGACATAAAGATGAAATTCATATCTGGAGATGTTTGCCTTTGGTTTTCATTCTTCTCTTGTGTGTCCGAGAAGAGGGACCTGTAACATTTGGGGGCTTGTCCGGGAACAGATATGAAAGGAACCAGGTAAATTGGTTGGGTTTGGCAAGGAAATGTCAAGGATAACATTTGGTCCTCATTGTCATGGTCGTACAGTGTGACGGCTTTCTTTACCATGCATCATTAGAGCATTATGCATGCTGCATATTGGTATTGTACTGTACGCGAATGAACATGTGACTACATGGAGTGAGCGGTTTGTTGGGTGATCAATAAATCTGCTCGTTTGCGGGAGGAATTTGTGTTGATTCATACCTGTGTTTCTGTATTAAATGTGTGCAGGGATTGGCCGAGGATAAGCCAGATGGTCTGGTAGTGTATTACTAGGAATGTTAGTGCTCTGTCTAGTGTCTGCAATTGGTTGTGCTTACTTGCATGATCATCGAGGGTGATGAATTTTCAATCAGAGAATTTATAAGTGAATTACCAGCAATTACGCGCTTTATGCGCAAGTCAGAAATTTTGCATAGTTTCATGGAATTGCTGGTGGAGGAGGAAATTTTGCCTCCTGATGCAGCTATTACAGGAAGTCTGCATGACTCCTCCTAGATCTAAGTCCCCTGATATCGATTGTCACGCTAGAGACTGTAGGCCTACTGTGTCCGATAATGAAGTCAAGATTTGAGAGCTATAGTTGGAAAGGGTCAGAATAGACCTGGAGAGAGAGAGAGGCCAACTGCTGTACCACAACCAGACCAAACCTATTGCTTCTGTACAGACTACAGAAAGGTTAACTCTTGTACAAAGACTGACTCATTTCCAATCCCATGTATCGTTGATTGCATTGATAGGATAGGTAAGGCAAGGTATGCGCGTAAATTTGATCTCCTCAAAGGATACATGTACTGGAAAATTCCTTTGATGCCAAGGGCAAAAGAGATCTCAGCATTTGCTATGCCACTTCTGTAAGGACTCAATCAGTACACAGTCATGCCATTCAGCATGAAGAATGCACCTGTGACATTCCAAAGACTTCCAAATAGTCTTATATGAGACCTTGATGGCTGTGAATCATACATAGATGACATACTGTAGTTGTGGACAGTGAGAAGTGGGAGGCTCATGTGCAGAGGATTCGAGCATTGTTCATATTATTCACTTGCTAAAAGAGACTGACTTGCTGTCGACAACAAACTCCCATCACCGGCTGAAGTCCTGTACTGGAGGAAAGCTTGTGGAAAATCCTCCCAATGAGAGACACTCAGTCAAGTGCCAAGTAATGATGAAATCGAACAGATGCTCAGTGAAAGGCAAGGCAAGCAATAAAGGAGAACCATGACCACCACAGTACTATCTGAGAATTGCCAGACCTCAAAATAGGTCAAAGGTCAAGTCTGAGGGACAGCAGGTCTGGACTACGGACATCAGTAGTCGTCAAAGGTGTCTGTGCTAAGCCGCACTCTTAAATTATCCAGACCCTGAATGGCCACACTCGGAGGAGAAATCAATCGCTCTGAGAGACCTCAGTACCCCCAAAAGGCGAGTTCACTTTGCACCCATCCCTGATGCCATTCCACCCAGAACAACCAAACATCCCAGCTCACCTGGCCCACTGAGTGTGTATAGAAGTAGGAGTGGCCATTCAGTCAGACCACCCAAAGTGATTGAAGAGTGAGTTTTTTACTCCTGATTGTATATGCTCCTAAGGATTTTTTTTTTTATATCGAAGGTACAATATAGCTTTAATACTCTCTAAAAGGAGGCTAGAACTATAAATGGTTGCCTGCGGTTAATAAAAAAAAAAAAGATATCAAGTAAATACATGTTGAACTCAGAAGTTGAACTTTACTTCAATGTCAAATTCAAATTTGAATACTGCATTTTTCTTTTTGATAGGGAATCGGATTGTTATGGAATCACCATACTCCTTAAAAGCAAATATGCCTGTTATGTGAAATGCACTATTATGAGCCCACATGTTGGTTAATCAATGTTCCTGTGTTTAAGTTTTGACATAAATTTTTGTACACAATTATTAGTAAAAAGGTCAAGGGAGAGATAAAAATATAAGCAAGCATTGTTCCTGTGAGTAAAAGGGTTAAAGAGCATGCTAAATAATAATCAATGTATCATACAGACAATTTCTGTGCAGAATAGATGACGATTCCTCTTGCTTCATCCTGGAGAACCTCCACCAAGCGGAAGTTCTTCCGTACCATCTGCAGGAAGCGCTCGTCGCGTTCATAGCGGATACGGCAGGAGAACAGAATGAGGCTCTCCTCCCGAGACAGGTGGAGGAAGGTTCTGAGCAAATCGGGAAAAGTGTCCTCCATGTATACGATGTCGGCTCCGAGGATGAGGTCATAGGTCGCGGAAAATTCTTCCAGATTCTTGCCCCATGTCAGCGCTCTGACTGCAGGTCCTGACGAGGCATTCAGTGATGATGGTGATGACGATGAGGAGGTTGTCCTTTCAGGTGATGGTGGAAAGTTGAGCTTGACATTCTCTTTGAGAGGATCCAAGGCATCATCCCGATCAGTTACGGTGACTTCTCCTAGAAACAGGTACAGTGTGTATCGATGGATGAGTAAAACACAATGTAGAAGTCTTTTGACTTTGATATAATGCTTTTTAACAATCAGTGTACAACAAGAAACTTGATCATTGGCTATTATAAGGACAAAGAGTGAAACATAAAGTAGTTTCTCACTGAAGGAAAATCAGTCTTGTTTGGTCATTTTATCCGAGTAAGATTCAAAATTTATGTGTATATCACATGTACACATGTATTCACATTTAACATTATAGCAAAAGAATAACATGATGATTAGAGTCATTTGTAAGATTCATTTCTATACATGAATAGCTGAGACATGAAACTGCAAAATATTACCCCTTGACTTTTCAATGAAGCAACTGCTGAAAAGAAAACACAAATGCCAGCAGAAAAGTGCAGTCTGACCCATTTATGCAATGTACGTGTATCACGAAACATATTGGTCACGCAAAGCAAGAGGAACTAACGAAAAAGAAGTTGCCATATCCCTATGTATATTGTGACAACGTTGTGTAAATTCAGAGCTGTACAAAATACATTGTAGTAGGTGTCTTATCATGTAATGTGAGCTTGGAGAACGTCAATTTTCTTATTCATTAGCCACTCATGAAGTAATAGGTTTATACTTCATTCTTGAGGAAGTGTGTACAATGTAGGTATGCGAGACTTCTTCCTTTGTTTGTTTGTCTGTTTGTTTGTCTTTTTCTTCTTTTTTTTTTTTTTTGGGGGGGGGGGTTACCAGAAAAACACACAAACATACACACAGAGATGTTAGAATACACTGTATATTTCAAAGAGTAAAAGTGTGTGTTTGTGTGTAGCATGTGGGTGTCAATCTATCTTGATGACAATGAAAGGGGAGGAGAAAGAAAAGAATATATCCAAACACTGTAATTACCATTTAATGCAGTTGCCACCATGCCAACTAAACCAGTTCCAGCCCCAAGTTCAATGACACGCTTTCCCTGTAGAATGAGATCCCCTGTCTTGCACTTGCTTTCCAGGTATTCACAAAGGACAAGTGCCTTCACACATAGTGTGTGAGCAAAAATGGGGATGGAGATGATTATGTAAGAGGTACGATAAGATATGATCAGTATCAAAATGAAGGTAACTTGATTTTTTTTTCAAAGCATTCATTTAATTGTGGTTACATACAAATGGCTTTACTCAGCTCTTGTGAGTTCTAATAAATTTCTGTCAATATTTTCTTTTATATCTTAACTTGTGTATCTTCTATGCAGAGTTTTATGCCTATTTCTTGTACAGAGTGTGGAATCGGTACAACAAATTCCGATCCCTCTTTGATTTCATATTAATCATAACACATGAAATAGAAATCTAGATTTTCTAGTCTTTGAGGGAACCACTCAGAAGAAACTACATTCTAAAAGTCATGACACAGTCTCTTCAAATTACCGGTAGCCATTTTTTTTTTCCATTTGGGCCTGATGTTGCCATCATATGATGAGAAGTGGCCCTAGATTACCAAATTGTAAACCATAATCAGAATAACTTTAAATAAACTGTAAGCCTAGATACAAAATAAACAGAAATAATTTCTTACAGCTGCAGTTGCCAAAGAGTGTGTTAATTGAATATTGGAGACCATTTGGGGAAGAATTCCAGACAGCTCCTCAGGGACAGTCTCGAGACACTGCACACACACACACACATCTTTTTTTTTTTTTTTTTTTTTTTTTTTACTCTAACGTTAGATCTACAAATGTATGGCACATTTTAAGTGCTTTGAAGAACTTGGTGGTTTACAGTTGTGTGGAACATGACATCATCATAGTTTTGGTATATTCTGTTGATTTAAGTGAAGTCTCAATTTAAGATTTCTTTGACAATTTCATATTGATACAAATGCTTGTCTAGAAAGGAGCAATTCTTCTTTTTTCTTTTTTTTTTAAGAATAGGCATCCACGCTCTATTTCTACACCCTTTTGTAATTAATACATTGATGACCAAGACAATACACCAGTATAAAAAAGAATTATCGCTAGAGTTCCATATGTACCCCCTGCTAAAAATTAGCTAAAAAGGTAGATTTAAAGGTTTTTAAAATACTAGAATGACTTAGCACTTTAGCTTGCTTAGAAAGTTAGAGGCACCTACTGAGTCCCAAACAACCGCTGCCACGCCAAAATCGGCCCAGTTTTGTCGAATAGTAAAGTCTCTATTCGCAAAATTAAACGTTCTAGAAGAGAGACGAAATGGCTGGAGAAAAGTGGGGTTGTAGAGCACCAATGAATTCGACGCTGCAGGCCTCTGCTCACATTTCATTGAGCAGTCTTCATCATTTGTAGTGCACACGTTATCCATGCTGCTGCAGTAACCTCTTGCCGCAGTCGATGTCCCCGCCGCACCCTCCGGCTTGCTTCCCGTCTGGTCGCCCGTTATTGTGTCCTTCTCTGCATGCTGCTGCTGGTGCGACGGCTGCTTAGCGAATTCCTTACCAGAGTCACCACAAACTGAGGCGTCGCAAATTCTGGAGGTACACTTCGGCACTACAAGACAAACTTGGAGAATTAAAAAAAATACCGGTGATGATTTCATTTGGCTGTTTATCTCTGGAGCATAATCAATTAAAAACTCTAACCAGTTGTAGGCAACTGTCTGGCTCATTCGTGCATTCCTCTTTTAGAATAACCATATTACTAAGTATGTAGCACGCCAACAACGGCCATGCACATGCAATGCAAGCTCACAGATTCAGGGGAAGTCACCTGTTATTTTTCACGGTCACATGGCACGTTTCTGCAATCGCGATAACACGATAACTCGCATGGAATGATCGAACAATACGCCACCATGACAACTCCCCTAAACCTAAACAACCTCGATGGCCCGGCGCTCTCGCAGTTATCGCGGATTGGCTACGTTGTCAGCTGCATAGTTGTATTGATTACCCACGCCACGTAAATCGTGTTGTTAGTTGTAGCTGCGCTACAGAATTCTATGATAGAGCCATTCTAGTGCGACTATCTGTTCATCGTGCGTGTGAAATCTTAGGTTACTACCGAGTTATTCACCTTACAGTTTTATTTTTCGGAGGTACGATAGTAGTGAGAAACATGGCAGGCGGAACCCAAGGTGAGTACATGTATATTTAAGTAAATTTAGTTATCATTTTGCTAAATTACCACTCGACACTCCAGTCGGCAGTCAGTACAGTAGCCTCCGAGTAGGTTTCTTAATTCATTTCTAGATTAAAGTTTTACCCTATCAGTATCACTTTTAAGTTTTGATCAGTCAATCACCACGATCACCATCACGAGTGGGTATAACGTTACGGTTTAGTATCACCACGTTTGTTGTGATCGACGTCTGACGACGACGTTAGGCCTAATAAGTGTTAATGTCACGTTTATCTGTGGATATCTACTGGCATCACAATGAATATTCAAATGTTTTCCTTTCAGTTCTTAGTCATCTAACAGTAACAGTAACACCAGACACTCTAGTAGTTACCTGATTATTGATTGTCTTGTTTTGTTGGCCATTGCATTGTCCATTATTGAAGCTAGGCCTAAGTAGGCCTAATACTTTGAAGTAAAACGGGTAGGGGCCTTAAAAGGGTAGACAAGTGTCTACACTAACCACAGTCTAACGTTAGGGTCTAAATTTTTTAATGAAATATTCTCATTTGTCATGTTCCCATAACGTGTTAGACTTAAAAGAGTAATTAAACAATAGAGTCTACAATGTAAACCACAAGAAACAGGTCTAATTGACACTTGACACATGACACTTTCTCTCTGACACAGACTGGTTTTACCATGCTCCATCCAAGAAGGATAGTGGCGGTCAAGTGGAGTATCCTGCGGCATCACAGATCCCTTCATTAGGGGGCGGCATTCCCTACGACGAGTGGGAGAAAGATGAGCGAGATGCCACGGGAATGAAGCGGGGATGGATCAGGGACACAGACTCAAAGTACATTCAGCTGTGCAAGAGAGGCGGTCGCAAGGGTGGGTTCCTTGACTTGTCTGTTCGATTGTACTGTAGTTTGTACTGTAACGTAACCGCTTTCACCACTCGGGTTGGGGATTCCAATCTGGATCCCGTGTTTAAATTGTCATTGCAATTATCCCTCTCACACCTCTCCTCACTCTCTTTGATTCCACAGAGAATGATTAATGCATTCAGCACACAGATGATGTACCTTTACCGTTCCAACTTCAGCGTTTATTCCTTTCCGTCTCGTGTCCCGGCCTAGTACAAGTACTAGCCTGACATTGCTCGCTGCGCTAGACACATCCGATCCCTAGCCCTTCTGTCTCTATTCTCATCTACTGTGTCCACACTCGGTACTCGTACTCCGTACAGCCTATACGCGCGCACACAGCCAATCCCTGCAAGGCTGGCTGCGCGTGCCTGTGCTGCAGGCCTACACATGTACGTAACACAAATGACACACCCGGTGTGTATAATTAATACACACAGCAACTACAAACACACACGCAGACGGGCCACCCACACACTCATACACAGGGGGATAGAGAGGGAGAGAGAGAGAGAGTAAGGAGAATGGGAAGGAGAGAGAGGGAAAGAAAGGTCCGAAGCGTGAAGAGATAGAAGAGTGTGTAGTGGCCAATACAATGTACAGTGACATTACACTAGTAATCAATTTTGTTACACAGCTCTCTCTCTTAGTTTGAAACGTCCCGTTTCATTTAAAACAATGCTTTAACAAAATTGAATATTTTCAAACATTATCCCGAACATGAAACTGTCTTTTAAGGTTCCTTTACAATCGAACTTATTTACACAAAACCATTGACTGATGGTCCTACGGGATGCTGCTGTAACGTTACATCAAATATAACACTGAACATATCCAACTGAATACAGTTATATCATCTTTTTCAATCGATAAGGCTCATTCTATGCCCTACTCACTACCAACAATGTACCAAACTAATGTGTGTTTGACACATCCAAATGCGCACTTCTTCTTGAACATACAATAAAACTTCGGAACACGATAAATGCTTCAAACGTTATACATGCAATCCACTTGGCGAAACGTGGACCTACTATTTTGACACCTCAAGAGTACAAAATCGGTGTTTGATATCCAATACTGTATCATAACCAATGATGTTACATCGTTTACTCAAACTACTGTCAGTGGCTTAATCTCCTCCACCTGTAATAATATATCACTGAATTCTTCGATTTAACATACGCGTATATAGTAAACAATATGCCCATGCACTCTGTAAATGCGCAGACATTACCCGGTATTCACATATAATTAACCTTCGAGATATAATTCTCTCAATCATTACTCTTTAAGCATAATTCGGTTCTAACTTCCATTTCAGTCATTTCCAACTCGATCTAATCCATAAACAAGGTGTTCATACAACACGTTACTAAAACCGCTAGACATTTCGAGTTAGAAACCAATGGCATATGCTCCAAACTACATAGAAATGAATACCTCCAGTGCCATTATTTTTTTTTTTTGCACCAAACTTTACTTACTGTCAATGCTGTACATAAACCTAAAGCATTCATCCCGAGAAACGACTTGCACATAAAAAAAAAATGGACGGTAGTTATTCATGGAATGCAGTTACTTATGACGATACCCGTCTTCTCAGTCACTCACATAAGACAAATGTCATACTTACAAATCTCCCTGAAAATAGAAAAATAACTTGGCAGGTCATAGGGAAGAAAGGCACCAATAAAAACATGTATTTCTCAAGAACACCCGCGAGACTTATCGCGTAACTACCAGTAAACAACAACATAACAATGGCAAGGTAAGCATTAGTTCTACTTAGGCAGTTCATTGTGACTCTAATGCTGATTATTTAGGACCCATGACTTTGGCACAAGCTTTCGGTAAGTGTCCGTCTGCTCGACTTGGCGAACCACCTCCCCGCCGATGTAGTAGCAGACGCAGGTCTTCTCCACCACTAATGCGACGACTTGGTCCTTTTCCTCACGAGGGGTAGGGGTCGGCTCCTCGCCAGGATCCTCGTCGTTGTCAGAGTCGTCTGCAGAGCTAAGACCATTTTCCAGTGCTGCTCGCAGGAGCATAGCCCGAGGTTTTCCTTGAGGCGGAGGTGCCACATGGATGCCTGGACTAGAGGGGGTAGAAACGGAGAGGGGCGTAGGTGAAGCCGCTACCGAGAGAACAGCTGGACTTAGGTCGGCCTGAGGTTGTCTTGTGATGTCGACGGGCTTCTCAGATGAGATGAGCAGATGAGCAGAGGTAGATGGTGGATCCGAATTGGATGGCATGCTGATCTCAGACGTCGGGAAGCGAGGTTTTTCACCACGTTCCTCCAGAGGACTCCTGTCTCTACGTGATGACTGGTCTCGGTTACCACTATGCATAAAACCCACGTGACGCGTGAGGTTGTAAAGTTTGCTCCCGATATAATCACACTCCTGGCACTTGAATTCTCTGCCACGGTAGATTCCATGCACCTTCCTCAAATGAAAGTCAAGGCTCCTCCTTTCACGGTAGTCTTTACCGCACTTCCTGCAGTCATACCATCCACGACGGTTATCCCTGTCTGCCATCTAACAGGATAAAAGGAAACAAATTAAGAATTACTAAAAAATTGCGTTTTGCGACGTTGCCGCATGGGGTACCGGCTTGACCTGCCAGATTCTTCTTGTATGTCTACAGCTTCGACAGGCTCTCCTGCAGGTTCGTCATATACCTGAGAACCAGGATGAGCTATGGGTGAGCCAACATCATTACTTGCTTGACTGTTGCCTGGGTTTTGTGAGCCAGCCAGGTCTTCAATGTCGTGTGTGACCACATCCGCAGGTTTCTGATACGCCCAGGTCGACCTATCTTTGCCCTGGTAGGGCTTAAGACGGTCACTGTGAACCACCTTTGGTCTGGACTTCTCAGATGCTTGTATCCTGAAGGTCACATCCGAGAGTTTGGACACAACCAAATAGGGACCTGTCCATCTCAACTTGAGCTTTGGCGACATCCCCTTCTTGCGAGTGGAATCATGTAGCCAAACGAACATCCCTTCGTTGATCCTTGGGTGTTGGGTATGTCGATCATACTGCCGTTTCTGGCGGACTGCGCTTTTCTTCAGAGATTCTTCTGCTCTCCCATAGGCTGTCTGTAGACGGGTCCTTAGATCCTCTGCAAAATCACCAAAAATCTCCTCCTCGGGTGGCATTGAGGGCATGGTGAGGTCGACAGGGATGGAGACTTCTCGCCCTAGCATCAGCATATTAGGGGTCTCACCCGTGGACTCCTGCGGGGTAGCCCGATATGCACTTGTTGCATATGGCAAGTATTCGTCCCACTCATGGCGTTTGTCCTCTTCACAGAGTATGGATACGACGTTTAACAGGGTCCTGTTAAAACGCTCCACGAGTCCGTCCGATTTCGGATTATATGCAGTGGTGCGTGTCTTTCTGATGCCAAGGAGGCTACACATCTCCGAGAAGAGGCAACTCTCAAAATTTGTTCCTTGGTCTGAGTGGAGTTCCTGTGGCACTCCAAAACGACAAACAAATTGTTCCACGAGAGTCCTCGCCACTGTCTCTGCTGTGGCATCTGGCAGAGGGTACGCTTCCATCCACTTTGTCGCATAGTCTCCAACAACCAAAATCCATTGGTTACCTTGTTTTGTCTTCGGAAGTGGGCCTACAAGGTCTATTGCAATTCTTTCCATTGGGGCACTTACTCGATGTTGCTTGAGTGGAGCTTTCCGCTTTGTCGGGGGAGACTTTCTTCTTTCACACAGATCACATTTTCTGAGGCTTGACCTCACATCAGCAGCCATTTTTGGCCAGTAAAACCGGGCCTTTACTTTTTCCAGGGTCTTTTTCAACCCAAAATGTCCACCAAGGGGTCCACAGTGTACATCTGCAAAGGTACTTTCTCTGAGCTCCAGAGGTAGAATCACTAACCTCTTCAGATGTTTCCCATCATCTGACTCCCACCTCTTGCATAACACCCCTTCCAGGACCTCTATCTGATCCCACTGGGACCAGTATGTCTTGGCAGCTGGTGATTGATCTGAAACAGTCTCCCATGCTGGCCTGCTCTCTCCACTCTCTTTGGCCCTCAGAAGCCAAGTCATTGTGTCATCACGAAGTTGAGCTTTTCGTACGTCTGCCATTGTCAATGACGGCTGGAACCCAGTGCTCCGCACACTCCTGTCTTCCCCACTGACAGTCTCTGGGGTTACAGAGTCGCCAGTCTCCCCAGCGTCCTCCTGGCGTCCACATTGCTTGCACTTCATCCGTGACAGGCCATCTGCATTTCCATGCTTTGCTCCGGCCCTGTGCTGGATGGTCATGTCGTACTCGGATATCTGTTCTAACCACCTGGCCATTTGGCCCTCAGGATTTTTGAAGTTGAGTAGCCATCGGAGGGAAGCATGGTCAGTTCTCACGGTGATCTTGCGTCCGTACAGGTACTGCCTGAACTGTTTGAGAGAGGTCACTACGGCAAGCAGTTCTCGCCGAGTAACGCAGTAGTTTTTCTCGGGCTTACTGAACTTTCTGCTGAAATAACCCAAGACCCTCTCGCTCCCATCCTGCAATTGTGACAACACACCACCCATGGCATCAGCACTTGCATCCGTGTCCAGGATAAAGTCACCCTCTGGCAACGGATATGCCAGTATCGGGGCACTTTGCAACCTTTCCTTCAGTTCGACGAATGCACTCTGGCAGCTTTCACACCATACAAAGGGTTTTGCCTTTGCAGTGAGGTCATGGAGAGGGGCAGCAATGTCTGCAAATCCTCGAATGAAACGCCGATAATACGATGCGAGCCCGAGGAAACTTCTCACTTCTTTCTTGCATTTTGGGACAGGCCAGTCTGCAATTGACTTTGCCTTCTCAGGATCAGTAGAAACGCCGTCAGCCGATACAACGTGACCCAAGTATAGCACTGACTTTCTGAAAAGGTGACACTTGTTTGGCTTTAGTTTGAGTCCTGCTTCCTTCAGTCGGGAGAATGTGATGCGCAAGCGCTGAATCTCCTCTTCGACTGTTCTACCAAAGACGATGATGTCGTCTAGATAGATCAACAAAATGTCCCACTGTAGGCCCTTCATAACCCTCTCCATGAGCCTCTCGAAGGTCGCAGGGGCATTGGCAAGCCCAAAGGGCATCACTTTCCACTTGTAGAGCCCGTTTCTTACGACAAATGTTGATTTCTCCTGAGCATCCTCGTCTAAGGCAACTTGCCAGTACCCGGAGGACAAGTCCAAAGTGGAGAACCACTTCGCTCGTCCGAGGGCATCCAGTGTTTCATCAATCCTGGGTACAGGATAGGCGTCCTTGATCGTCACATCATTCAACCGTCTGTAGTCAATACATAGGCGCTTTGTACCGTCTTTCTTCTTCACCAAGACGACATTTGCTGCCCAAGGACTGTTCGAGGATTCAATAACCCCTCTTCGCTGTAGGTCTTGAACCTGTTTGTCTATTTCTTCCTGGTTGCAGGCTGGATGACGACGTGGCTTCTCCTTGACTGGCTTTGCATCGCCAGTGTCGATACTGTGCTTGACAATATCTGTTTGTCCAATGTCATCACTGGAGGTTGAAAACACATCCTTGAAATCTATGAGGCATTTCTCGACATCCTTGTGGAACTTTGGGTCAACATTTTCCTTGCATCTGCTCAATAGGTCTTCCAAATGTTCAGGGATCTCTGCTGCTTTCACATGGCTTGAATCTCTATTCATAGATTCAACATCAACAACGGAAATAGTTGCCGCCGTTACACCCTCTTGAACCTTCTGTTCCTTGTCAAAAGGGTTTAACACCCTGATCGGGAAGGTCTCAGATTCACTGTTCACCAAAGCCCTTGCAAGGATTAGACCCTTCATTTCCAATTCACCACCTCCTTCGATTGGCTCAATGAGCACAGGACCTGTCACCTCTGAAATGTCCGCACTCACTCTCCCAGGAACAATGGCCTCATGACCTCCTGGTATCACAGTTGTCTGGCTCACAACTACTCTTGCAACAAATGGTCTCCCAAAGTGACTCCTACATTTGATCTCCTCTCCCTTGATCTTCAGTGTCAACCTCTGGAAATCCAAACTTCCGCCGGTGTGTAAAAGGAAATCCATTCCCAGGATCCCTTCGCATTTGATGTCTGCAAATATGACCTTCAACAACCGAGTCGACCTTCCCACTTGAATCTCGATCCAGGCAGAACCCAACACCCTCAAAAGGCTTCCATCGACTTGACGAATGCGGATTGTCTCATCCTCGAGTATTGGTCTCTGTTCTTTTTCTATCAAGTGGTACACACTGGAGTCAATTATGGTGTCTGTAGAACCGGTATCGATCAGGAAACTACACGTTCGAGACCGTAGCTTTGCATCTACATATAAACCTAACTTTGGGTCACCTTTTAGGTTAGGCAGAAGGATAACTTTGTCATCTAACAATGGCTGTTCTGGGTTGACTGGTTGCTCCTTGCTTCCTTGTTGCTCTGGTCTGGGTTCTGGGACTGAGTTGGTGGATCCTGCTCCTTCAACAGCCCTGCCTCGGATCCTTTGGTGGGCTGATTTCCGTTTCCCTGGTATTTCTTCTCCTTCTTCGGGAAAGGGCATCGCCTTATAAGGTGCCCAGTCTGACCACAATTGTAACATCGTGGACTCTTCCATGCAGTCTGGGGCGACGTGGCATCAGATGGAGAGACAGTTCCTTGTTTGGCCGACACACTCTCTGTAAGAAACTTTGTCAGTGTCTCCATCTGCTTGGTTTGCTGAAGCAGAACTTTTTCCATCGCCTGGAAGCGTTCTTCAGTCTCCTGATCAAGGGTTCGCAGGAACTTGTTTGGGCGCAATCTCTCTTGTCTGCGCAGAAACTCTACCCGTTCCAAACTTTCCATCTCTAATGCAGCTTGGATCGCCTCATCCAGTGACCTTGGGCGGGCTCTGTATATCCCCTCCCTCACTGTATGGCTGTCTATAGCATCTACAAAGTGGTTCCTTTCCAGTCGGTCCCGAGCATCATGTGGTATTTCCGGATAGGCCCTCACAGACAGCTCATGTATGGCCTGGCCTAATTCCTGCAGAGTCTCCCTTGGTCCTTGCCTGCGATGTCGGAGTTCTAGCAGATAACTTTCAGCCTGTTGGCCTGGTCCAAACCTCCTGCTCAGAAGTTTAATGAGCTCACTGTATGACTTCTTTTGGACCTCAGGTAGATCACTGATGAGTCGAAGCGCACTTCCTTGTAGGCTAGCAGCCAGGTATATTGCAGCTTCTGTTTCATTCCACTCATTCACCTGACGGCAGGCTTCAAAATGCTGGTGGTAATCAGACCATGCTGTGCTCCCGTCATATCTGTCTGGTATGATATGGGGTCGTTGCTTCCTGCTGGTCAGATTTTCCTTGGGGGTAATCACAGGTTGATTCCTTTGTGAAGGCGTGGACATGAATTCCATATATCCATTATTTCTGGAAGTGGCGTTTACCATATTGTCCAGAAGGGGCACAGTGGAGTCCCTTGACCAGATACCTGATGTCTCATCTCCATGAATGTCTCTCCGGTCAGGCAACTTGAACCTTATTTCTGGATCGGTATTTTCTCTTTGGCTAGAAGACTTTCCTGGTGGTGTAGCAGCATTTACATGGAGCTCTTCAACTGCAGCTTCCAACTCATTCATTCTGGTTTGGAATCGCTCGTTCTGCCACTTCAGAAGTTCCTTCTCCATTCGAGAATGGTTAAGTTCATCCTTCAACTTCAGAAGCTGAGCTGTTTCATCTATTCCACTGCGTTTATTTTCCATTGTTATCTGATGCTATTGTCACGTGCAACCATAAACTAGCCTTCTGGCTCACACTTACTAGCATGCAGTTCACTAAATGGCTCACAGCTTGACCCACAACCTCTGGCTCACAATAACAACATATAACTTTGAATTGATGCTTTGTGGCTCACATTTAATGACATACACGCTGTACTATGATGGCTCACGACTGGCAAAACAATAGGCTCACATTGAATAGCATATGGCTCACAATTAATGACATACACGCTGTACTATGATGGCTCACGACCAGCAAAACTGGCTCACATTGAGCAGCATGTGGCTCACAATTAATGACATACACGCTGTACTATGATGGCTCACGACCAGCAAAACAATTGGCTCACATTGAGCAGTATGTGGCTCACAATTAATGACACACACGCTGTACTATGATGGCTCACGACCAGCAAAACTGGCTCACATTGAGCAGCATGTGGCTCACAATTAATGACATACACGCTGTACTATGATGCCTCACGACCAGCAAAACAACTGGCTCACATTGAGCAGCATGTGGCTCACAATTAATGACATACACGCTGTACTATGATGGCTCACGACCAGCAAAACAACTGGCTCACATTGAGCAGTATGTGGCTCACAATTAATGACACACACGCTGTACTATGATGGCTCACGACCAGCAAAACAACTGGCTCACATTGAGCAGCATGTGGCTCACAATTAATGAACGCCCTCTGGCTCACAACTAGCGCAAAGCTCCAATCTCATGTATGGCTCTTGGCTCATAAGAAATAATACATGGCTCATGAACAGGGTTATGAGCCCAAGTTCATCGTTGTTTGGATGCCTAGTTGACTCTCAGCATACTCTGCTCAACATGTGTTGTTCTACGTGTAGGCTTGAATACTGCATCATTCCTGAGCAACGGCCCTATTCACACACTAGCTCAACAACCTAACTGGCTCACTGCATCTACAGCTACCCAATTGGTCACTGTCCACTCTACTACACAGTTCCTTGTCCACAGCTACTTGTAGCCCCTGGACCTGTATTGCATCAATACTGAGCAACTTACAGCCTAATTCTCGCATGAATTGGCTCATAGACATAAATGGCTCGTTGCGAAATCTTTGCCTAACTGGCTCCTAATGATTACTTGATTTCTACTGAGCAGTCCCTGGTCCACGGCTACTTGTACGCCCGTAGACCTATATTGACATCAGTACTGAGCAACTCACAGACTACAATATATTTCTCATCCCAAATGGCTTACAGACCCGATTGGCTCTTTACAACAGTAGGCCTACCGGGTATCTATAATTCCCTCATTCTATTGAGCAGTTCTGGGTCCAGTACTACTTGTACTGTTGGCCTGTGTTGCATCAGCACTGAGCAACTAACAACCCAATTCTCCACGAAATGACTTGTAGACATAAATGGCTCTTGTGAACCCTGTCTCTAATTGGCTCCAGATGACTAGAACTAATTCATTCCTACTGAACAGTTCCTGGTCCAATAGATACTTGTACTGTAATTAAGCCTGTAAATTGCATCAGCACTGAGCAACTTACAACCTAATTCTCCACGAAATGACTTGTAGACATAAATGGCTCTTGTGAACCCTGTCTCCAATTGGCTCCAGATGACAAGAACTAATTCATTTCTACTGAACAGTTCCTGGTCCAATAGATACTTGTGAAGTTGTACTGTAAGCCTGTATTGCATCAGCACTGAGCAACTTACAACCTAATTCTCAACGAAATGACTTGTAGACATAAATGGCTCTTGTGAACCCTGTCTCTAATTGGCTCCAGATGACTAGAACTAATTCATTTCTACTGAACAGTTCCTGGTCCAATAGATACTTGTAATGTAAGCCTGTATTGCATCAGCACTGAGCAACCTACAACCTATTCTCCACGAAATGACTCATAGACATAAATGGCTCTTTGCGGGGCCTGTCTTTATGATGACTAGAACTGATTCATTTTTACTGAGCAGTTCCTGGTCCTATGATACTTGTACTGTAGGTCTGTATTGCATCAGTACTGAGCAAACAGTTTCATTTCGTACAATTTTACATGGGTTTTGTGGGCTAGCGTGGCTCACTGAAAATCCTGATAATACGGCTCCCTGTAATGTAGGCTAAATCGCTGCCTCACATCGCATCAGTACTGAGCTGAGGTCTTACACTTTTTTTTATCATCGCCGTTGGCCCTTTTCTCTTGTATTCTCACAAGCATTGAGCTCATCAGGGTCTGATAAGCATCAACTGTGTCTTATGATATGAATTAACTGAATAACATCAACCGTAAGTCTAGATCTATGTCAGATCATTGACAATCACATATATTGCATTGACATAACACAATCCCGACGCTGCCACCACTTGTAACGTAACCGCTTTCACCACTCGGGTTGGGGATTCCAATCTGGATCCCGTGTTTAAATTGTCATTGCAATTATCCCTCTCACACCTCTCCTCACTCTCTTTGATTCCACAGAGAATGATTAATGCATTCAGCACACAGATGATGTACCTTTACCGTTCCAACTTCAGCGTTTATTCCTTTCCGTCTCGTGTCCCGGCCTAGTACAAGTACTAGCCTGACATTGCTCGCTGCGCTAGACACATCCGATCCCTAGCCCTTCTGTCTCTATTCTCATCTACTGTGTCCACACTCGGTACTCGTACTCCGTACAGCCTATACGCGCGCACACAGCCAATCCCTGCAAGGCTGGCTGCGCGTGCCTGTGCTGCAGGCCTACACATGTACGTAACACAAATGACACACCCGGTGTGTATAATTAATACACACAGCAACTACAAACACACACGCAGACGGGCCACCCACACACTCATACACAGGGGGATAGAGAGGGAGAGAGAGAGAGAGTAAGGAGAATGGGAAGGAGAGAGAGGGAAAGAAAGGTCCGAAGCGTGAAGAGATAGAAGAGTGTGTAGTGGCCAATACAATGTACAGTGACATTACACTAGTAATCAATTTTGTTACAGTACATAGGAAATCTACTTAGCCTGCATGAAAACATTGAAGAACTTGTTTCTTTGTCAAAATTTGTCATGAATGTTTCCCTTTCAGTCTACAACCATGACATACACTGTAGTTGCATACATAGCGAGTGCATGTTTATACACTGGCTGATAAATTTAACAATAGAAGTTATACAATACGTATGGTAGGAGGTGTTTTATTTTTACTAGACAGTGCAAGTGATGCATCATGTTTGGGGGATACCTTTTGTCAAGTAACACTGACAGGCCTAAAGGTGTGTATAATTATTGCAAAACCAAGAAAAGGAAATTATAGACATTGTGTAATGCTTCATATACCCATTTATTTATTTTTTCCCTTATTTTGCTGTATTCATGTCATGATGTTCATAATCATATTGTGTACAGTCATATATGTATTTGAATTCAACCTTTTTTTCTCTGTATCAATGTGCTGAGAATGCCTGTGTTAATTATAAGTGCTATATGAATTCCATATCTTATTGTTATTTCAATCTTCCATTGCAGATCTGTTGAGGCAGCGTGATCCTCCAAAAAGAGCATTAGAACCCAAAGATTATCCAAGAGCTGATTGGTTCTACTACGAGACACATGAAGCATCACAGTCGTAAGTTACAGGCAAAAGCATGCCCTGACATGCAAGAACGCTGTTTTTTTTTTCTTCTTTTTTTTTTTCTTTTTTGTTTGTTTGTTTGTTATAAATTCAATCTCTTGATTGAAATTGATATCAGGATACTGATTATTCACAATTTGCATTCTGCAAGTGAGAAGGCCCGGCTCTGCCTCTTATGGCAACATACTCAAATGAACGAATTAACGAACGAATGCGTGCAAAATTCCTTCTGCATGTTTACAGTAGTTTGACTGTGTTGAATAAAGCAGTGTCGCACAATCACTTCTGATTAAGTGGGAATTCCATCCTGATCTGATATTATGTTGCATTGTATGAAAGCAGAAAATTCGGAAAAGGAGATCAGTGAAAATTTGAGGAAAAAAATGGACACACACACATACAAAAGTTATGAACTGTTGAATTTAGAGAGCGAGACAAATTTGGCAACTCTGTGTGACATACTGTAGATATTGAGAAGCTCTCCATTCCATTGCACATTATGTCCTAAAAAAAAATACAATCAAATTTCTGCATTGATAACTTTCAATATGATTGGATACTACCCTCTACCAAACAGTTTGAAATGATATTCCATATTTGAAAACTGATGTGAGCCAGTTCTGGTGAAACAATAATTAAATATGATTTGAAATGTAGACTGGTATATATAGCTCCAATCAACTTTTATTACATGTTATTGTCTTCCACTTTTTTTACATTTTTTTTTTGGGGGGGGGTGGGGGGAGGTGTTTGTTTATTTGTTTTTTGATAAATTGTTATAGCGTCAACTTAGTACACTTTTTGAATTATGTGTTTGTTGTTATGATAGAGTGTTTTGTGTTTATCATCTTCTTCACTCAGGGACCAATATCGGTCTCATCTGCCTGACTACATGGTTTACGAGGAGTACAGGCCAGAGGATCATGGTGATGAGGTCAAAGGTTACTATCAGCGACCCCCTTTCTCCCTGGATGACAAGATGACTGCCTTTGAGCGCCACGGCGATACAGTGACGGACAAACTAAGCATGAAGTTCCCCAATGATGAGTCCAAGCTGAGGAAGCCACCAAGGGACAAGACAGAGGGCAAGGACTTCAGGAGAAAAAAGCAGTTGGACAGAAACGCCAATACCCCAAACAGACAGAAATACAAACAAATGTGAGTTTACAAGCATAATTTTTGGCTTGTCCTTGGGGAATATTCTCTCATATGCTCTTCATGATAACTACAATGAAGATTCTTCATGGCTCTTTTCTGATGACAAGCGCATCACATTTTACAGCGTTTTATCAGTTTGTTCTATTGCCGTATCTGCACCTTTATTAATTTCCCCATAGACTTGACTGAACTTTTCAAAGGCAACAGAATGGATATATTTAAGTACAGATAAATGCATATTTTAGCATTCAAGAAAAGTTTAAGACCAGTCACTTTGTGGCCAAAGCCTTTTTCTATTTTTTTTTTCTGCTCAGTCTAAATGGGATGTAATATTTGGAAATTTATCAATGATCCTGTTGAGCAAAACAAAACAAATGAAATCTGCTTCCTTCTACAGGGTAGTAGTAAGTTCTTTCTATATCAGCTCCATTTGGATCATGATTAATGCTGCGTATATCTATGACATTTCTCTTATCTCTGCTCGTCTTTGGCCAGGTCTGTCCCAGAGTCGTATCGCAGCCCCGCTCAGATGGGGGCACTTCTGTCCAACACCTACCAGAGCGACTGGTACAAGCATCGCGACGAGGAGTTTGGCAAACAGAAGCCATCCAGCGCCGAGGTCCAGTTCCAGACGGCGACGCGGGCAGATCGCCAGAGCACCGAGTATCGCGATGCCATCAGCAAAGGCGGGAAGCAGAACAAAGGTGCCGGAGCCTACTCGAGGAACGTGTTAGAAGTTCGCGGAACAAAGAAGTCGGAACAAGCGAAGGCGATGCGCACGGAGCAAGAAGGAGACAAGGGATTCTTCAAACTGAGCAAGTGAGTATTTCCTGGCTGAGTTTGTGATAGTCTCTGTATGCAGAATATGTTCCTTCTCTTTAGTTATATGTCCAGATCTATGACTCACCAACTTTACAGTTTCACTACTTCTGAAGAGGAATTCAAAGCACAATATAGATGGGGTAGTTGTGTAGTAAAAACAAAAAGCCATCATGAAAACAAAACAAATGATGATTTGCATAATTATGACATTGGGTGATGTTGCTTAAGATACATATGTTTCAGTTTATACATTTCTAAAAGGAGCCTTGTAAAGAGCCATTTAAGTGATGAAAAACTTTTGTAATAGACATCATGTCAACATATGCCATACTTTTATGAACTTTTCTTTGGACTTTATTCAATGCCTCCTCTATTCTTTTTCACAGGTTTGACAAAGTGGGTTCAAAGGTCAACTCAAGATGGTCATCATCGTCGCCGATCAACCATGCCGCAGACCAGGAGGTGGCAGTGGCTCCCGTGGTAGCCAATTAAAAGAAGAGAAAGCATCTTACAGAAAAGAAAAAGGAGAGTGAGAAGTTTTGTACATGTAGTATCTTTTCTTTGGTTCGGGGACAATTTATCAGACTTGTCTGCTACACTGACAACTCATCTCTCAGGGTCACAAAGGTGTTTGGAAAAGCTGCCGATGGTCTCCATTCCACGAAAAGGAAGACTTCTGTAACGCTTCATTTATCCCCCATTTTCGTGGGTCAACGTTAGAGTGGCATTGTGAGGATTCCCTCCGCTCTTCCAAACTCCTTTATCACAAATCTGTTTCTTTGCGTCAATTCATGAGTCCATGGTACTGCTTGGAATGGTCTTTTGGTAGTGTTTCAACAGATGTGCTTTGCGACAGTGTTTTTGTTTTGTTTTTTTCACTACTGTGTGAAGAAACAAAATACAATTGTGAAAGGTTTGGACGAACAAACTGAACATACTTTGTCGGTAGGTGTCTCTTTGTTCTTCTATCTCTCTTTCTCTCTCAGCACGTATTTCTGTACAGTAGCAGAGAAAAAAAACGATGGAGCTAGGTATCAAAGCCTCACCAAAATTCATGGGTCACATGCGTCAAAACAGCGCATGAAAGTTTGTGTTGAAATGATGTCATGTTGAATGATTGCAATGGCTGATTTAATTCTATAGGCATCTTTCTCCAATCATTATCACAGACATCCTGCTGTGGTGAAGGTGCTAGTTTTTTGTCTGTGTGTTGCTTTTTTTTTTTTTCTTTAATGAGATAATTATTCTGCCTCTGCCGGCTTTTGATCGCTCAAACCAGCCCATTCTTTATTGAGGGTAAGGTTTGCTATCACAGTTTGTGATTTATGGATTGTAAATCAGCTTTGGAATCTGCGTATTTCTCCAGACAAGAATGTCAAATGATGACATGATATGATCGATTCCATTAGTGGAACGTTTGAAGAGGTGGGGGACAAGAAAAAAAAAAAAGTTGTACATTTGATGAGTAATCAAAGTCAAGAATTATCATTTTCATTGTCAAAAAAACAAAGAGCCAGTGTTTTGATTTCAAAAGTTGTCCGTAGATATTTGAAAGTAAAAAAAAAAATAGTAGTTGTACTTGTTCCGCGTGTTGAAGATAAGCATTTAAGTCTTGCCAACTTATAATGTAAGTTTTTGTAAACTGTGTCACAAAGTTATCTTTTATTAATACTCTATTTTTTCCTTTTTGTGTAAAAATTACTGTAATATATGTTTTTGTATATAATGCTTTGTAAATACATTTCATCACCAAAAAAAGAGTTGTTTTTAATTCATATCAGTAACGTGTGATGTTTAGAAGTGCAAATAATTTGATGTAAAGTGTGGACAAACTACTGTGTATTTTTCCAGCACAGTGTATACAGTGAAAATCAACATTTGTGCACACTTAAGTGCAGAATGACATTACTGCTTCTGACCAGTCATGTCAGAATAAATGCATGGTACTGGCAGGGCTCTGCTAGACTAAGATAAACCTTTGTTACCTTTTACGAAACAGTATTTTTGTGATTTCAAATAGATTGAAGAGGGCACATGCTTCAGGTGGTGTATTTCGTTGTTAACCTGTGACATTTAGAATCAAAAAGAGAAATTTTGAGAACAATCTTTTTGATACAGTAGAAGCATAGTGTGCAAACTTGTCCCATTGGTATCACACAGAATGAGCTGTGGGGTGCTTAACAATCACAATCCATCAATTCTAAAATTTTGATTTTTTTTTTGGTTCTTAAATGAAAAGAAAATGAATGGCAGTTGATAACTTCTGCTTAATGGCTCATTGCAGAGTTTGACGTTACAGGATGCATAACTGAGTAGTGAGGAGTTGTGTCTCTTGACTATTTAATACTTGGTGTGCATGTATGACATCACCCATAACGTTTTTTTTTATTTTTTTTTTTAACATCACTGCCAACAATTTCCATTGTCTCTTGCATTGAATTAATGCTGAGAAAATTACTAGCTTATTGCTTATGACAAATTGTCTCTAAACTGAAATCATTTAACAGATTTTTAAAGTTTTGTGTCATTTTTTTATTTTTTTATTTTATTCAGTATTATGCCTATCCACATTCTGTGCTGGATATTGTGTATTGGGTGTTTCAGTCTACTATGGGGTGGTACTAACAGTGGTTGTTGTATTGTTGCTATTGGACACAGCATGTTTGTATTCATCATTATTGTGTCCATGGTTAATTAAATGTAAGATATGGTGTCACATAAAATTCTTTACCCAGGGTTACTTACAATGCCAAATTTGCTAAGGTTCGTTTTGGACACTTTATACTGTATTTGTATCAATCCGTCCAGACTGTGCTGTATTTGTACCAACATATGTCTTCAATAAAAAAAAAACTTTTTGATTCTTACAGAATTATCCGTCTGGTCCTCACTTGTTTGTTATGAAATATACACTCTAGTTGTATATTATGTATGTGTTTATGAAGAGTTTGTTTGCAAAAACCGATGTCCATATTTGCCAAATGGAGATATTTGCGATTGAAGGTCAAGAAAAATAAAGAAAATAATAAGAAAATTTTTGCTTCTTTTGACAATAACTTCAAAAATGTACCTTTATATGTAGTGACCAATATATCATTTAAAAGGTATTATTTTGTATTTTATGAGAGACACCGTACTTCAAAATCTTCAGAAATGGACTTATCGGTTTTTGCAAACAAACTCTTCATATGTTTATGTATATATGCATGTATATATATATATCTATATACATACATATGAGCTTGACAGTATTAAACTCAATTCTTTCTCTGGTGACCGCTCATGCCGCTAAAATGTATGAATCTGAAATGTACTGGCCAGGAGTAATACTTTATTATGAATTTTATCTGCTTGATTGGGCCACCAGGATATAGCCTTTTTGGAAATCTGCTGGCCCGACATCAGTTTTTAGTGGTCTCGGGGCATTGATCCACCGCTTATGTCGAGCCCTGTACAAATTACAATGTACATATCGTCACTGCGACAACAAAAAATATGGTAGCCAAAGCACTATATCAAATGGGGTAGGCCTTGCTTTGACATGGCATGGCTTCATTTTGGGGTTAAGACAGCTAGGATTTGGATAGGACATCACTTAACTGATTATCTGACCATTAATCTAAAACATTTATGTTCACCAAAATTTGAGATACAAGATCTTGTCACCCCCAGCGAATACTGTACATTGAATGATTAACCAGTACATGTTTTGCTTCATGTTATTTGTGTGTGTTGTTGTTTGTGTGTGTGCACGTGTTAAGAATAGATAGGCATATTGATTATTTGGTAGGATTAATTATTTAGGATAATGATGGACTCATGAAGTTGTTTTGTTTTGTTTTGTTTTTTATTTGGGGGGGGGGGCTGGTCGGGCTTATATGCATGATTAAAAAAGAAAGGATCAATCAATTTGTAGGAAGAGAGATATAAGAATTTTTTGTACCGAATATTGAGTTTTTTTCTCTTGTAATTTTAAAACATTGGTTTTAGGCAGCAGAGTCTGATGGTGACACGACACTTGCTCCTGCATTTATTGCTCTGGACTCATTTTCGTGAAGGACTTAGGGTTAGGGTTGTGCTAGGGTTTTCTAATTTTATTTCATAGTAATAAATGGAATGATTATCTGCCTTTCATTTCTAGTGGCCTATTTTCCCATAGAAGGTAAAGCAACATTACTCACATTTCGACAACTTTCTAAATTATGCAAAATATATAACTGCATGTTTATTTTTGTCTATAAGGTATCTTTATTTTAAAGTCTATTAAGACTTTATAAACAGACTTGTGTGTCACAGAAATAATTCTGACATACTTTTGTTGACCTTTGACCTCTTTCAAATTACATAATAATATATTATGTATGAAAACAATAAAATAGTTAAGCATAAAATTATATCAAAAAAGCGGACGGGCGGTTTCTGGCGGTCCAGTTACTACTAGGATAAAATGCCCAGTGATGTTGTTGAAGTAAGTAGGGCCTACCAACTTGTCAGTGCTCAAGGTAGGAAGAAGCTAACAAGTAAATGGGAATCTCGCCCTCTACGATCACTGTCAAGCAACACAACAGAACACTTTGCGGAAGACCTAATACGTGCGAGTTGACATATTGTGAAGTTAAGTGCATGACACTAGCTTGAAATTGCTTTGTGTAGTTTAGGGGTAAGCATACTAGCAACCGTCATCCGCAGTCTGGTTGTCATTATCAAGTGATTGACTTAGTAAAGCCAAACAAAGAAATTAAAGAGAAAGTTCATGGTGAAACTTGAAGACGGTAATACAGTTGTAAAGTATGGGGTGGCGCATGCTATAGGGGGCTCAGTCTGCCTCGTAAGCAACCGGCCCAGGTTCGATTCTCACTTAATCTATTCAGGGACATGGCCGGCGGAACCGTGGGGGCCGTAGGGGCTCGGACCCCCACACTTTTTGTGCACCATACAAAGGAATAGATAAGGTGTCATCACTTTGGACCCACACTTTATTTAACCCGGAAGTACGTATAAGTGGCACTAAATAGAAATAGAGGTTTTGAAGTGTGAGCGCGGTAAAGTTATGTTTTTCCACTGAAGACCTTCCTTTTTCTTTTTGCTTGCATCTTGACTTCCCGGACGTGCCCCCACATTTCATGCAGAACAAAACAAAAACAATACTGAACAGACCAAATTCAAACACACCGAGACTTGAAAGTCGTGAGTCATCACCATGCAACTCTTAATCTTATTCAATATGAACATGTCTTCATTGAGCTCCCTGGGGTGCTGTTGTTTTTAATCACAATAGTAATATACACTGGCTTATTTCTGGCATTATTACCATTTATCAAAATATACTTTTGGACACAAATTACCTTGGATGCTTATCTACATTCCTCAAAAAAAAAAAAATCAAACATATATCAGTATATTGAAAGAAAGAATGCAGCATGAAGCTTTGGATTTTTCGACACCATTGAAATGCGATTGGATAAATAGGATAAATAGAATAAAGTCAAGCAGGCAAGCGGATTAATAGATTCGATCGAAATTGAGCCTGACACATACGGAAATCATGGAATTTCAATTGATCATTAAATCATATTAAATGGGTTAGTCAAATACCGGTTAGTGATTGGCTAAACGCAGTCACGTGATGGAGGAACATTCGTTATGTTCGCCCATGAGCGAACATTTTTGTAATGTTCTCCCATGGGAAAACATTTTCACGTAACAAAATATAAATGACGGAAGGACCCGCGCACAGTGAATTGGGCTCTGCGCGAGCGATCGAGTGCGTTGTGCTGATGGTTGACGTTGACGTATTTGACTAACCCAAATAATATAACAGATGATGACCTTTGTTGTCGGGAACATGTACCAAACGCTCCACCCTCAGGGTTTGAAATGCTATTTCGGGAGGCTTTAAGTCTCTCGACTTCGTCTCGGGACTTTAACCTATAACCTGCAAGAGACGGAATCGTTCATCTGGTTTTCAAAAGGCATCATTACCTTACGTCCCACAGAAAATACACGCACACACACATACAGATTTTGATAGTTCTTGATAGATAATCTATAATACATTTTTTTTTTTGTATGGTAAAGATTATGTATAACTGTATTTATGTGATTGCCTTCGCGATTACCGGTATTCATTTTGTGTGTGTGTGTGTGTGTGTGGGTTTTTTTTTTTTTATTTTTTTTTATATACAATCTATAAGCTTTACATATTTTTTTTTAATCATTCTCTCATGAGGATTCCACGAGTTATACGCCAAAGGATCTCTTTTCAGTAATGGATCCCTTGATTTCCATATCGTGATAAGATAGTGATGATTATCAACTGATGATTCATTAAAAGAATACAGTATTTCGTTTGATTCTGTTTTCTCTCTTGCATATCATAATGTTGGATGCTGGCAACAAAAAAGACTTTGTTTTGTTGTTGATGGAATTGAAATAAAATTCTTTTCAGATCAAATTCGATTCAAATTCAGATTCAAATCTCATCATTTAGATGGGCCTACCATTAGATCCGTCTACAAAGAGTGTCTCTTCCCCCCCCCCCCGTTTTTACGTGAGTGGGAGAGAACACCTCTTCAATTTTTTATTTGCTCAAGCTGTTCATGTAGTGCAAGATGAGGACTCGTTAACCTGCCTGTGTTACTGAATGCTGCCGCAGACTGTGGCCTAAGAGAAAAGCACATCTAATAAGTTTCATCTCAGCAAATTTTCAGACCAAGACTAGGAGATCTTGTGTCTCAGCATGACAAACACAACTAATGTATGCTGCTCCCAATTTAATCTTTTTCTGTAGATTACAGTACGCAATCAACCTTTACAGACAAATTCGGTTTTGGTATTTTTTTTTTTTAATGGCAATATCTAACTTATCTAAATATCTAACAAAAGCGCTAACATGGCTAATTGCGCCCCTGGCTAATTGCATAACCTATTGAAAGTGCTTTTGCTCTTCTTTGGAAGCCCCTCAGTTATGGCCGCCGTAAGTATGAAGTCGGATTCATCTATAAAGCTTCGCCTAACATCGCTTAGCATCGCGCCAATAACCATGCTCATCTCACTGCGCTTTCTGATGTGAACTAGCTCACAAGCAGCACTGTACAGTATAAGTTTGTAATGCCTCGACAACTGCAGCCATTGAATGACACCGAATAAGGAAAACGACAAGAATGCAGCACTTTTTTTTTTCGAATATAAAAATGTACGAACACAAATTTCCAGTGTGTCCACTCGGGACAAAAACACAAGTCAAGAGGAATGTGGGGGAGCTGGATTTAGCAAGTACATGGTTCTTCATATATAATTATATATATATATATATATATATATATATATATATATATATATATATATACATACATATATGAAGAAATAAACTGGTAATGCATTTTTGGCCAATAAAGCATGAGCTTATGCGATTCAAATTTTCGGCGTCGTACGCCTTCTTCAGGAGTCCTATTATACATTATATATATATGTATATATATATATATATATATATATATATATATATATATATATATGGTCAAGATACGTCTGTATCTTAAGGGGAATTCCCTCCAAAGGGGGATTTTTTGATTCCCCTTAAAGTTTTGGCAATGTATTTCAATGTCTTATCAGTGATGTAGGACACAGCTGATGGCGTAGTGTGTGTACATAAACCATCGAGGACTGTACCATCAAGACAATTCAGGAGAGATTGTCAGCGATGCAAAGAAAAAAAAATGGGTGTATATATTGGAAGTTCATAGAAAAGGAATCATGGGGGAATGTAGGTATATCTGCTTTTTGTCAAAAAAAGTTGTATTTTCTCATTAACATGCGAAATTTATTGGTATAAGATGCATTTTATGCTTTTGTTATTTCAATGCTTCATTGAGTCCATTATTATTAACGCATAATTTTTCAAAAAGGGCAATATTTGCATTTTTTCTGAATATTGTTCATTCATTCATTAATTCATTTATTTATTTCATGCATTTTATAAAATTTCCCCAGACTATCATATTTTATTCTGCATTTCCCCTTATGGCTGGAAAATAGCGTTAAATATATATATATATATATATATATATATATATATATATATATATATATAATGTATATATAGGACTCCTGAAGAAGGCGTACGACGCCGAAAATTTGAGTCGCATAAGCTCATGCTTTATTGGCCAAAAATGCATTACCAGTTTATTTCTTCATATAATTACCAAATATATAATATGTTTTTATGTATATATCAGATAGATAGAGGTGGGTGTGTATGTTTGTGCGCGTGTGCTCTACGTGTACGTCACCTCGAAAATGAGGTGGCGTTTTTCTTTCAACCATACGCATGTCAATCCTATTCTCTTTCCGATGTGTATTATGTACGGGTCTGCACGCAAATCAAGCCACGCTTATGCTGCAGCCCCACTGTGTTATTCATTGCTGTATTGCTCATACGTTTTGCTGTACATCGTGTAAAGGCAATGAAGAAAACATCTGTGAACAACTTATGTCTATGTATGCATATTATATACATGTTCATATGTATGTGCATATACAATGATAATATAGAAACCGATAAATCAAATCAAATCAAATCAAACAAGTGAAATCAAATCAAATCACGTCAAGGGCAACGGTTGTGATCCTGTTTATTATAAGCGGGGGTTAGCCAGATCTCGCCGACTCTGACAGCCTCTTCGAGTAGAGCGCGGCGGAAATAACGGCGAGTGCCCCGATGAACTCCACTCCTCCCAGCATGACGAAGGCTATGTTATAGGAGTGCGTCTGGTCAAAGATCCAACCTAGAGAAAAGGTGAAGTTTAAAGGAGACCTCCAAGTGATTTTAAGACTTTTAAATTTAAACATGTAAATATTGGTTGTAATGGGAGGAGGGTTTCGGAATTTATAGTGATTGGAATGAGGAATAAGAATGTTTTCAAAATTCATAACAAATCACAATGGGCAAGGATGACGTAGCACCTTCACATAAGAATGCACACGATTGGGTGCTCAAGGAAGCAGATCAAAAGAAGAAAGCATGCATAAAATCTTCAGACGTGATATTGGGATGGAATTACATTAGATTACTGGAATAATTTTCACCATAATGGTGATTTCTGTAATCTGATTAGTCCATCAACCACACAGTACATCCCGTATTACGTGAATGAGGAGGTCCTTGCCCCCGTTGTATTCCATGGTACCGGGTATTTGTGACCATGTGGCGATTCCACTTGTTTCGAGACATTCCATATTGCACATTATTGACCGCTGACTTTTAACCCTGCAAAATAACAACTCCTGACCTTTAACCCTGCAAAATAACAACTGGAATTGCCTCGCAAAACTACCTCGTATAGGTAATAATGCACATTATTACCTATACGAGGGAGTTTTGCGAGGCAATCCCGGTTGTTATTTTGCAGGGTTAAAGGTCAGCGGTCAATATGCTTTTCGCCACGTCGCTGCGTAACAAAACAATGTGCAAACAGTGCAATCTTCCGGTTTGGGGAGGTGGGAAGAGAAAGAGTGGAATCTCTCTCCCCACCGATCGACCACGAAAAGAAAACATTCCAGGACGTCCAGGGTGTCAGTTACACGCACCGCAGAAGAACGCTGATAAATCAACTCATACAAGGTCGACTACTTACAGCAGCACTAGGCAATGACTAGTCCATTTGTGATCAGTAATTGCACAGTGACCATCAGTTTTACAACTCTCAAACTTTTAACAGAGAAGTAAAAATAAAGTGTAAGAACGTTCAGAAGTTTGAAGTTTGCCTGTTACAACTACATGTATCTTTGAAGTTGGAGTTGAATGATATACATTGATGAACAATTTTGCAATTATTCAACATGTTGATGGTCTACAGGTAGTCAAATGTGGCTTGATCTGTATCATATATAGTGTATAGCCGTATTTACATATTTTCTTAATTTACCTAGGGGGATAGGTAATAATTATGATATTGACTGGCCTTTCTTTCGGGAGGTACCAGATAAATATTGCCCTCACTGAAAACATATTGCCCTCGTCTTCGACTCGGGCAATATGCTTTCAGTTTGGGCAATATTTTCTGGTACCTCCCTCAGGGCCAGTCAATATTATATAAATAATGTCCATCGACACCATTGTGCAAACGTAAAGAAACATATCGTAAAATCGTATACTACCTCGAAAACTTTTTTTTTTAAATTCTCGAAAAGCATTTCATACACGACCGACAAACAAGCCTACCGGTTAAAAGTCCCCCGAGGGGTTCCGAAAATCCTCGCACGCTCATAGCAAACGAGAGCGCGGTGGGGAAGCGCTCGGGCGTGACAGAGAACCGACTGACGATCGTCACCAGCACCGTTTTCGCCCCGTTCGATACGCCGTTCATGATGGCCGTCAAGATCAGTACCCAGAACGCGTTGGCGAATGGGTTGATGGCGAAACCCAAGGCACTCAGGACTAAGGCGAAGGCAAATGCCCCAGGAGGCGAAATCATGTCCCGGTTGTAGTGTAAAAGGAAGCCGATGGAGAGGCGACCAACAATGTTTGAGGCTCCTGAAAACGTACGTTTGCAAAAAAAAAAAAAAAAAAAAAAAAAAAGAAAATTCTCATACACATATCAAAATCATTTAAAAAATAACGCTTTGTCAAAGTTCTAGAAAAATATAAAATCCACCCATCAAAAAAGAAAAATCACAACGGTAACATCTCTGGACATCTTTGAGCTCTTCAATAATTTCCAACTAAGGATATCATTTTTGAGATGATAGTCGTTTTTCCTTGGAGTGGATTTCTAAAAGACTTGCGTAATAACTTATCCAGTGGAAGACCAATTGAATGACCATACCGTTATTATTTTCATGTGCTTTCCATTGTGATTGGGCTTGATTTATACCCTCGTTTCTAATGACGAATCAAATGTGAATTTTTTCGTTTCTATGATGGTAATGAAACATTTTCTGGTCTGTCCTTTTAATTCTAATACTCCCTCGGATGCACAATCTGGTTGAATTGAACATGGAGAAGGTCCCTTACATTTTAAATCTTGCGTTAACTTACCCCCTATCGGAGACAGTTTAACGGCGGTATCCTCGGAGTAGCCCTTTGCCACTCCGTTTGGCACAAGGAACACTATCCAACCAGTGTACGTAATACCGTGAAAGAACACTGCCACCATCACCAGCGAGAAGACCGGAAAGTCAACGAACACCTTGAAGTCGAGCTCCCTCCAAAATAAGGAAATTCCCTCTTCAAGCATCCCAAACGTCTTTTCCAGACATGAAGAGACATGCGCGTCAGATTGCTCGTCTGTGCTGGGAAACTGCGCGCCGAAGTTGTGAGTACTTGCTGCCAGCAAGCAGTCTGTCGAGCTCGCATCGACAGGTGGGGTGTCGTCGTCGTATGTCTCCTCGCCATCCTGGTCTATCGTCACGATGGCACCGTTTGACCCAGAAGGTGTCGCCCCTTGCAGCTCTATGCGAGAGTCAGCACTGCTGGACGGAGTCAATGGGGCCTTCTCATCCTCATCGTTATCGGATGCTCGCTCTGCTCTGCTCTGCTCGGACAGAGGGCGCAGCATCGCTCCGGTAACCATGGTTTGGAAGTTGAGCCCACCGAGGATGAGCACGGCGCCACGCCACCCGTAGATATCGTTGAGGTACAGTGTGATGGGCGGAATGACCATCATGCCGACCCCGCCTCCCGTGAGCATGGTGCTGGTCGCTATGAAGTAGTGGTTTGGGAAGTACTTAACACAAGTGACGCGAATGGGTAACGTCACCAGCCCGTACCCTAATGCTAGATGTAAACAGGGGAGATGGGAGAAAGCACGTTTGATACTATGATCTGTTTCTTTTTAGTATTTTTGATACTACGTAATGGTCTATAAGCCGACCATGCCAATTCCTAGATTTTGATGAGCAATAAATGGTAACATTATCAATATCAGTTTTGATAAAGATATCGACGTCATGATCAAGTCAACATCAATAATTATATCATTATAAGATCATAGTATCAAAGTAGGGAGAAACTGCGTGTACTGACAAATATTGTGACTCTAGACCGATATGTGAGTGAAACTTTAAGGAAGAAGTTTGTATAAATGGGAACAGAAAACTTTGAGGAATATGACAATTAGAGCTTGATCAAATTTGGATGAAAACTAAGAAAGCTATATCTTTGTCATGTTGTTTTGAGTCAATCAAAAACAAATTGTCAATACAGTGACATCATTTTGCAAATTTACAGACATTTCCTCTGTGATACTTAAGAATGCTGATGTTCATTTTCCAATCAAGTAAATTTCCAATCGCATATGCACCCTTACTACAATCGCTTTAGATCTATTTCTATACAAACCCTTGTATGAAACACACACACACACACACACACACAAATCAAATATTCCGTCATAAAAAGTAGAAATAGAGGGCATCTTTCATAGAATTGAATTCACAAGGCATATGAAATGAAAGCCCACATGCTTCATCACGTTATTGCTGATTTGTGTTTAATTGATCACAACTTGAGCGAAAAAAAAACACCAAATCTTTCTTAGTCAGATATTTTGCTCAACCGTCATCGCCTTATCCATTAAAAATACACACACTTAAGTTGCTCCGCGTATTGGCAGTACTAGAAATAGCAATAATAATGTCACAACAGAGGAATGCATTAAATACCAATCTTGATTTTAATGAATAATCCGAATTTTCGAGGATCCTTCCTCTTCATCGCACTAGTCATCCCTGATGAAGAAGAAGGATCCTCGAAAATTCGGATTATTCATTAAAATCAAGATTGGCATTTAATGCATTTCTCTGTTGTGACATTATTATTGCTGAAAACCATTTATATCAACATTCTTTTATACAGATGAACTATTGATATGGTAGAATTTCCCTTTATGTTCAAGTTGATTTCAATGCAAAAGTTTCTTAAGTAAGACAGATGAAAAGAAATATTCTCAACTTTAATTGTAGAGTTGTCATTAAACAATTTAAACGGGGAGGGGTGTTAGTTGCTAATTGATCTGATACCATTATGTGCTAACGGCATTAACACCCTATGGTTGCGACAGATCACTATATCGTGTAACCATGTTTAAATTTGGAATTCTACGACTTTAACATTTTGTGTCCGCTTTTAATGACATTTCTGTTGTTCTTTTTCATGTCTTTGCGATGACTCCAATTCTGCCGTTTTGAGGCCATTTTTGCATTTTCTCCTGCTCCTGAATTTGAGTTTGAATTTTTCCCGCTCTGGTTGTGTTTTCCATCATTCCCCTCTGACTTACAGGACAGCAGGATGGACTTTTGCATTAAGTTGTAAGCCCGCATTAAGCCTTATTCAATGGCAGTATATCCCAGATTACCTAACCCCCGCCCCCGTCCAACCACCCTCTCCCCACACCTTCCCCTCCCTTTTAAACCATGCTCCCCAGAAAGTTCCCCATCAGTTCCCCACCTTTTCACTTTATCTCCCGCTGCCGCGGTGTATATAGATAAGTGTGCACTTGCTTTTTATAAGTCATTCCACTGGTGGATTTTTGCCTGTGCAGGAATTGCCCGGAGTGGTATTGGAAAGTTATTGATCTATGTAATGGTATGGAAAATGCCTTTTCTTTTTCTTTCCAACGAGTCCTATATTCTCGTTACAAAAAGCATGCATTGAATACATGTTCACGTGTCCACTTTGTCTCATGCAATTTTCTACAGAGAGCGTTAAACCTGGAAATGCGATATGGGTTCTACACATCCCCGTTTCGATAATCATGCTTTGAACATTTGTGTTCATTAACGTCCCTTTTGTGTCACGTCTATCGTTATCCAGAACGTTAACCCTATAGAAATGCTATAGGCCTATTACTCATTAACTGCATGTTAGAATCAATTTAGGAAGGCATTTTATTAGATTTCGGCCAAGTGATAGCTAACAAATGCCAAATAACAAAATCAATCATCAAATATAGATATCCTATGAGGATTAGAGCTATTTCTTGTGACTTCTGTTCATCTATTATAATTATTATACATTTTTCCTGCTACCGAAATCGCGTCGCAGAAGCTAGCTCCTTTGGATAATCATGATGCGTTCGTACGCTCTGTGAGTAAGATATGTTTTAAGTGATGCATTTTCATAGCCCTCTTGTTTAAGGGAGATCACTCTTCGTCTGGAGGTCTGACTCACAGTATATTCGTGTTGGAAAAGGCTAAAAGGGAGGTCAAGGGGTGAGAGCGTAGAGAAGCACTACCTCGCGCGGCCGTTTTATGAAGAAGAAGATCACATTCACTCTGAATTACTAGTATCAGGCAGTGGATTGAAAATTCAGACGAGTCCATGCAACACTCCCTTCAGATAACGGAATGTTATTAGCTTGTTAGCATAATTTTGTTGGGGGGGGGGGGACGGATAACGCATTAATTCGCAGACAGTAGAAGAATTCGAAACTCGACTTACTTTATTGCAACTAGTGAAAAAGTTGCCCGAAATGGACGTAACTAACGTCATTTATCTTTAAGTAATGTTATTTACCTACAAGCATGACTGCTTTAAACACAACTCGACGGAAGAGTTCCTCAATTTAAATCGACTAACTTTTCGAACAAATTAGAAGCATGTGGGTTTCTCATGATGTACACGTGTCCCTTTAAAGTGCAACCATGCTTATTCTAGATCCAATTTTATAAAAACCCTACAAAATTCTGTTTTGCCGGAACTTGAATGTGGAATATTGCCATACAAAAACAGACAGTGGAAGGTGGGAGTATACAATGTAAGTTGAAAGAAAGCGCTAAAAGGACAAGTTCACTTTCATAATATGACATGTAGATTGAGTAAATGCAGCAATTATAGTAGAACACATCCGTGAGATTTTGAAGAAAGTCAGACAATCCGTTCAAAAGTTATGAATTATTGAAGTTTCTGCCCGCTCATTGCTGGATGAGAAGACTACTACACCTTGTGATGTCACATAATGTAGAGCGATATAACGAAGATATAAAGAAAAATCAACATATTTTCACTTTTCTCACATAATACAGGAACACTTGACTTGCCTCTTTCAGAAGACGGGGGAATATACCCCTAACATACGTCAGTGACAAGTCGAGGAAAATAAATGTGCACTTTCCTCAAAAGTTCTCTAATATTTTTCTTCTATCGTTCTACGCATGTGACATCACACACTGTCCATCCAGCAGTGACTACAGATATTCTAAAACTTCATAACTTTTGAAAGGATTGTCCGATTTTCCCCAAATCTCCACTAATGTGTTCTGCTGATGCTGCTACATTTACTCAATGCACATGTATATGAAGGTGGACTTGTCCTTTAATTACCTGAGATGACAATCAACGCCGTAAACTGTTCGCCGTTGGTGACAAAAGCACACGCAGTGAATCCGGTGCCTCCCATTAAACCGCCTAGCAGGACGAGCTTGCGAACGCTGACCACCTTGAGCAAGTGATTGGTCACGATCGCTGTACGAAATGAGTGTTAAAGATGACCGCAATGTATATTATTGCATCATCAATCGCTTTATACTTACATTTACACTGGTTAGCATTGGGTTTATCATTACTGTTCAGCGTCAGTCATAACAAAGACACTTACGGACATAAACATGCAGAAGCAGCTTAAAATTCCCCTTTTACAGTCTTTTTTTTTTTGCACATGGTTTGCGCCATAGCCATATTTATTCAGCACAAAAAAAAAAATCATCTCTGATGAGCCTTGTTTTTTTCTCATGATAACAGTTGAATATTTTGTATTCATAAATATTTTATCCTTATGTCTTTGTGCGATTCCAAATTTAGCCCAGTTTTCTTCCCCTCCTTTCTTTCCCTCTCTCTCTTATACCTCCATAATGAGAATGTTAAAAAAAGACTAACAAAAATACGGACGACATTGAAATGGGAGCTCCAGGGCTCCGTTTCATAAAAACAGTTGCTTTGATAGCAACTCTTGCTGGAATGGCATTTTTATCCTACCAATTTTACAATTTATAAAAGATTCGTTGGAGGGATATAAAAACGAGGCTTACATCACGCATTGTCTTAGAGCCACTGGTGAAATTATTGATTCTGCAGTGTCAGAATTGCATTATTTCATTCGAGGTTAGAGCCCCTCAAAAAATAGTGCCAATCCTACCACGTCGAAATCCATGATATCAACTAGAACCTCTCATCATTGCTCAATGCAAGTATGGTGTATAATTACATCGTTTACTATAAGGCTGCCACAGCCACACTATTGTGGTGACGAGGTGAAGAGATATGTTTTCATTTCATTTCATTTCATCCTGTTCATGGGGGCGCTGCGGCATACTGGATAAGACTCCCGACTCCCAATCGGAGGATCCGAGTTCGATTCCCGCCCAGTGCATACGTCTTTCTCTCTCGACCCAGGTGTATAAATGGGTACCTGGCAACGCTAGGGTAATAATAAGGGCCCTCTGATGGTAGAGCAGTGGCAACACTGAAGAGGCTAGCCTAGATAGAGGCGACTTTCTTATTTAACCTTTTAGTAGTAGTATAGTAGTAGTAGTAGTAGTAGTAGTAGTAGTAGTAGTAGTAGTAGCAGTAGTATATAGTAGTATAGTATTCATTCATTCATTCCCATTTCAACAAGATTAAAAAAAAGAATGTAGGCCCTATATACACAAACGTATCATGCAATAATAAAAAACAACAATATTGATTATAATATATTCTAAATAATCATATCATAATACGCCTACACAATCCATGCTGGAGGCGCTGGTATGAAATCAGTCAGGCTCCTTAGGAATTGGGACTTTTAAACCTCCCGACTATCTCGCTAACCCCCACCTCGTAAAAATTGCAAGAAAATATCAAATTGATAAGCCCACAAACTAACAAACAGACATACTAAAGATCACTCATCAAGATACTGCAATATCTGTAACGATGAAGTCACCGAAGTTGGCGTGAACTATAAGGAAATGACACGCGTGCGTAAGAAAGCGGCAAGAACGTAACGTGATGTCTATTGAAGATGAATATTGATAGTTCTTCTAGTTTTGTTTTGTTTGTTTTTTTAACACTAAGAACATGCAAGATCACAGTACTAAGGCAACTAGTGGTCTCTTTCGTACCCTGCTGTGGGTTTTCTCCGCTTCACACTTCTTCCATATTTATGTCTTATTTTTGTCAATATTCCACAAGGCGAAGAATCAAAGCACGTTTACATTGCACGACAGCCAATCTGGCTCAAACGCTGTGGTATTTTAGCGATAACTCAATACTTCTATCAGAAGTTTCATTGCTTGTTTGTTTCTTTGTTTTTAGAGTGTGAAGATATTGATGTCAGATAAAAGAAGTAAATTAGAAAATTATCTGTGCGTGTGCGCCTGTGTATGTAGGCATTAAAGAAATGAATCACCTTTACGGGCTATTTCCATCGAAAGATTACTTACAGAGAGTATGATAATTTTGAAGAGTACTATCACTGGATGCCCTTATTCAAGTTTGCTTTCCAAGAGAGAGTGAAAGATATGAAGAGCTTTATCGCACAACGAGCTAATTCAAATTTTGTTTAAAGTTGAGATATTTGAGATTTAAAATGTAAAAAAAAATAGAAGATTAAAGAACAAAGGTAGACGGGATATTTTTTATTATAAGGTCAAGAATATTCCTTCTTGTATTATAATACAACTGAGATGTCACTAGGAAAGATTCTACTTCGCTCAATCTGATGAGGGGCTGACTTTAGAATGTTTAAAACGACACTCACATAACATCATAACATTTTGTGATCTAAATATTCATACCCATAAAAGCCAATATATAGTAGAGAGAGAGAGACAGATAGATAGCTAAAGATATAGATATAAACTTACTATGAATATATATAGGCTTATTGATATACGTTGTGTTTATATGTATATTTTATATGTAATGATAATAATAATAATAATAATAATAATAATAATAATAATAATAATAATAATAATAATAAATCATTTATCAAGCGCAGAAACTATGTCTATATATTCTACTGCGCTTCAAGAGCTCTTAAATTCCTATGTTGCACAATGCTGCATGGAAAGTACAAAAAGAAATAGGCCCATGCTAAAACAAAAAAGTTTTCACTTTTGATTTAAAACTGTCTAAAGTCTGACATTTCCAAATGTTTAATGGTAATCTATTCCACAACGTATAGGGGGCTGCACAAGAAAATGATCGGTCACCTAAGGTAACTTTTGTTTTGATTTGGGGTATCTGCAATATCAATCTATCATTTGTACTGCGGAGATTATGGCTATGAGTCTGAGATTTAAAGTTCAATAATTCACTGATACAACTAGGGGCATGACCATTCAGAGCTTTATAAACCAGCATCAATATCTTGAAATTAATTCTTTGGCGAATGGGCAGCCAGTGCAATTCCTTTAAAAGTGGTGTAACATGAGCAAATCTTGGGAGATTACAAATCAATCTTGCACATGCGTTTTGAACCGGACTATCTGTGAATCCGGTAAACCGTACAACAGACTGTTACAATAGTCTAATTTGCTTATAACACATGCGTGGACAATCTATAGTCTTCATGCTTTCCTGATCGAAATATTTACGGATGCGTCTCAAATTATATATCATGCTGATCTACATATAGTAACCTGAGATTCCATATTCAAATGGGTATCAAAAAACACCCCCAAATTTCTCACATTATTGGATGGTTTTATAACAGTATCAGCGAGTGATATACCATTTGATTCGAATTTAGAGACTTGCCGTGGAGTGCCAATGACTAACAATTCCGTTTTCTTATCATTTAACATCATTTTGTTTTGTAATGTCCAGGTTCTAATGTACTCGACTATACATGATTCTAACACAGTTATGCAGTAGTCTTCGTTTGGTGTGTTAGGGCAGAATGACAAATATATTTGTGTGTCATCTGCATAACAGTGACAAGTGATAGCAGGAAACTCCTTTTCAATATTTGTGAGGAGTCTACTTGTGTACAATGTAAACAGTAGGGGACCTAAACGTGACCCCTGTGGGACACCAAAAGGTACCGTGAACACATCAGAGACAATAATTATCTTCCATTTCAATTGTCTGTTTTCTACGGAAGCTTAAAAGTGCCAACCACATGACGAGATAAGAAGACGAGAAGACAGGTTAAATACCGAGAAGCCGAGTTATTGCAACTCGGCAAGTCGACTTGTTTAGGTCAAGAAGACAAGAAGCCGATTTCTTGTAGCTCGGCAAGTCGACTTGTTTGGGACAAGAAGACATGATATCGAGTTGTTGAAACTCGGAATATCGACTTGCTTGGGACAAGAAGACATGATAACGAGTTGTTGAAACTCGGCAAGTCGACTTGCTTGGGACAAGAAGTCAAGATGACAAGTTGTTGAAACTCGGCAAGTCGACTTGCTTGGGACAAGAAGTCAAGATGACAAGTTGTTGAAACTCGGCAAGTCGACTCGTTAGGGACAAGAAGTCAAGATGACAAGTTGTTGAAACTCGGCAAGTCGACTCGTTTATGACAAGAAGTCAAGATGACAAGTTGTTGAAACTCGGCAAGTCGACTTGTTTGGGACAAGAAGACAAGAAGCCGATTTCTTGTAGCTCGGCAAGTCGACTTGTTTGGGACAAGAAGACATGATATCGAGTTGTTGAAACTCGGAATATCGACTTGCTTGGGACAAGAAGACATGATGACAAGTTGATAAAACTCGGCAAGTCGACTTGCTTGGGACAAGAAGTCAAGATGACAAGTTGTTGAAACTCGGCAAGTCGACTCGTTAGGGACAAGAAGTCAAGATGACAAGTTGTTGAAACTTGGCAAGTCGACTCGTTTAGGACAAGAAGTCAAGATGACAAGTTGTTGAAACTCGGCAAGTCGACTTGTTTGGGACAAGAAGACAAGAAGCCGATTTCTTGTAGCTCGGCAAGTCGACTTGTTAGGGACAAGAAGACATGATATCGAGTTGTTGAAACTCGGAATATCGACTTGCTTGGGACAAGAAGACAAGATGACAAGTTGATAAAACTCGGCAAGTCGACTTGTTTGGGACAAGAAGACTAGAAGCCGATTTCTTGTAGCTCGGCAAGTCGACTTGTTTGGGACAAGAAGACATGATATCGAGTTGTTGAAACTCGGAATATCGACTTGCTTGGGACAAGAAGACAAGATGACAAGTTGATAAAACTCGGCAAGTCGACTTGTTTGGGACAAGAAGACATGATGACGAGTTGTTGAAACTCGGAATGTCGACTTGTTTGGGACAAGAAGTCAACAACTTGTCATCTTGACTTCTTGTCCTAAGTAAGTCGACATTCCGAGTTTCAATAACTCGTTATCATGTCTTCTTGTCCCAAACAAGTCGACTTGCCGAGTTTCAACAACTTGTCATCTTGACTTCTTGACCCAAGTAAATCGACATTCCGAGTTTCAACAACTCGTTATCATGTCTTCTTGTCCCAAACAAGTCGACCTGCCGAGATCCAACAACTTGTCATCTTGACTTCTTGTCCCAAGTAGGTCGACTTGCCGAGTTTCAACAACTTGTCATCTTGACTTCTTGTCCCAAGCAAGTCGATATTCCGAGTTTCAACAACTCGATATCATGTCTTCTTGTCCCAAACAAGTCGACTTGCCGAGATCCAACAACTTGTCATCTTGACTTCTTGTCCCAAGCAAGTCGACTTGCCGAGTTTTATCAACTTGTCATCTTGTCTTCTTGTCCCAAGCAAGTCGATATTCCGAGTTTCAACAACTCGATATCATGTCTTCTTGTCCCAAACAAGTCGACTTGCCGAGCTACAAGAAATCGGCTTCTTGTCTTCTTGTCCCAAACAAGTCGACTTGCCGAGTTTCAACAACTCGTTATCTTGTCTTCTTGTCCCAAGCAAGTCGATATTCCGAGTTTCAACAACTCGATATCATGTCTTCTTGTCCCAAACAAGTCGACTTGCCGAGCTAAAAGAAATCGGCTTCTTGTCTTCTTGACCTAAACAAGTCGACTTGCCGAGTTGCAATAACTTGTCATCTTGTCTTCTTGTCCCAAGCAAGTCGATATTACGAGTTTCAATAACTCGATATCATGTCTTCTTGTTCCAAACAAGTCGACTTGCTGAGCTACAAGAAATCGGCTTCTTGTCTTCTTGACCTAAACAAGTCGACTTGCCGAGTTGCAATAACTTGTCATCTTGTCTTCTTGTCCCAAGCAAGTCGATATTCCGAGTTTCAACAACTCGATATCATGTCTTCTTGTCCCAAACAAGTCGACTTGCCGAGCTACAAGAAATCGGCTTCTTGTCTTCTTGACCTAAACAAGTCGACTTGCCGAGTTGCAATAACTTGTCATCTTGTCTTCTTGTCCCAAGCAAGTCGACTTGCCGAGCTACAAGAAATCGGCTTCTTGTCTTCTTGACCTAAACAAGTCGACTTGCCGAGTTGCAATAACTCGGCTTCTCGGTATTTAACCTGTCTTCTCGTCTTCTTATCTCGTCATCTGGTTGGCACTTTTAAGCTTCCGTAGTTTTCTACCACACAAATAAGAGTTAATCCATTCCAGAACTTTACCGTCAATCCAGTTTTCGATAGGCAGGAATGATCGATAGTGTCAAAAGCGCCACTGAGATCAAGTAAGGGCAGTAAGTTGATCTTCTGGTCATCCATTGCCATCAGGAGATCATTTTTAATTCGAACAAGTGCTGTCTCAGTGCTATGAACATTTCGGTAAGCAGATTGATTGAATGGAAGAAGTGAATTAGATTCAAGGTGTTCAAGGATTTGTTGGGTAGCAGCGCCTTCTACTAACTTTGAAATGTATTGAAGATTACTAACAGGCCTCAGATTACTGAATTCTGTTTCAACACCGGACTTCTTCAACAGTGGTTTAACAAGAGCAACCTTCCACAGAGCAGGGAATTGCCCTGTTGACAGAGAAACATTGATCATTGATGTTATGACAGGCAATAATACATCTAGACATTTCATCAATAAATTTGTGGGTAATGGGTCCAATGGACAAGACTTCTTACTAAGTTTCATGATCAATTTCTCAACATCATTCTCAGACAATTCTTTAAAAGTTTTGAGATCTACAATCTTTTGATCAAATGGGGCTTCATCAATGACAAATTTATTCACATTAATGAGTTTTGATTCTATATCAGTATGAATTTTCTTAACTTTATCCAAGAAATAGTTGCCTAAGTCATTGACAAAAGCTGTTCTACCCGTATTACATGGAATCACTGGTTGCTTGTTTGACATATTCACAAGACCCTTCACAATATTAAACAGTGCTTTGATGTTTTCTCTGTGTTCAGACACGAGGTCTTTGTTGTGAGTTTTGCGTGCCTCAAACAATAAGAAACTGTAAGAGTTTCGAAGTGACACATAATCTTTCCAGTCTTTCTCAGATCTTGACTTCAACCAACGTTTCTCAGCTTTCCTCTTTCTGCGTTTCTTTTCTAATATAGCATCAGTTAGCCAGGGTGCCTTAGGCCCAAGACCACAGAAGAATAGGTATAGAGGTAAAGATAGAGTGATAGAGTGGCGTATAGATAGAGTTGGGGGCTTAATCCCTTGCTCTGGGGGAAGTCGTAAAACAAGATGAGGGTATGCATTGGGGTGCGATATGAAAATATGATGGTAGTGAAAGGTGGGAATTAATAGGGTAAGGAGTTACCTGTCAGGTTTACGGGAAAGAGATGATAGTTGTGATTGTTGGCAAACTGTGAAATTATATCAGTATTTTATTGGTCAAGTTGAAGTTTGACATATTTGTTCACATCGTTTATAGCGTGTTTGGTGGAAGGTGGGAGAGCATCGACTGATGTTATCATTTTTTTTTTAATGCCAAGAATGATGGAAGGGGGAAACCTGTGGTTGTAAAGTATATGAATAACTTGGGTGCGGAGGGAGAAAACATCAGAACTACAGGTGTAATGTATTGCATTTGGAGAGACGACAATTTTGACTGTGGTTATTTTTGATTGAGGAATTTCCAGTTGGTGATAGCAGACAGCAATAAAAACATTTGCTGTCCATGGTGTGTGGGATCACTGCTTTGGATGGGAAATAAGAGTATTTTCAAAAATTTAAGACAAATTACTACGAACAAGGATGATAGCATGGCAGCTTTGCCATCAGCCTTTAAACAAGGTGACTCGCTCTGCGTGCCCCCGTATAGCGCGTTTACCCCACAAACCTGTTGGCCGGCGAGCAGGCTCGCTCCACTCGCCGGCCAACAGGTTTGTGGGGTAAACGCACTATACGGGGGCACGCAGAGCGAGTCGCCTTGTTTAAAGGCTACTTTGCCATATGAGAGCATGAATGCGGGCTCAAGGAAGCAGAACAAAAGAAAAAAAAAATGCATACAATAACCCAGAGGCGATGTAATGAAATTTACATTGGTACATTTCTGAAATATGTGAGCTTCTATGTCAGTATCCTTGTTAAGTGATGTATTATATATATATATATATATTTTTTTTTTTTCAGAGTAGCGGTATTTCGGCTCAAGCACGACAATAGATTTACAGATCTAGACATGTTGCTGTCGATTTATATACTACATGATTTGACATTATGAAAATTGTATGGATTTCTTCTTTAAACACAGTCTATAAGCTGGCCCAGAAGATGGTGAGCACGCGATATTTGAGAGAGTCATGAAGAGCACTTTGGTTTGACTTTGTTTGGGTTGTTTTTTTTTTTTGTGCATTGTAACAGAAACGCACACAACACGTCTGAGGCGAGTTTTTATTGTTTTTTGTTTATTTGTTTGTTTCTTGTTTCGTTTTGATTTTTGTTTTGTTTTGTTGTTGTTGTTTTTTGTAGACGTAACAAATTTGACTGGCACGATTATAAATGCTACATAAAAAGTCTGATATGGTCGCAGTGTACGATAAATACGGTAAACTGCAAGACGCAGCTGGTCCGAGCAAGTTTATATTTTTGACTTCGAGTGTACCCAAAGCACTGACCAACAGAAACCAAATTATTGCATCACACAAAAGTCATACAGCGAACGTTGCGACTGTGATTTGGAGAGGGAGTGTCAAATATTACGCGGTGATGAAAGAAAAAAATATTTTCAGAAGACAACGCTGACGAGTTTTGCAAGGGGCTGTTTAGTGATGAATCGAAAGTCGATTTTAGCGCACAGTTTAAACACTACGGCGGGTTATTTGTTTAAAAGTATATATGAGGAATCTGAATAGCGCCAAATCTTATTTCTACCGGTAAAAAGATTGTGCCAATGTTTGTGTCTTTTTTTTATTAAACTCGCTTCGTCGACTTTATCATATTTTTGCCTTTGCCTCTGGCAAACACACATTTGTGCTGTTAGAGCTGAAACAAAAGATATTCTTCGCATTGTTTTTGTTGTTGTTTTTGACACGAAAGAAAATAAAAGGAATACAAAGATCCAATGTCTACCATAACAGAAATATACAATCTAAAAGTTTTGAGTATCAGAACCCAGGCATATTTGTCTATTTTCTAATCGGTATAGGCCCTAGCAGAGAGGTTGCTTTCGGCAAGCAAAGTTGTTATGGGAGATGGGATTTAGGTTATCAGTGACTTAGATATTTTGTGTCACTGCTGCTTGCGATTTAGATCGCTCGTTATTGACATTACTACGAGATTCCGACGATATTGCCGTACATACTTTTACAAAATGCTTCACTATAGCTGCAGCGTGTTATTTGGTGTAAACACGCAATGTAATGCCAAAAAAGAATTAAGGTTTGCTCCTACCTGAGGGTAACGCCTTCGAGATATTCAGACGGGAAGCCAGTCATGGAGTGGTTTCAATACATCAAGAAAATGGAGAACATGCACATAGGGTATGCGCAAAACCAAAATGAGATGGAAAAAAGGTGAGAGTATGAGAAAACAGACAGATAAAAGTGTGGTGGTAGTCAATATGGGAAAGATATAGGTAAACGTCAGGTGTACGAGATAGATATGATGGTAGTGATTGTTGGTGAACGGTGAAAATGTGACGGTATTTCATAGGCAAAATTGAAATTTGACAATCTTGTTCACATCGTTTATAATGCGTCGGGTGACGGGGAGAGAGTATCGACTGGTGTGATTTGTTGCTGAGTTAGGAAATACGTGAAGAATGATGGTAGTCACGTTGAAAGATATCGTTGATTACGATGTTAAAGTAAAACATGTGTGTTGGAAGGGTATAAAATAACTTGATAGTGAGTAGGAGAATTGTTCAGAACTACATGCAATTGCTGTAGAGGCTCCTATATTCGACATTATCACTTCGTCACCGGTGAACATGGCGGTTTCTTCAAGTTCGTCATACACAGGTACTCATCGTGTAGCAGCTTTTTTAGAAAATCGTGCGTGTCAGTTGGCAGAAAATGTTTTTAAGGTAAGATGCAGGAAGCAATTTTGCTGTTTGTATTGTGGATATCATGTCGTAATGATCGAGAGTTGGCAATATTTTTGATGATGTCCGTAACGTTGAAGTTGATATTACGAAAGCATAATCATGATGTTGAGTTGAGTAATGATGATTGTGACACATGATAATGCAGTTAAGGTAAAATACGTAGTATCTGAATATGTCCATACGGTGGCAATGTTTTGAAGTTCAGGAAAAAAAAAATGGCAATGCCTGAATTTATTTTTGTAGATTTTGTTTTTAATGTATTTTAGTGGTAGCAAGTCGAAATAAGTTGCTTTATAACAGGATGCTCACACAAAAGTGAAAGCGAAAAATCATCGCCAAGAAAGACCAACGTTGCCTTTCCCAACCTGGGCTATTGAGATGGGGAAGACGATGAAGGGACTTGTTTTCAAGACAGATGAAGGCTGAGCGGAGGCAAGCACGACAGCAAAATCGCAAGTCATGTTTTCGATGTGGAAAGGAGGAAATTGGAAGAGGGAATGCCCAGTTAGACTGAGAAACAACAACACGCAGGTACGAATTTGATAAACAGTGTCTCTGTCAGACCCGTTACGTTTCACAAAATCGTGTGCAACAAGAGAATCATAACGCGCGATTTCAAAACTGTACCGTATTGTTAGACATATATGTCTCTTTCACTCTCAATTTTTGAAAAGCATTGACGAGTACAAAGTTAAGTATAAAGGATGAGTAATAACGTTTTTTTTTTTTCAACCATGCTAGTCGTTCACACAATATTCGCACAGAGTCAGGCACAGAGCGCATTCATTTATCTTATCTCCGATTTCTTTCAGGCAACATTCACAGCACATATAACTGCAAAATTACCGCAACATGTATTTATGCGCATCTGTGTTTGTTTATGATTGTAAATTATTTCATGTTTGTTATCGATTGCATCTAAATCTTTTATGTACGTGCATAAAATATATGTGACGAGAAATTTGTAACGTATCTAAACGTTACTGTTTAGTTACTGTTTAGTTAACGTTTAGTTTATATCGTAATTTACGTCAGTATAACATGATAGAATGCTGCAAACACCTCTCGCACACAAACACCTTGTGTAAGATAAGTCACACACCACACACACACACGCACACACACATACATGACATGCACCATAAGCTTATCATATCAGTCAGAAGGAGAAGACTTTTTTTTCAGATCGTAATTCTTTTGTATACAATATGTTTAATGACCGACGAATAAATCACGTTTGAATGTTTTTTTTTCAAAGTGGTTCATTTTCTGTTGTCACTTCATATGCACATTGCACGCTTTAATGAATGCATATTCAAACATTCACAACACAGAGGTATGCTGTGACACACATATCAACTATCAAATTGATCCTCCAAGTACCAACGCATTCTGATGACTTATTAGATATTTTTTATCGTTAAGAAATGCTAGTGAACGTGATGCTCGTGACAAACAACCGTACAACTGTAAACCAATACAGCGTTAAAAAAAAAAAAAAAAAATTTGTCACACACCATAGACGAGAATGTTATTATAGGACATTACTATTTCTCCTGTTTTTCGGCGTTTCATCATACTAACATTAGATTTAAGTCAACTTTGGACACGTTTTGTTTTGGTTTTTTCTACAAAATACCCGTATAGGCCTAATCAATCTTGTCATAGAAAAATTAGGCGAATTGCTAGTACTAGTACAGCAAAATAAGGGCTATCCAGCCATCCTGACAGATTGAAAATCGAACAAACAAAAAATAAGACTACATCAAACAGACTTTTGCCAAACTTCAACAAAATGTACCGACATCTCGTCCATTAGTTACAACTGATTGTTGTCATATTGGACAAAAATTTGGCGTTCAAAACAATCACAGATTCGATATCAACACGAAAGCATGCACTACACCATTTATTAATGTGCAATTCATCAAATTCGTTTCCAATACATCACATTTGTAAAAAAAAAAAAAAAAAAAGGGGGGGGGGGGCGTTGCACAAAAGAGCCTTACAGTAACTTTTAAACTGAAATGGAGACAGGCAGAGTTAAACTGTACAGTTGCATAGAATACACGAAGGTAACGTAACTAGCATATTTCTCTTAGCTTGCATAAAATCAGTTTACGAAAACCGACCAAAAAAAAACAAGGAAAAGTAGAAATTACGCGGTGCGTAAAATATGTCCCCGCCGGAAGTAGCATTTAGTAGCAAAATGTACAATATCGGTAAAAAATCAAGGTCAAAGGTCAAAGAAGTCAAAGGTCAAAATTCTGTGTAGAAGTTTTGAAGCCCTCACCTAGTGCCATCACAAAAAGCAAACGGAATCAAAATCGGGTTAGAAATGGCGAAGGAGTAGCATTTTGTAGCCAATGTACAATATAGGTCAAAAATCAAGGTCAAAGGTCAAAGAAGTCAAAGGTCAAAATTCTGTGTAGAAGTTTTGAAGCCCTCACCTAGTGCCATCACATAAAGAAAACAGAATTGAAATCGGGTTAGAAATGGCGAAGGAGTAGCATTTTGTAGCAAAGTGTACAATACAGGTCAAAAAATCAAGGTCAAAGGTCAAAGAAGTCAAAGGTCAAAATTCTGTGTAGAAGTTTTGAAGCTCTCACCTAGTGCCATCACATAAAGCAAACGGAATCGAAATCGGGTTAGAAATGGCGAAGAAGTAGCATTTTGTAGCAAAATATACAATACAGGTCAAAAAAATCAAGGTCAAAGGTCAAAGAAGTCAAAGGTCAAAATTCTGTGTAGAAGTTTTGAAGCCCTCACCTAGTGCCATCACATAAAGCAAACGGAATCGAAATCGGGTTAGAAATGGCGAAGGAGTAGCATTTTGTAGTAAAATGTACAATATAGGTCAAAGGTCAAGGTCAAAGGTCACGACTGAAATTTTGTGTAGAAGTTTCAAAGCTCCCATGTAGTGCTATCATATAAAGCAAACAGAATCAAAATTGGCTCATAAATGACAGAGAAGTAGCAAATTGAAGATTTTGATCACACACGGACGCACACACGGACGCACACACGGACACACGGACGGACACACGGACACACACACGTACGGAGCCCGTTTCATAGTCCCCTGCTCGAACTCGTTCGGCGGGGACAAATAATTATCGCGAAATCTTGTCAAAGATACGCAACTACCTTATGCTTTAATGTGACAGGCGTATCATAATATAACTAATGATATTCACAGAAAATGATTTTACTATGATATACGCTTCTGTCCCTTGTAAGATATCTACATAAGTCTCCATCAGCGCAATATGCAAATTGAAATTCACCGAAAGTTTGTAATCCAAAAAATGTAATCCAAGAAACTCCATTGATTTCCAGGTTTGACAATACGGTACAGTTTTGAAATCGCGCGTTATGATTCTCTTGTTGCACACGATTTTGTGAAACCTAACGGGTCTGACAGAGACACTGTTTATCAAATTCGTACCTGCGTGTTGTTGTTTCTCAGTCTAACTGGGCATTCCCTCTTCCAATTTCCTCCTTTCCACATCGAAAACATGACTTGCGATTTTGCTGTCGTGCTTGCCTCCGCTCAGCCTTCATCTGTCAAACAAGTCCCTTCATCGTCTTCCCCATCTCAATAGCCCAGGTTGGGAAAGGCAACGTTGGTCTTTCTTGGCGATGATTTTTCGCTTTCACTTTTGTGTGAGCATCCTGTTATAAAGCAGTTTATGATAATGCATGGCGAAGAAAGCAACCGTAAGTACACTAATTCCACACTACCTTCAGTTATTCTGGGTTTTTTTTTTCTCAGAACGCTTCAAATCTACCCCTCTCCCACAATTCATCCACTATTTTTGGACTTTATATTCTAGTTCTAAAGTCAATGTTCTCGTTCCTTGTGTGTCTGCTTTTTTATTCATTTTGTAAAATCAAACTTATTTCGACTTGCTACCACTAAAATACATTAAAAACAAAATCTACAAAAATAAATTCAGGCATTGCCATTTTTTTTTTCCTGAACTTCAAAACATTGCCACCGTATGGACATATTCAGATACAGATTTGTACTACGTATTTTACCTTAACTGAATTATCATGTGTCACAATCATCATTACTCAACTCAACATCATGATTATGCTTTCGTAATATCAACTTCAACGTTACGGACATCATCAAAAATATTGCCAACTCTCGATCATTACGACATGATATCCACAATACAAACAGCAAAATTGCTTCCTGCATCTTACCTTAAAAACATTTTCTGCCAACTGACACGCACGATTTTCTAAAAAAGCTGCTACACGATGAGTACCTGTGTATGACGAACTTGAAGAAACCGCCATGTTCACCGGTGACGAAGTGATAATGTCGAATATAGGAGCCTCTACAGCAATTGCATGTAGTTCTGAACAATTCTCCTACTCACTATCAAGTTATTTTATACCCTTCCAACACACATGTCTTACCCTAACATCGTAATCAACGATATCTTTCAACGTGACTACCATCATTCTTCACGTATTTCCTAACTCAACAACAATCACACCAGTCGATGCTCTCTCTCCGTCACCCGATGCATTATAAACGATGTGAACAAGATTGTCAAATTTCAATTTTGCCTATGAAATACCGTCACATTTTCACCGTTCACCAACAATCACTACCATCATATCTATCTCGTACACCTGACGTTTACCTATATCTTTCCTATATTCACTACCACCACACTTTTATCTGTCTGTTTTCTCATACCCTCACCTTTTTTCCATCTCATCTTGGTTTTGCGCATACACACTAAAAACTAGCGGTACATTTGGGGTAGGCGTTTCTGCCCGTGTGCCAGTATCGGGCTTGTGAGCAAGTAAGTTCGTCTAGGAGTACTCGTTGGTGCGGGAACGGGTAGGCATCGTTGAGCGTAGGTCTTCCTACTTGTCGTTACCCTGAATAGTCTTGTAACAAAGACCAATTATGCATGTACATGTTACATTACATCTTGGAAGACTTGGTAGTGGATACAAAGGTTATTTCAAAGAACACATTTTACATATCTTGGTATACATATAAAACTTGCAAGTACGTGTTTTAAGACAAAGTGTCAATACACCTGTAATCTTGGAACTGTTTTTCGGAGGCTTTACGATTATTAAATTCACATTCTGATAACGAGAATACCTACCGCCAAACTGGTTGACCAATAAGCGAAAAGAAAGAAATCAATTCCTGCGATTATCAAACACCAGTGTAATTTTTTGAATGATATACCCAATTAATGGATGAAATCACATAAAAAATTAATAAAAATGTTTACAAAATATTTATAATGATGTATTTACTTAAAAATTTACGTATGATTATTTTAGTTATTCTTTTTTTTCCTCATCTGTACAACTAGCCAAATTGGCCACTCATTCAAATGTCTGGAGCGGCGACGACGTACGTGTCGCCGAGCGGTAGATTTTCACGCAGGATGATCGCGCTGCATACAGCTTACACGTAACCGAATGTAACCGAGCAACTTTTGTATTGATCCATGCGTCGATCATCAAGTGTATCAAGCTGACTAGCAAGATTAAACATTTATTATCGCGCTTCAGCTGGTAAAAAACGTGCAACTGTAAGGATCTTCAATTCAAGCACGCAGTCGACAGAAGGCCATTAACTGATGCACAACTTCGGCACTAGACCAGACGTGTTGACCACTTCTCGTAATGTCACGGTGAGTGAGTGTTGCTGTATGATCATGACGGATCACAACTGACTTAGAGTCTGTCTGAGGATCTAAAAACATTGTTAGCTAGAATGTTCTTAGTATATAGTGTGTAGACCACTAACAGTTCTAAGGCCTGTTTGTCGAAATGTTGTTTATACTAAGTCCCAACAATAACACTACTACAGCCAAACTATACAGGTCAGGTCAGAGGGAGTGCACTGCACTGTACTGTAGTGTCTGACTATGTGACAGTACACCATCATCGAGACAATTGTGCATGCCACAGAGCAGTTACTAAGTTAGGTTAGTGAGTTACCGGTACTATGATAATGGTACCACTACCACAGCTTGAAAATTATGCCAGTTGACATCTTAACAGTTTTTTGTTTTGTTTTGATAGATTAGTATAGAATCTGATGTCAGAACAAAGACAACTAGGTTGATATGACTAACCTAGTATGTTGATCTCAATTGACAATTCACAGCATCAATCCTTGATCTTTCTTGAAATACAATGTATGTCTAATCCTATGTAGCAAGCAGCAGCCTGCACACAGCTAGACTTGGCTGGGCTGATATAATACTAGTACAATTTGTAAATGTATCGGTGAGGTAGAGTACAGTCCTGTCGCTGTAGTCTACACAACGCCATGCCTTGCCTGGCGTCTGGTTGGGTTAGGGTTGTGCTAACTGCGACCGGCAGCCCCATACGCATAGCGTAATGGGGCTGCGGACTGTGGCATTCAGGATCATGACAGGGTAGTCCAGTAATATTTATGAACCTATTGTTGATGTCACTTGCAATATTCATCAGTGCATTCCTACCTTCGCAAACTTTTATTCTTATTGGAAGCAGTTGTGACCCGAACATTTTCCCTTTCTGAATTTACAAGGCAATAAACACTTACATGTACAAGAAACTGATGTAAGACCTAAACCTCACATTATAATGCTACCAGTTACACATTTCTTTTTGTTGTTGTTGTTGTTATTAAATGCAGCTGTTCCACTACCGAGCTGTGGATAACTTTATGTCACATGTGAATGGATGTGACAAAGGTGAGGAGTACATCTGTTCTAAACATCTGGAAGTCAGTGGAGAGCAAAGATTATTCAAGAACTCTTCAAGGACGTTATCAAGCATACTTGGTAATGGTAAGTCTTTTAATGACACATAAGTACTGTAGTTAGAACGAGAAAGAACCATGCAGAGCACAATACTACATGATGTACACGTAGTTACATGAGTTCAGCCCTGGGTCTTACTATCATTTGATAAATTGTGACTTGTAACACCAGAAGATGCATGTCCATTTTTGGGTAGGGCCTATACTATCAGCACTACTGATTGTGTGGCAGTGGCATGATGGCCCCATGACTGCTGGCTGTAGCATCAGTTAACAAGTGGCAAGATACATGTATGTGTGGTCCATGATAGGCTGTGAATTACTATAAATTCTTATACCTTTGCAGAGAGAATGACTTTGCAAGTATTGTAAATTGTGATTTTCCTATTAGATTATATGTAGGACGTAAATGACATGATTGTAATTCCTATGAATAATCAATCAGATAAATTGACCAATTCCTTTATCTCAAATGAGGTAAACTGTCCCCTTTTTTTCCTGTTTTCTTTTTCTCTGTCCATAGATTCACACTTGGGTTCTCTTCACCCTTACAATACTCTGAAGCTGCAAGGACTCTCATCAAAAGGGCCCCCATCTTGGAAGACCCTGGCTGTAATACCACAGGTTTGTGTAAAGTGAAATATGATTTGAAAGGGAATGAGTCCATATTTGATTGGATATTTTGTCACATAATAAGAAGAGCCTTTGTACATTCCAAATGTTTTGTGGAAAGTAAATGTTTATAGAGTTGTAAGTTAACTATTTGCCCCCCCCCCCAAAAAAAAAGGGGGGGTTGATAGTTATTATTGAAGTAAATGTGATAAGTTTTGCAGTTATGCTGCTTCTTCTTTTTTCACATCAACTTTGAGCATAAATAATACATGTAGTAACATTTTCAATGTAAACCAGGGTTTGAAACTAACTGATAATTTAATGTTTTTGAATGTTGCACTTTTGATTGCAGTTAATAAAATGTGAATAAAAGTTTGTTTGTTGTTATTAACAAATTTGTTGTGAATTCATTCCTCACTATTTGTCCAGGAACCTGCGGGACCACATTCAACGATAGGGACTTTTCGATTTCCCCTCCTGAATGTCGACGTCGAAGTAATGACGTCGTTTTAAGGAACTGTGCATACTCCATGTTCTCCAGTACATCCCAACGCCTGAATCGCAAACGCGTCTGCCAAGGATCTCATGGCCACCTACAGTTGTATATTCAGAACACGAGTGATGTCATCACTTAGTGCAACCACTCGCCAGCCTGTTGGAGGGAAGGGAGCCATGACGTCGTAGCAGTACGTAGTGAACGACGTGCACTGAAAATCAAAATGGGCAATATCATCCCAGATGTGACAAACGAACTGTAGCAATCTGGAACCACTCTTGTACAAGAAAGATGGCCATGTCCACACAATCAGAAAGTCCCTATTAGTAATATGTGGGATTCCTTTTGCACCAGATGGCCTTCTCGTGGAGGTGGAAGGAACAGTTCTCGCGTCTGCACCTGCACCAACATTTCTGCAGGGGTTGCTTCAACTTTGGCTGTGTAGTGCACATTTGGGCTGGAATATCCCAACACGAAGAGCGCACCAATATTTCATCCAACCCTGTCTCACAAGATTAGGATATATTACAAGTAATTACCATTCAAGGTACAGAGATTTATCAACTTAAATATCCCAGTAGATTCAGGTCGATTCTGGAAATTGCTTTGAATATTTCCAGCAATACGTTCTTTAAGATAGGAAAGTTGATTAACGTTATATCCCAATAAATTCATGGTGGTTTTACTTCTTCTGGCCCATTGATAGGACAGAAACCTTTTACCTCAGCTGAATTTAGGCAACAAATTCTCATTTGGAGCTTTAATGTCTCAAGTATGTTAACTTGAATTTAAAAGAATATCCTTAAATACAATTCTTGTTTTGCTGCTTACAATGATTGTATGTCTCTGGCCTCTTAACACTGAGGTTAAAGTGTGATTTCCATCATAGTTATGAGCAAGGAAATTTTTTCATGTTGCTTGAATTCATTGCAAATCATAGTAAAGGTTGCCTTCCCCGTTTGAGGTACTCTATGTACACATGCACCAGATGCAGTATCAATTGAAAAATCTGTTATAAAATGTGTTTGTAGTGTACATATTCTTTGCAGGCGGAGCCTACTAACTTGATACAGGAATATTGGCAACTGAAGCAGTTCACCAAAATGATACTAATCCCAAGTGCTGACCATACAAGTATAGGTTGACTGCAGTGTATATTTTTACAGCCAAAGGAGAGTCAAGAATTTCTAAAGGTTCAGATGGTAGTGGAAAACTAAATCACTCTTGAGGTTTTTACATTGCGAGTAACAGGGTGAGGATTTGGTCACTTTGAATTATATACCTGCCCTCTCTTTACTTATATTGAAGTTAAATCTCCAAGCTCACACAAAAGCAAAACACAAACTTCCACATAGCTTCTATGTACAATAGGATCTTACGTGTTTCCCAGTAATCTACATCAAAGACACTTTTCTGAAAAAATACATGAGCATGAGCTTTACTTTCATGAAGATTCCTGTCATTGCCACTGCCGTTTCTAAATCTATATTTTCTTATTAGAATGAATATGAAGTGCAATCAACCTTGCTTAAGTTGACCTTGCTTAGATCTAGCGATATTCAGTTAAGTTATTTATTTCCTTAAGAGCATTCATTACATTTGAGCAGTGTGTTGTAGTATGTTCGAACATATTGATATACAAACAGTAGTACCTGCGGTGTACGAGACATGAGCAGACAATTGAATGGTTTGCATGACATGGCTGCACACTAACCCATCTTTTCTTTTTTTTCTTTTTTTTTTTGATTTACTGGCCATACCCATCTGTTTGACCAGTAGGTACCCAGTTTGTCCATATTTAATGGTCCGTTCCTGAACAGTTGCTGGTCCAACGGTGATTTTCACTGGTCCTGGACTGTTTTACCAGTGCCAGTGGGCAGTGTTGTGCAAAGTGAGATTACCTCAACAGATGGGAGAACTGTAAGGAGATTGCCATTAGATTTAGCCTGATGGTCAAAACTTACTTATGTGATCCTCATCCAAAAGTTACTCTTCAGTGGTTAACTGATAGAGAAGACCATGTTAACCCATTGAGGACAGTTTGATTTTGCTACAACACACATTTCCCATAGACATTTGCCTCAGTATACTCATGACTTTTCAGCGGGTTCACACATCTTCATTTTTTTTTTTTTTTTTTTTTTTTTGGGGGGGGGGGGGGGGGGGGTGTCATGACTTCTCTCCAGTCGGATATAAAGCTGTATTTACGCAGCGTGCAAAACAAGCACTCACTACATGGATTTGATACTACATTATGATATGACCAGTGTGCTGTTACATAATGAAGATAATCTCTTTCACTAAATGCACAAGTATATAAAATTGTGTTCTATAGGAAGAAATATCGTACTTTAAAATATACTTGATGGTGACAAACAGTGCGATAATAATACATGTACATGCAGTATGTCTACTACTGTACCGCCATCCAATTCATATCTGTGGCCTACCCATTTCTTAATGGTGCATAATCTGTTTACTTTTTTCTAAGAGACAAATGTGTTTCTTGTGTGAAGAGCACGGGGTATCACTTTGGTTTAATCAAAACTCACTGTACATTGTCTTATAATGCGTCAAGTTGAATGTAGTTTTCTTCGTGACAGAGTAAGAGGAATTTTGATAAGCACAGGTAGACAGACATTTACAGTGTATTGACAGTAGGTATCTATTACTGCAAAGAAGTGGATATACACATGGGACATAAAATCTGTTCATGTGCATTATGAAAGCAAAGAACTTTCCTTGATCCCCAAATACCTGCTTTCTTAGACTATAAGAAGCTCTCATAGCTATTATCCAATTAAAATTAGTTCAAGGAAAGTAAACACTCAACACATTTGTGACACTTGTAACATTTTTCATTTTACTATTTTGCCACTTATGTGAAACTGTCGTCACACATCAAGACATAACATAGACCTATTGGGAGAAGCGTGCATTATGGTGGATGTATACCACTTACCATAACAATATTTCTTTAGTTAGTTTTACAGGTATTCCATTTCTCTTGAAATTCAAAGGTAAAGGTTTAAAAAGGCCATTTCAAAAACAAAACCCTTCTTAATTCAGAGCAATTCTGATATTCTTGTTTCATTTTGCCCTTTTGATGCCAAATTTCCTTCCATATTTACCTATAAGTGCCACAGTGTTTTTCTGTCAAAGATTTTACCTTTGATTTAAAGATTATGAACAGCTGTTTCTATAATTTAACTGAAGTGATTTACAAACAAATTAAATCAAGTGATATTTCATTTGATATGATTGTGTAGGATGTTCAATGTGTGGACAAGTGAAAGATGTTCTTCAAGCCAACTTATGATTCATGAGAAATTATGGAAATGTGAATTTTGAGCATGTATGGATTTCATGGCTGTGTAATCTCAATATCTGAGTGTATATTATGATATATTTCTTTGTTGTGCAATTGTTATGTATTCCTGTAGGTACCTACACTGTTGTACATTGTGCCAAAGATAAGCAGTCTCAACTACATGTACTGCATAAGCTGTTCGTCTTTGCGTACATAAATATTTTTGTGAATGAGAAGGTCACAGGAATTGTCACAAGATCTTATTTTCGTGAATTGACACTGAGACCATCTTAAATGCACTAAATATTATACCCCAGTAGCGCTTGGTGAGAATTTTGCCTGGTAAATTTGCCAACCAAAAATGATTCACAAATTCACAAAAATGGCAACTTATTTGGTACAGTGCACTACTACATCGTGTACATGTATATTTTTAAATGCAACAACCTTATTCGTATGTATAGCCCTCTGTGTTTGTAGTGCAATTTCAACACGTGGATGCTTTTGCTTTGTTATAAGTTTCCAGTAAATAAAGCATATAATTTGTACATTGTATATCAAGGAAAAACACCTTAGCATGTCTTATACATACAGTTGTATGCTGTAAACTTACTCTCATAGATTGCATGCATGTGTTTGTGTGCGTGTTTGTGTGTGTGTCATATTGTTTACTTAGGCAGTCACATACCAAAAATAGGAGTACAAATATGTACCCCTAGTGGTACATATGCTTGTCCCTATACAAGGAACCCTAGAAGTACTCATCTGTACCCCATACAGGGGTACTTATATGTACCCCATACAGAGGAACATATAAGTACCACGTAAGGGAACATATTACTACCTATGATGATACAAATGAGTACCCTTAAACGTACAAATAAGTACTCCATAGGGTACATATCTGTATCCCAGGTAGGGGTACTTATATGTACCCCTGTATGGGGTACATATAAGTGCCGCTAGGGTTCCTTGTATAGGGACAAGCATCTGTACCTCTAGGGGTACATATTTGCTCTCCTATTTTTTAGTGTGTACCCTATGTGCATGTTCTCCATTTTCTTGATGTATTGAAACCACTCCATGACTGGCTTCCCGTCTGAATATCTCGAAGGCGTTACCCTCAGGTAGGAGCAAACCTATATTCTTTTTTGGCATTACATTGCGTGTTTACACCAAATAACACGCTGCAGCTATAGTGAAGCATTTTGTAAAAGTATGTATGGCAATATCGTCGGAATCTCGTAGTAATGTCAATAACGAGCGATCTAAATCGCAAGCAGCAGTGACACAAAATATCTAAGTCACTGATAACCTAAATCCCATCTCCCATAACAACTTTGCTTGCCGAAAGCAACCTCTCTGCTAGGGCCTATACCGATTAGAAAATAGACAAATATGCCTGGGTTCTGATACTCAAAACTTTTAGATTGTATATTTCTGTTATGGTAGACATTGGATCTTTGTATTCCTTTTTTTTTTCTTTCGTGTCAAAAACAACAACAAAAACAATGCGATGAATATCTTTTGTTTCAGCTCTAACAGGACAAATGTGTTTGGTATTCTTATCAGTCAGAGGCAAAGGCAAAAATATGATAAAGTCGACGAAGCGCGTTTAATAAAAAAAAAGACACAAACATTGGCACAATCTTTTTACCGGTAGAAATAAGATTTGGCGCTATACAGATTCCTCATATATACTTTTAAACAAATAACCCGCCGTAGTGTTTAAAACTGTGCGCTAAAATCGACTTTCGATTCATCACTAAACAGCCCCTTGCAAAACTCGGCAGCGTTGTCTTCTGAAAATATTTTTTTCTTTCATCACCGCGTAATATTTGACACTCCCTCTTCAAATCACAGTCGCAACGTTCGCTGTATGACTTTTGTGTGATGCAATAATTTGGTTTCTGTTGGTCAGTGCTTTGGGTACACTCGAAGTCAAAAATATAAACTTGCTCGGACCAACTGCGTCTTGCAGTTTACCGTATTTATCGTACACTGCGACCATATCAGACTTTTTATGTAGCATTTATAATCGTGCCAGTCGAATTTGTTACGTCTACAAAAAACAACAACAACAAAACAAAACAAAAATCAAAACGAAACAAGAAACAAACAAATACACAAAAAACAATCAAAACTCGCCTCAGACGTGTTGTGTGCGTTTCTGTTACTGCTGTGCAATCATTTCGTCAGTTCGATGGACATTCTTCAGTCTTCCATATAAACGGCATGTAAATTTACACTTCAGCAATATTTTTTGTCGTATATACCAGACCATTCACAATGCACAAAAAAAAACCAACCTAAACAAAGTCAAACCAAAGTGCTCTTCATGACTCTCTCAAATATCGCGTGCTCACGATCTTCTGGGCCAGCTTATAGACTGTGTTTAAAGAGGAAATCCATACAATTTTCATAATGTCAAATCATGTAGTATATAAATCGACAGCAACATGTCTAGATTTGTAAATCTATTGTCGTGCTTGAGCCGAAATACCGCTACTCTGAAAAAAAAAATATATATATAATACATCACTTAACAAGGATACTGACGTAGAAGCTCACATATTTCAGAAATGTACCAATGTAAATTTCATTACATCGCCTCTGGGTTATTGTATGCATGTTTTTTTTTTTCTTTTGTTCTGCTTCCTTGAGCCCGCACTCATGCTCTCATTATGGCAAAGCTGCCATGCTATCATCCTTGTTCGTAGTAATTTGTCTTAAATTTTTGAAAATACTCTTATTTCCCATCCAAAGCAGTGATCCCACACACCATGGACAGCAAATATTTTTATTGCTGTCTGCTATCACCAACTGGAAATTCCTCAATCAAAAATAACCACAGTCAAAATTGTCGTCTCTCCAAATGCAATACATTACACCTGCAGTTCTGATGTTTTCTCCCTCCGCACCCAAGTTATTCATATACTTTACAACCACAGGTTTCCCCCTTCCATCATTCTTGGCATTAAAAAAAAATGATAACATCAGTCGATGCTCTCCAACCTTCCACCAAACACGCTATAAACGATGTGAACAAATATGTCAAACTTCAACTTGACCAATAAAATACTGATTTAATTCACAGTTTGCCAACAATCACAACTATCATCTCTTTCCCGTAAACCTGACAGGTAACTCCTTACCCTATTAATTCCCACCTTTCACTACCATCATATTTTCATATCGCACCCCCATGCATACCTTCATCTTTTTTTACGACTTCCCCCAGAGCAAGGGATTAAGCCCCAAACTCTATCTATACGCCACTCTATCACTCTATCTTTACCCCTATACCTATTCTTCTGACCACAGTCTTTTCTACCATCGGTGCATGCTTATCTAACAACTCTTTAAGTGTCGAGTCATGATATACAGAATAGCTAATTTAGAGATATCAGAGGATTTTTCTTTACAGAGACAACTTTCAGCAATATCATGTTTAAACAGGTCAGTGTTGATGACAGATAACCTACGAAATTATATTTTCTTGACTGGAAGGTGAGCTTTACTTGAATTAAGGTAACACATTACAGAGAAATGATCAGAGATTAAGGACGAATAAGCCCAAGGTTTACCTATTACAATGGTATCGTCAGACTGCCGTCTGATTAACAAATCAAGGGTAGGTATGACCGTGTGTATGGGTACAGAAATCAACTGGGTGGGTACAACAAAGACATTCAAGGAGGTCTAAGAAAGATTGTGAATCTCCACTGTTAGTATCAACATGTATATTGAAATCTCCTGTAACTAGAACAGGAACATTAGACACCAGATGACTTTGAATATAACTGTTAAATTCTGATACAAAACTGGAGACGGATACCGGATGTGATTCTGAGTAAGGAGGCCTGTAGATGTTAATAAGAGACAAATTATATGATCTACATGTAATGTGATATTCTGCATACCATATGCACATTACATAATACATACAATTAGTGTGTACAAAGTATGGCCTCTTACCTTATGCACTAGTTACAGAACTCCATAAAGCTGCAAAAGTTGAACTTCAAAATACACACTGAAATCCAACCAATATGACTTCAAATTTGACCTGGAGTATCCAGACAACATTATATGAATAACCAACAATAGTATAAATCTGTAAAGCAGTGCAAAACAGGCAAATGAGAGCTCTTTTTGGAGAGTCAGCAAAAGCATGTGTACATGCTAAAGCGCTGCTACCCAACGAGGTTGGGTATGTGTATATCATAAGTTACTATGATAGGCTTACAAATATAGATTGTCGGGAGAGACAGAAAAAACTAGTGCACCTATATAGTAATGTGTACTGCAGTAACTCTGCGTCACTATGTTGGGCGACTAAAGACAACACTTTAATCCGGAATAATGCATTATGCGTTAAAAAATGGTGTGGCCTTAATGGTAGGCTCATGTCGTGTTCTCCTTTCCAAAGGGAGGGGAAGAGATAAACAAACAAACAAACAAACAAAACAAAAGTTAACAGATATTATGGCGAAAACTTAAACCAGATATTCTTATTTACCGAAACCGACGGATAGACCGTGCGACAGACCGACAGCCAATCCGATCACCGCCTCGTTGGAGTCGAGGCCGGTGACGAGGTCGGGCAGGAGGACGCCAAACGCCTTAAGCGTGCCGATGTTCATGAGATTGACGAAGAAGGCGCTGATGACAACGAGGACGCCCCATTTTTGCTGCTCCATGTTTCCTTACGCAACACACAAATACTTGCAATCACTAATTCCTCTGAAAATCTTGCAAACTTCTTTTTCCGAGGAGTTTTTGAATTTTCTCCGCGCCACTCACGAAAATACGCAGGCCGTGACAGATCATAGCAAGAGCATGCATTTGAGTGAAATGATGAAAGAGAAAGAAGCCATGTCAATAAAGATCATGGAATCCAGCAAGCGCATGAACGCCAGCGGCACATAATCAAGAGCTCTTCTCTCCATGATTCAAAGTTATTACCATATGAATAATGGGTTACAAAATTATGAAAATTGTAAGGAGCTTTGCTTATTAAATTGAACATGAACGGCGCGCTTTATTGAATTTACATCTTCAAAGATAAACAAGTTAACAAAGTCTATCAATGGATGTATTCTCGTAAAACATAATCCTAGGTACGGTATTCTCGGAAGGATATACAATGCACAATATAATCCATATACTGCAGTGGCGGACAGGAGGGTGACGCACGCTCGCCCCCTTCATTTTTGTTAAAATAAAAGAAATAGACAGAAAAATGAAAGGGCGCGTCTTGCCCCCCCCCCCCCCCCCGCTTGATTTTTTTTAAGAAACCATGAAAGCCTTTTTTTTTTTTTCTCTTAATTGTCAGGCGAGGAAACCTCGTAGTGGCACCAGAAATATTTTTGCCCCCCCCCCTTAACGACCTATCTGGCTCCGCCCCTGTACTGTATTAGTCCATGGGCCAAGACCCGAAAAATGGGTTATTGGTACCACCTGAGGTAGCAAAACCTTTTTGGTGTCATTTTGTTTGTCGGGCATAGATAAATCTTATGAAGCTATGATAGCATTCCCAAATGAGCAGCTTAGTCATAATAAATGAATCTTTAACCAATTTGGTCTCGTTGTTATATCCCTATACTTCTGAATCGAAACTAACCGCTATACAAAGAAGAGCACTGTCTTCTGTATGTCCCACCAAACTAGAAACACAGACAGCGGTAAAAATATGTCCACAGGTGTTCTGTTGTAAACGCGGTGCGCTTAGTCTTTATTCAAGGCAGCGAAGGGAATATCCAAAGGGTATGATGTCCACAGCTGTCACGCGGTGCGCTTAGTCTTTATTCAAGACGGCGAAGGGAACATCCAAAGCTTATGATACAGTGTATATCCCTTTATCTAAAAAAAAAAAAAAAAAAACCAACAACAACAAAGCAATTCCTCGTGAATTTTGCCGTATTTTTCAATTATTCATCATTTTCCGGTGAAAACGCTACGGTGAAAACGCTAATACCACGCCAATGTCGCCTTATTTCTATCCAACAATGAAAGATAATGCAAAAACAATGTACCGGTACACTACAATACATTATTATGAATAATATTGTAAATGAACAGAGTGATTTTTGTTTAAAACTGATGTATTTGTTGAGAGGGTAGTATAAAAACAGTATAGATCTCATTTATTAGGAACTTTAGATATGATAACGGTACATTGTTTTGTTTTGTTTTTCTTTTTAGCAGTGTTTAGCAGAATATTGTTGTTAATCAGGCAAAAAAAAAACGAAAAAAAACAAACACACACACTCACACACAGACACGGAAACAATATCACATAATTAGTCCATGGGCCAAGACCCAGAAAATGGGTTATTGGTACCGCTTGAGGTTGCGAGTTCTAGTTGTGCATTATGAAATGGCATATATCAAGTTAAGGATTATATTTTGCTATGATAGCATTTCCAGAGTAGTAGCTTAGTCATAGCTTTCAGCCATTAACCCGACCAATACCAAATATTTTTTGACGCTCTTTGACCAAAGACAGGCAGAGTGTGACCTTTGAAAATTTCAAGGTTTGTAAACCAATTCCTCTGAAATTTGGCACATTATATTCAGCATATATGATGCTCTAAAAAATGACACCATTAAAATTTCACCGGTTATATTAAAACAGAAGCACAGTGAAATGTAACAACTCACCTTGATCTCCGGGACGACTTCCATTCGTACTTCCAACTGGTGATGGAGTTGCGTGGCATCAGATATCTCTCTTTCTTTCTTCTCATCCCCTTCTTTTGTCTCTATGACCTTCATTGTCCTGTCAATGTGTTCTTAATTTCTGCTATAACACTGCGTCTTTACATTATGTGACAATTGTTTCCGTGTCTGTGTGTTTTGGGTTGTTGTTTTTTTTTTTGTTTTTTTTTTTTGCCTGATTGACAACAATATTCTGGTAAACACTGCTAAAAAAAAAAAAGAAAAAAAAACCCAAAACAAAACAATGTACCGTTATCATATCTAAAGTTCCTAATAAAAGGGATTATCTAAACTGTTTTTATACTACCCTCTCAACAAATACATCAGTTTTAAACAAAAATCACTTTGTTCATTTACAATATTATTTATTATAATGTATTGTAGTGTATCGGTACATTGTTTTTGCATTATCTTTCATTGTTGGATGGAAATAAAGCGACATTGGCGTGGCATTAGCGTTTTCATCGGAAAATGATGAATTATTGAAAAATACGACAAAAAATCCACGAGGAATTGCTTTTTTTTTTTTTTTTTTTGGTTTTTAGATAGAGGGATATACACTGTATCATAAGCTTTGGATATTCCCTGCACCGTCTTGAATATAGACTAAGCGCTGTGGACATCATAACCCTTTGGATATTCCCTTCGCTGCCTTGAATAAAGACTAAGTGCACCGCGTTTACAGCAGAACATCTGTGGACATACAGAAGACAGTGCTCTTCTTTGTATAGCGGTTAGTCTCGATTCAGAAGTATAGGGATATAACAACGAGACCAAATTGGTTAAAAATTCATTTATTATGACTAAGCTACTCATTTGGAAATGCTATCATTGCTTGATAAGCATAATGCCCGACAACAAAATGACACCAAAAAGGTTTTGCCACCTCAGGTGGTACCAATATCTGGCCTGGCCCATGGATTATAATTATGCTTAATAGTGTATATCAAAATGGGCATAATGTGTGTGCTTGCGTGTGTGTCTTGTTTATTTCATGTGTCATGTGCGTGTCTGCGATTATAGGCTTTTAATGTACATCGTTGCATGAATGAAAAGAATGTCACTGCGCGCAGACAATAAGCGTCTTTGATCGTCACGTAGGGTTTCCCGGGAAACGTCTTTTTTTTTTTTTTTGCAGTTCGGTGAATAAAAAGTGCGGTCACAAGAACATAGTTTGCGCTGTATTCATTCCTTTCCAGAATCATGATTGAAAGAATGTTGCACTGTGGATTTGGCAGGCTACAATGGGACCCCAAAAGGGAGAACTGGTAAATAATACATCATCATCCATTGTCCCGGTATGATAGGCGTATAACGGCCAGTAAGAAGCCTGATATAACTCCCTCTTAAAGACCATCACCACAAAATGCCACAGGCAGGCATAGTGCATGCACAGTTTGCCTGTTGTGCTGACTTAGCAGCGTATAAGGCACATTAGTCTGGTAGGAATGGGGGGTCCCCATGCACCCTCCGAACACAAATTTTTAACTAACTTTTATGTAACCCTTATAGGGTGTGTAGTTAATGAATTTCTTTGTTCCCAACGAAAAACCGTGTCCCATGGGGGTCACTGGCGGCCATCTTGGCAGCCATCTTGGATTTTCAGGGCAAATCATTAATTTCCATAACTTTTGAACTACACAGCATACATTTACAAACAAAGCATTTCTTTAGGGTGAATGTGACACAAGGAATTGATTGAAATCAATCAAAGCACAGTAAATTATCATTAAGTTCATAAATGATATTACTTTAATAAATATATATTGGAATAGAACAGTCATTAAGTGTTCTGATACAAAGCTGAGTATCATTTTGCCATTTTTGCTCATTGACTGTATCGATGTATACATTGGCCAAAAAAAAAAAGAGAGAAAACAAAAAAAAAACAAAAAAAAAAAACATTTCCATGAAGCGGAGTATCATTTTGCCTTTCTGCTCATAGACTTTACTGATACATACTCCGGCCAACTAAAAAAAAAAAAAAAAAAAAAAAAGAGTGCCGCATATCAGGCGGTTATATTTTTAAACGACTTTCCCTTTATCAGATCATTCAATCTGCAGCTTATGGGTCATATAAATCTACACTTTTACAGTGTTGTTTTTGCCCTAAAACATGGCAAAGTCCTACACTCAATGATTTGCTGTCAATTTACTCCTCAGTCCATATCCCTATACAACCCTTCGATTTTCTCCTGATTTTATTTGCAGAAATACTTTTCTGTCAATCTGTCAATCAATATTATGTTCGTATGGACCACATCACTCCGCTAATAGCTACGAGCCTTTCCTTGTTTTTTCAATGCTAAGTGTGGTCATTGTAGTAGCATCATACCAATGGGATGTTGTGTGATCTACGTCTTTGTATTGCATATTATGCATATCCGCATACCTTTTATACGCTCCTACGCTTCCACTTCAGTCAACAAACTTTCATTTTTTAGGTGGCACTGCCATATTTGTTTCTTTTTCTGATGTGTGGCAAATTATAACGTTCATACTGCACTGAACTGTGACAAAACATGTATAAATACATGCAGGTCACATATTCTTTGTAATTATTGTGTGCTTCATAATTACATAAAGAATCTCCTCCCCCTACCCGAAATTGAGGTAACCTACATTTTTTTTAATTTTTTTTTATTTGCAAACCGGATATTTCAAATAATAGTGCTTTCGGCTCAGGCTACCAGCCATCCTGACCTATTATTCAATATTACAGTCTTGACGTATATGCTAAACTGTGCATTAAGCATGCTGTTTGTTCACGTTCTGATAAAGTTACAAATATTTCTTTCGCAAATGAGCATACACCTGCCCACATACCGGTTTTGACCGACTACAAACTCCCCTATGCAGTCTGTGACCTAAGATGGCTGTTCAGCTCGCCGAGTTGACATACAATCTATCATTATCATTTTGGCGCCACTTGCAGCGAGATTTAGTCTCATGAACTTGTTTTATGCCTATATGCATGTACACTAATGATTGGAAAGTTTTTTTTTTCTTTCTTTTTTTTTGTACTGGTACTGGTTTGCACCTGTTGTATTCCTAATACCCTGGTAACGAATTGGCCGCTCAGCTCACTGAGCTGACATACAAAGATCTATAGTCGTTGCCATTTTGACACCACTTACTTTTGTCACACGATTCGTGGTTGGTCAAATACATTAACGTTGGAAAATGCTTTAAGCGCAATTAAAGATGTTATTCGCCGCTATATGCAATAGCGGCACGGGTTCTGTTAATTTTTCTTTAAAGTCATTTAAAAAGGATATAAAATTGTGTATTATAACTTTTTTTTTTCTGTGATATGACCACGTGCCCAAATATTAGATTTCACTGTATATATAAGTGCCAGATACATGGTACTAACTGATTTTGTAATTTAAATTGGCTGCTCTGCCTACTGAGTTGACAGTTACTCTGTGTTGTTTTCTCTTCGGAGCCGCTTGTGGCGCAATATTGTCACATACTAAGTAGTTTGTAACTGGTCATGCACTGCTATATGGTTGATAACGTTTTATACGCTTTATTCATCATCAATTTGCCAGAGCAGATGGTACATGTATTGGCCGACGTGTCGCTTGCCGTTAATGCCGTAAAAAGATATGTTTAAGACAACACTCTTGCGTTCTCTGAACCACTATGACTGTCATTGTCAGTGTTGAAAGTTTATTTCTAAGTTTAATTTTTGGAAAAAAACAACAACTATGATTTGTATATAAGGTATTCCACTGATGGTTCATTAGCAGTAACCACCCTACTGGATAGGTTCACCGACCTATCATACTATCCAATCTCAACATTCACTCTTTATTTATGCTTCATGCACCTTGAAATGCTATTGTCTACACTTTATGCTGTTATGATTTTCTGTTCGAATCAGGAGCACCTGCTTCGTCATGTAAATGTATACTGGTTTTGGCCGGCTACTTGCCTGACATGCCTGAATTGGTCGCTCAGCTCACGAGACGACCGGTATTTAGTAATCAGCTGTTATTTTTGGCGCCCTTTTAATACAATATATCACATTGTTTGTGGAGGGTTAACAACACTTACAAAATCTGTTTGAGCTTACATGAGCAGCAACCATTTAACAGGCTAGGTTCACCGACCTGGCACATTATCCAATCTTTTCATTTACTGCTTATCTGCGCTTCATGCATTTGAACTGCTGTTTGCCCACATTTTTATGCTGCTATGATTCTCTGTCGCACCGCATTGCGAGCACCTGCTCACATACGTATTATTAACGCATATACTGGTCTAACCGGCCATGCCGGCTACTCACCTTAAATGCCTGAATTGGTTGCTCAGTCCACTGAGACGACCGGTATTTAGTAGTCAGCTGTTATTTTGTCGCCTTTTTTAGCGCAATTATATTATGCAATTTATCACGTTGTTAGTGGATGGTCAACAACACTTAGAAGATGTGTCTAAGCTATCTGGCACTATTCATTATAATCTGTTGTTGTTTTCATTTTGGAGCCACTCGTGGCGCTATTCATCACATGGTCTGATACCGGCCATGTCTTGCTATGATAGGAAATGTAAAATACGCATCACCCATTATTTATCATCAGAGCGGCGAGGACTCTGCTAAATCCAATAGAATTTTGTTGTTTTTTCCTATTTTTTCAAGTAAAAAATGGTAATGGCCAACTTATCGCATCCTTTTAAGTTTATTAAGAAGAAAAAAAAAACATTGTAGACAACACTCTTGCGTTCTGTGAACTATTATGTTATTTGAGTGTAAAGTTTATTTCCAAGTTCAACAATAACATAAAAAAAGAAAATGACTGTGACTTGCCACAAGGCATTGCAATGATAATTCATTGTGCAGTAACCACCCTATAACACAGAATAGGTTCACCGACCTGACATATTATCCAATCTCAACTTGGTAATGCTAATCTATGCTCATGCATTTACTGTTGTTTGTCCACATTCTATGCTGTTATGATATCTCTATAGCATTACGAGCACCTGCTTACATTTAAATGTACTTGTTTTGTCCGACTATTGTACTCGCCTGACATGCCTGATGGCCGCACAGCTCGCCAAGTCGACATACTTATTATTAGTCAGATGTTATTTTGGCGCCCTTGTAGTGCTGCCTTGTCATTTTGTTCGTTAATAGTCACATCTCCCTGATCATGTATATTAATGGTTGAATGAGTTTCCTTCAATAGCCATGCATTATTTGATGTCCATACAACAGCGGTACAGACTCTGTCTGAACTATTTTTTACACTGGTTCCGTTCCTTTTGACTTTCTTCTTCCTATATTGTCGAACAAAGTGTACCAAAAGGTGTATATATAATTTGATATCTTCTACAAACTCGTCATTAGAGTAAACGCCATGATTATGTATTATGTTACTCTTCTGCCATTTGCTTCCGCCATTTGCTTCTGTGTATTTTTGCCCCGGAAGCCCACAGAGACACTTGATTTGTTCTTGTTATTGTGTTATGTGTGTTCTATGTCACTCTCTGTTAATGCCTCTGTACATTCTCACTTACCTTATTCTGCTTTTTCTCGTCTCACTTTCTTCTTCTCCGCAGCGATCTTCTGCTTATCGTGATTTTGACGTCGTTTATGCTTATAGATTGCGCCAGTGTTTTGCCTCTTTCTGGCGACTGGTCATTTTCTTGTACCATCTACTTATCTACGATATCCTAGTCTTGCTGATATCGCAGACTTTTGTAATCCCGTCTTGTATCTTTAACTATGGCTAATTTTCTTAATGCTCCTTTTAATTCCGTATCGAATGATGATTTATTTGAATTGTTTAGGAACACCAGTTTAGACTCTGACCCTGTTAGCGGGCTAACCAACACACGACCCACCCTTTATGATGATTTTGTTACCGAAAGCCTGAATACAGCAGCTAGTGAATTGCCTCATGATTTTAGTAATGATCCCACTCAAAATATGTTGTGCAATTATATCACAGTGAATCAATACAAAGATATCATTCACAACTTCTCTGAGGATACGTTTTCTTTATTACACTTAAATATAAGGAGTTTAAATAAACATTTTGATGATTTAAAGTTTTTATTAGAATCTGATGAAAGTCAGTCGTTATCGGTTATCGGATTAAGTGAGACATGGTTGACTTCCAATGCAGGAAATTCTTTTGCAATCGATGGTTACGATTTATTTTTTAATAATAGGCCTGACAAGAATGGTGGGGGTGTGGCATTGTATATATCATGTTGCTTTGAAACTATTGTCCATGAAGGTATTTCTAGAATGGACAATGTTGTTGAATCTTTGTTCATAGAAATTCTCATCCCAGGATGTAGAAATCTTTTGGTAGGCATTGTATACAGACCTCCTAACTCAAACGCCAATGATTTTTTAACGTATTACTCAGATTTGGTAAATTCACATGTTTTCCGAAATAAGGATTGCTTTCTGCTCGGCGATTTTAATATTGATTTGCTGAAGTCTGAGCATGACAATATCTCTAGTGATTTTATTCACACACTTCTATCCTCATCCTTTCTCCCGCTTATCTCCAAACCCACACGTATTACAGATCGTTCTGCCACCCTCATTGACAACTTTTTTTGTAATATTTTACCCCTCCCCGATTCTTTCATTATTCTTTCAGATATGACTGATCATTTTCCAATAATGACTTATTTTACTCTTAAAACATCATCTTATACTAAACCTCTGTCACTTCCTTTGTTTAGTCGTAGAGTTTCACCCGAAAAGCTAGCTAGTTTTGATGTGGCTCTCGAGAATGCTGACTGGTCAGGAGTGTTTAGCAGCGATGATATCAATATATCTTTTCATAATTTCATGGAAATACTTAATCATCATTTAGATGATGTAATTCCAAAACAAAAAAATAGAACAGACTATAAAAAAACACCCAGATTACCTTGGATCTCAAAATCAATCCTTCGTTCAATTAATAGGAAAAATCGTTTGTATTATAAGTATAAGTTGGAAAAAACTGAGCGATCGAAAAATAGATATACATCATACAAAAATACTCTGACGATGATTTTACGTTCTGAAAAGAAAAGATATTACTTCAAGCAATTCTCGAGATATAGGTTTGACATGAAAAATACTTGGAAAATTCTGAAACAGGCCATGAATGTTCCGAGTAAACACTCTGACATTGATAAAATTAAAGTGAATGATGAAGTGATTAATGATTCTCTTCATATTGCAAATATTTTCAATTCCTATTTTTCAAAAATAGGTGAAAATTATGCTCAAACTATTCCTGCAACAGAAACTCATTTTACTGAATTTTTAGGTCAGCGCAACTCTGATTCCATATTTTTGACACCAACTAATAGATTTGAAATTATTGATATAGTTTCCTGTTTTGAGAACAAACGAAGTTCTGGTTATGATGAGATAGATAATTTCATACTTAAGGGTGTTATTTCCTCGATTGCTGATCCACTTGTTCATATATTTAATTTGTCAATCCTCAACGGTGTGTTTCCGGATAAAATGAAATTGGCTAAAGTAATACCAATATTTAAGAAAGGTGATAAACTTGAAGTCAGTAATTATCGCCCAATTTCATTATTGTCTTCACTTTCTAAGGTTTTAGAAAAACTTATTTATAAGAGAATGAGCAATTTTTTGAAGGTACATGAAGTTTTTACGAACTATCAGTTTGGTTTTCGTGAGAAACATAGTACTTCGCATGCTCTTTTATATTTCGTTGATAGAGTAGTTCATGCCATCGATAATCACGCTCATTTAGTTAGTATTTTCTTGGACTTCTCCAAGGCCTTCGACACCATCAATCATGACATTTTACTTTATAAATTATCGCATTATGGAGTACGTGGGAAGGCCTTGGAGTGGTTCAAGAGTTATTTGTTCGATAGAAAACAATTTGTTACAATTAAAAACAATGATTCAGTTATCAGAGAAGTCAAATGTGGCGTCCCACAGGGAAGTCTTTTAGGGCCGTTATTGTTCATTATTTATATCAATGATTTTTGTCGTGTATCTGATGATCTCTCTTTTATTCATTTTGCAGATGATACTAACGTATTTTTTGCCCATAATGATATTGATTTTCTTGTTCACAAAATTAACATTGAATTGAATAAAGTGACAAATTGGGTCAGAGCTAATAAGTTATCACTTAATGCTCAAAAAACGAAATATATGATTTTCAGCAATACTGTTGATAGTTTAAACACTAATATAGTTTTAGATGATTCTCATCTACAAAGAGTATCAAATATTAAATTCTTGGGGGTCATTGTAGATGATAAACTTTCCTGGAAATCACATGTTGATAATATTTGTAATATAATATCGCGTAATACAGGTGTTATTAATAGATTGAAATTTCATATTCCTCAAAAAACATTACTTATGTTATATTCGTCGTTGATATTGCCTCATTTGAATTATGGAGTTTTAGTATGGGGCAACACGCATCAGAATTTACTTGAAAGAGTGTCCCTCTTGCAAAAGAAAGCCCTCCGCATTATCTGCCATTCCCCTGTACGTTCTCATACAAACACGTTGTTTACCTCTAATAAGCTCTTAAAAATCAAAGATTTATTTTTGTATAACTTAGGCCAATTTATGTATAAGTATTGTAACAATTTGCTTCCGTTTATTTTTAATTCCATGTTTCTAAAAAACCAATCATTTCATGAATATCCCACTAGGCGTTCCAATGAATTTCACTTACCCCTCTTACGCACGATTCTTGCTAAAAATACACTTATTTATATCGGCCCAAATTATTGGAATTCTCTGAATCATGATATAAAAAACGCCCCATCCATACATTCTTTCAAGAGGAGACTGAAGTCCTTTCTATTGCAGTCGTATGACTTTCCAGGACTCAACTAGCCATTTGGCCTTCTTTCTCACATACAGACTTACTTTATCCTCTTTGAACAATAAATTCTAATCTATTTGATGTCTGCTGCTATCTACGCTTTCGCCAAAAGAGTCAAAGACATGAATGTCTGTCTTATTCCTGTTCTCACGTCCCTTCATTTCCTTGCTTTTCTCCTTTCAGACGCTACAATCACTTTTTTCCCCTCCACAACCATTTTCTGTTTCCCTTGATACACTTCTGTCGAAGATCGCTGTCTCTGTTGTGCATTTTCGTTTGCTATTTCGTCTTCTATTTGTTCATCGTTTCCATTCCGTTTTGTCCCGTGCAGCCTTTTCTTCAGTATAGTTGTTTTGCTGTCTAGTCTTGTTTCATGTTTTTTCGCGTCTGTTAGTCTTGTCCATCCCGTTTTGTCCCGTACAGCCTTTTCTCCAGCAGTTGTTTTGTTGTCTAGTCTTGTCCTATGTTGTTCACGTCTGTAATAGTAAGTGTATTTATCTGTGATTCTAGCTCTCAGTGGGCTTCCAGACTTCTTCCTCTTTTTTTTCCCTCTCCTATAGTATTTATAATGCTTTAATTAATTTTTCCATTGATGTTATTATTCCAGAGGGGCCCTCATTCTACAAGCTCTGTCTTTTTAGTGGGTCTCTCCATTTTTCGCACTTTAAGCAAAGTTATACATGTACTATATTTCAATCACTTCTGTTTTTTTTTTTTACTACAATGTATAATTACTATGTGGTCCTCCTCAATTGTTTTATATTCTTTTCGATACATAATGTTCTGTTTACCTTATTCTCTGTTGTCAAAAGAAGTGTAACTTATATGTTTTGTCGAAAAATGAAATAAACTTTGAATTGAAAAAAAAAAAAATGGTTATTTACATGATTAAAGTAAGTTTGAAACAAAAAAGCCACAAAATATGAAAAATTCATTGTCATTTACACAGAAAAATACCCAAATCATTACGCAACATACAGGGACAAAACGATTCTTCAGATTAAATACGGCATGAGGAATCGTTTGAGATAGTCATTTACATGATTAAAGCAAGTTTCATACAAGGAAACTCCAAAAATGTGAAAAAAAATCAGTGTCGTTTACTTTGGAAATTGCCAATTGGAGGGGGGGGGGGGACCAGCAAAGTGGTTAGTCACTCTTATAAGGTATAGTTGTCATGTATAATTATATACGCTACTATTTGGGCAATTTCCAAAGTAAACGACACTGATTTTTTTTTTCACATTTTTGGACTTTCCTTGTATGAAACTTGCTTTAATCATGTAAATGACTATCTCAAACGATTCCTCATGCCGTATTTACTCTGAAGAATCGTTTTGTCCCTGTATGTTGCGTAATGATTTGGGTATTTTTCTGTGTAAATGACAATGAATTTTTCATATTTTGTGGCTTTTTTGTTTCAAACTTACTTTAATCATGTAAATAACCATTTCAATCAATTCCTTGTGTCACATTCACCCTAAAGAAATGCTTTGTTTGTAAATGTATGCTGTGTAGTTCAAAAGTTATGGAAATTAATGATTTGCCCTGAAAATCCAAGATGGCTGCCAAGATGGCCGCCAGTGACCCCCATGGGACACGGTTTTTCGTTGGGAACAAAGAAATTCATTAACTACACACCCTATAAGGGTTACATAAAAGTTAGTTAAAAATTTGTGTTCGGAGGGTGCATGGGGACCCCCCATTCCTACCAGACTAATGTGCCTTATACGCTGCTAAGTCAGCACAACAGGCAAACTGTGCATGCACTATGCCTGCCTGTGGCATTTTGTGGTGATGGTCTTTAAGAGGGAGTTATATCAGGCTTCTTACTGGTCGTTATACGCCTATCATACCGGGACAATGGATGATGATGTATTATCTACCAGTTCTCCCTTTTGGGGTCCCATTGTAGCTTGCCAAATCCACAGTGCAACATTCTTTCAATCATGATTCTGGAAAGGAATGAATACAGCGCAAACTATGTTCTTGTGACAGCACTTTTTATTCACCGAACTGCAAAAAAAAGACGTTTCCCGGGAAACCCTACGTGACGATCAAAGACGCTCCGCGCAGTGACATTCTTTTCATTCATGTAACGATGTACATTAAAAGCCTATAACCGCAGACACGCACATGACAGATGAGATAAACAAGACACACACGCAAGCACACACATTATGCCCATTAAAACGCAGAGGTTATCCGTGAGAAAAAAAAAATGCAGGAAAGTGTAGGGGAGACCGGGAAGAAATGGGACATTTTTGCATCATCATGAAAGAGTCCTTGTAACTTTTAAAATATTTTGTCAAAATAGGTCATAATAGAAAGATTAAACGAGGACTTACCGTTTGAAGTTTGAGATTTATTTTAATGAGTAATTTGAGGGGAGGTATAATATGAGATCCCGCTCGCGCATGCGCCGACAATATTCAAAGCAACAATGTGCCCACAGTCACAAGAATCAGGAGATGAAACTACGAGAACTTACTGAAGTTTGAGTAATCCCAGGGAGGGAAGAGGGGGGCATATTATACCTCCCCTCAAATTACTCATTAAAATAAATCTCAAACTTCGAACGGTAAGTTCTCGTTTAATCTTTCTCTTTTAATTCGTAATTCTCCGTACGGCATATAATATGAGAGTTCAAAGACACTGTGGGTACATTGACATGCAAAAGATGTGTATCAATTTGATACCATCAAGAAGATTAGACACACAATAAATCAATCACCAGGGGCCCGTTTCATAAACTTGTCATCAGTGACAAGTTGTCATAGATGTGACAAGCTACTGAAATCCTTGCATCTGATTGGCTGAGAGCAAATTTGTCATAGAAATGTGGCAGTTGTCACTGATAACAAGTTTTATGAAACGGGCCCCTGGTGTGGCTGTTAAATTGGTCAGTTCAACCAGCAGGTAAATGTCTTTACTCTCAGGTCAGTATGTACTGCGTACTACACTGTAGATCTGTTGGCATTCAGTGCCCCAACACCGCCAAATCAAATGTTTGTCTTTCTAAGGGCTTATTGTAATATTTTCGGAATGTTTTTTCCCCGAGACCATCCGGCTTTGCTTAGAATCTCATCTACCGGAACCTCACTCCTCTTTGCGGCAGAAGTAGCTGCTGCCCTTGTTGAGTGAGGCTTGAATGTGTCCGTATCGATTCCAGCTGCTGACATCGTGGTGCGAAGCCATCGCGAAATCGTTTGTCTCGTCACATGTTTGTGTGGTTTACGGTAACTAATGAAGAGTCGCTTTTCACTTCCTCTTAGTTGTTCGGTACGTCTGACGTACTGGTGCAAATACCGAAGCACACATAAGCGCCTGTCCGCTGGATAAGCTTTCAATTTAATGTGTCTGCAACAACTCTTATTTCTCTGCCAGTGTTGCTGTAGCAGAATGTCAAATGAAAAAACAACAGAACTCTCTTTCAAAATCATGTTGTCCAATGATAAAAGAGATAATGATTGCATCCTTTGTGCTGTTACAAGCGCCATTAACATGACCACCTTAAGCGTCAGTTGCATGAGTGAAAGTGAATTTGCTGGAGACATTTTTCGGAGATAATTTAGCACCACTTTAACATCCCAGATGTGACTGTATCTGGCTACTGGGGGTCTAAGCTGAAAAACTCCTTTGAAAAACTGGCATATGACGGGATAATTATGATCCCACTGTGTGAGGACCATCAAGCACCACCAAAGTAGATAGTGCACTTCTTGCTGTATTCAAACAGCTGTAACTAGCTCCTTGTTGGTGAAACAACTCTGTGAAGAAATCCAAAACCAGGCTTGTTGTGGTGTGAATGAAGTCAACCTGTCTGCGTCTGCAGAAATCTTTCCATTTTCTGGTGTAGACTCCATATTGTGTCTTGGTTGAGGATCTCCAAGAAGCTGAAATAATGTCAACTGTCTTGTCACTCAGGCCTGTGTTTTTGTACTGTCTCCGCAAATCCTGCAACACAATAATTCGAGACGGTCATTAAGAGGATGTGGGATATTGGAGACTGGCAGCTTTAATAGATTTCTGCTCTTTTTCAGGCAGAGGGGCTCCCCAACTATAAGCTCTTTAAGTCGTGGATACCACGCTTGTGTGGGCCAATTCGGAACAACTATTATCCCCGTTGCTTTATCTGCCTGTACCTTTTGTAAGCATTTTGCAATTAGACAGAAAGGTGGGGAAGCATAAAACTTCAGCGGACCCCAATCTGTTAGAAAAGCATTGACTGATTCTGCCTCTGGCTCTGGATACCATGAGATATATCGAGGTACTTGTGCATTCAATCTCGATGCAAATAGATCGATTTCTGGGGTACCAAATTGATCCACAACATCATTGAACACCTCTCTGTCAAGCATCCACTCTGATTTGTCATTAAATTTTCTGGACATGGTATCTGCCTCTGTGTTAAGCCGTCCAGGGAGGTGCTCTGCAGTTAGCCATATATTCCTCTCAACGCACCATCCCCATCACAGTCTCTAGATTTACATCCTCCCATATTGTTTAGATATGCCACAGCTGCGGTATTATCTAGTCTGATTAATATGTGCACATCATGCAAATCTGCACAAAGGGTCATCAATCCAAACTCTGCCGTCACTAGGGGAAAGTTCTCTGAGCCTCATACTGTAAGATACGGAGTCCCTCAGGGCTCGGTGCTTGGGCCTCAACTCTTCACAATGTACATCAGACCTGTCGCTGATATCATCAGACGACATGGCCTACGATATCATCTGTACGCTGACGATACACAAATTTACTGTACTTTCGATCCACGCAATCCTGCCAGTCTGAACGAAGCCCGGATTAAACTGGAGGAATGCATCCATGAGTTAAGTCACTGGATGGCGAGTAATATGTTGGAAGTTAAATGAGGACAAAACTCAAAGCATTGTTCTCTCATCTAGTAGACTACGCCCTAACGGGAGATACAAGCATTCGGCTTGGAAACACTACTGTCAATGTATCACACACTGTAAAAAATCTAGGTGTTCATTTTGACCAGATACTGTCGATGACAGATCATGTCAGTATATCAGAGTGTGCCAGACAGCAAACCTCCATCTGAGAAACATATCTCATGTTCGAAAGTACCTTACAGAAGATGCATGTAACCATGCAGTGCGCTCTCTAGTTCTGAGCAGGCTTGATTATGGAAATTCTCTGCTGGCAAATATGAATGTCAGTGATGTGAAAAGACTCCAAAAAGTCCAAAATCGAGCGGCTCGCCTGGTGCTTGGTGTAAAGAGAAGATCCCCGAGTGCTCCTTTACTGAAGCAGTTACACTGGCTCCCCATCAAAGAGCGTATCGATTTCAAACTAGCCCTCCTTGTCTATAAATGCATGATGAATACCGCTCCTCAATACCTATCCAACCTACTAACCACCCCTACAGCCACCAGATATCAACTCCGGTCACAAAATGATAAGACAGTCCTACAAATCCCACAAGCAAAAACCAAAGCTTTCGAACGTACATTTTCACATGCTGGATCTGTTGTCTGGAACACTCTACCAAAACAACTCCGTCTATGTGATTCAGAGGAAATGTTTAGAAGGAAACTCAAGACTGAACTATTTCAATTGTAACTACTAAGTATGTTCCTATGCTTTGTGAATGTTGTTTGTTGATGTATGTACAGCGCTTTGATCGGGTCCTGTAAAAGCGCTCAATAAGAAATAGTTATTATTATTATTATTATTATCTCGGGCATTCCAGTGGCTTCACTTCCTGTGTCTCGGAGCTCTGCTCTTGAAAAATACATGCATTTTATCTTCGTTCCGCCCTTTTATTATTATTATTGTTACTATTGTTGCTCCTTTTATTTCTTGTGATTTGGATGCTAATTTTGTAACAGTCATTTATGAATGTTGTGATTCTTCATGATTTTGTTAATAAACACATAATTAAAAAAAAACTTAAAAAAAACTATTAAAAAAAGAATACTTATATACTAACCAATTAATATGCAACTTTGACACATCGACAGTCTATCATTTATTTTAAGAGACAATTTAGGAACCTTAATGTCACAACAATGTTATGTTTGAAATGTTAAATCCTTCTGTTCGATATCAGCTTCCCTCTCCATCTCTTCTTTTCCCTCCTAATCTCAAGTTGTCTCATTTATTCCTTCTGTTTCGTATCCTTCCATCTCATTTTCTGTTATCATTGCGGGGCTTTAGTTTCAGTTGTTATAGTTATTGGCTTGTTTTTATGCCTCCGCCACGAAGTGGTGCCGGAGGCATTATGTTTTCGGGTTGTCCGTCCGTCCGTCCGTCCTTCCGTCCGTCCGTAATGAATTTTGTGGACAAGGTAACTATCAAAACCTGTTGAGGTATCCTAATGAAACTTGGCATGTATGTGTATTAGGGGGTGAAGTTGTGCCTATCAACTTTTGGGTGCACATGCTCAAGGTCAAAGGTCAAAAGGTCAAGGTCAAATACATAAAATTTCACTATTTCCACCATATCTATTGAATGCCTGAAGATATTTTCTTGAAACTTAGTGTATACATGTATTACCCAATTAAGATTCTCTGGTGAAAGTTTGGGTCATAAGGTCAAAGGTCAAAGGTCAAAAGGTCAGGGTCAAATACATAAAATTTCCTATTTCCACCATATCTATTGAATGCCTGAAGATATTTTCTTGAAACTTGGTGTATAATTGTATTACCCAATTAAGATTCTCTGGTGAAAGTTTGGGTCATGAGGTCAAAGGTCAAAGGTCAAAAGGTCAAGTAAAAATATTAAAACTTCTTTTTTTTTTTTCTCCATACCTTGGAAAATTGTTCAAGGTATCTTCATGGAACATAGTATATACATATACTGACTGGAAGTGATTATCTAGAGAATGTAGGGTTCATGGGGTCAAAGGTCAGTGGTCCAAGGTCAAGTGCAACACTTCAAAATTTTACTATTTCCCTCCTATCATGCAATGCCAGCAGGGTTATTTTTTTTTACACTTGGTGTATGCATACATGTGTAACCTAATAGAAATTCTCTGGAAAGTTTTTTTTTCTTCTTTGTTTGCCTCAAAGGTCAAAAGGTCAGAGATCAAGTGAAAGTGCTGAACTAACTTTTTCCTCCATATCTCGGAAGTGGCTCAAGTTATCTTGAAACTTAGTACATATTATGCATGTTCTACCTGAAAGTGATTATCTTATGAATTTTTTTAGGGTCAAGGGCCAGATGAAAATGGTAACAATTTACTATTCAATTCAGAAATTGCACTTTTTCTCCACACCTGTACCTTGAAAATTACTCAATGCCTAAATGTATGAATGGGTCAAAGTCGAGCTAAAGTCCTTAAATCCCTAGATACATGCTCTCCTTTTCATCCAATTAAACCTAGGTCAAGGAAGGTGAACATTCAACACATTTGTGACAAACTTGTCATTTCAATATTTTGCCAATTTTGTGAAAATGTAATCACACATTGTCCACATGTACTATCTAGACCTATTGGGAAAATCATGCATTATGGCGGAGGCATACCAGTCGCCAAAGCGACATTTCTAGTTGAAAGGTATGAATACTTTGTTGTTGTTGTTTGTGTAAATTACGGTTCTGTTATGATGGGATTTTTCAGGGGTCTATCTAATATACTGGCTATGCTTTTGATTTAAACTCCTCCACTTAGGTTCTTATGACCAGTAGTTATTTACGGTTTGTTGCAAGAGTGTGTGTTATTTGAACATGTTTTGAGATTATATATGTTTTTCACATTAAAAAAAAATAGATTTTTCCTTTTTTCGTAATCATTGTAACTCATTTCTTTCCTGTTCTTGAGAACACAAAGTGGAAATGAATTCAGATCAATTCAATCAAAGTAACTAATTTTGGGGGCCCAGGTAATACAAGCTGCGTAGGCTCCCCCTTTGACTCTTATATAAATGCTCTTCTGTTGCTATATATAATGCTATTGTATAATCATTGTAAGTCAATTATGTTTGTTTTTGTGCTAGCGAACACAAAGTGGAAATTATTTCAAATCGAATAGAATTAATCATTCAATCAATCAATCAATCAATCAATCTCCTAGACGGTGCATTTTGTTGTACCTATTGTTGTGAACAAGCATTCGTGAAAGTATTAACATACAAATAAGTCAATTATCAATATTGATATTACCTATTATTCCATCGTTTCGGCACATTAATTGGCAGCAATTTAATCAGATATTACAAAGAAAATCGATCTAATGCGCTCTGGAGTTTGCGTTACACGATCTGTTAATCGATCGACACCTTCCTTTCATGACGTGTTTGCGGGACTGTGTAGTCGAAAGTTGAAAGTTCATTTTACAACCCATTACAACAACCCATACTCTGGCTATCGGAGTCCAACTTAAAATCATATTTCGCGTTATTACTTCAATAATACAGAGTTGCAAGTAACTTTAAGTTTATTCAAAGTTGGACCCCTAGTCGGAAGACCAGCATGGCCACGAAGGCCGAGCTGAGCAGGACAATCCATCCGTTTTCCTTTTCAGTTATATTATATCCCAGTTGTATTGTATCATTGTTATTTTTGTGATTTTACTGTGAATAAATAAACAAACAAACAAACAAACAAACTTTTTCATATCTATCTTCCAATATGAATAGATAACTATAGGCCTACTTTGAAAGCTAAAAATACGAAATACAGTTTGTTGTAAGAAAAAAAAAAGTGTTTCAGAGGGAACATAATTTCGTCTCTAAGTCCTTAACGAGGACGGATGATTCCGATTAAGTTTAAATTCTTTTAAACCTCTTTACCTCCCTCTCTCACCCCCGCCCTCCCTCTCTCTCTCTCTCTCTCTCTCTCTCTCTCTCGCCAAACCAGAGGGGGGGGGGGGGGGGAGAAATAAAGTCTCATGGGGTGATTTTTTTTTGCCACCTGACGAGACACAAAATCAGTCATCACTGGACTTTAAATTGTGTATGGGTGCCACTTTAATCACCTCAATACACTATTACAGAGTATAAGAGGCCAATAAGCATGCGGCTATGGTCATATATTCATATATATTATATGATCATATATCTTTTCCATCCCTGAGAAAGGGGGAGGCCCTAAAAAATTAGGATTTTTAATAAAAACCAATTGATATCTGATGCATTCCTCTATTGTGACATTACCATGTATATGCATATATTAAATGAATATTATATATATATATATGAATGAATAATATTATATGTATATATATATATATATATATATAATGTGACCACTTGTTCCCTAGTTGACGAAATTACCTTTAATTTGTTTTTGTTTTTCTTTCCATAGACGTGGTGACATCAACAGAAAAAGTGCATTGTATTCAGTATGGGAAGAAACCGAGACGAAAAATAGATACACATTCAAAATTGAGAAAGGTGGTTTTTGCTTTTATTTTTGCTTTTGCCTTTGCTATTGATTATTGCACGAAGAGGGGAGGAATCCCTTTATTATAATTCTTCTGCTGCCTCCATCAGTATTTATTATGTTTGAACAAAACAGTCCTCCCTACACTGAATCGATGTGAATATAAACATAAACCTCGAGAGAAAAGACGGAAAATGTGACAACAATGACTTGGATTCAAAGGTTCCTGGAATACGGCAATCAATCTCTGTTCTTATTTGCGGGCCAAAATGTTTTCATCCTTTGCGTGCTTAGAGTGCTGATAGGCACAAAAATGTACGTAGCGTTGTCAACACTGTCAAACGTTCTTGTTATAGAAAGGGTTACTTTTGTATAATTTATTCTATTTTGTCGTTCACAGCAATGCGCCAAGCACCGGGTACGTGATCATCTATGGTGTGACACGCCATACAGGTTGATGACGAGTCTGCTTTCGTTTCTTACACAATGTACTTTATTTCTACTGTGATTTTATCCAACGCCTTATACGTTGTCGAGCAAGCTCATCAAGAGTGGGCGTGGTTAAATTCCACGCGTCTCGTTTCCTATTGGCCCGCGGTAGCCGAACACGCCATATTATACAAGGTACGTGGCGTGTCCGAGGCTTGCATCTACGGTAGATTGCATACCGATATTACAGTGTCGACTGTCAGTAACGGCTCTATCTATCATTAAATCAAATTTTTTGGGGGAAAGGTGGAACTGGTGAAACATGTCTGCCATTGATTTGATTAAAGAAAAAAAAAACTGTTTTCTTGTTTAAAGGGCAATTTACCTCAAATATACAGGTGGATTCAATGAATGCAGACGTACTCCTTGTAAATACTTGGCAAGTTTGAGGAAAAATTAATTGGACAATGATTAGTCTAGGACAATCCGTTTAGAACTTAGTTCTGGTGAGACACACATTTGCCGCCTTCGCTATAAGGAAGACTGTAACTATTTGTTATGGCACAGTGTAGGGCAACGATCTGAATAAAAATGTTTAAAAAAAAGAATCCACAAGTCTTCTATGAAAATGACGCAGTATAACTATTCTTTAAATTTTTACTCACATTATTATCTTATCGAGGAAAAGGTAGGGACGTACTAGATTCGTAACGATACAAATTCTGCTGCGATCTGTGTCAGATCCCTTCCTCCCTCCCCCTTCTCCTCCTCTAACCTCCCCCTCCTCCACCCCCCCCCCCCCACTCTGCTTGACTACAATTTGTTTTCTTATTATGTTCTTATGGTACTAGATCTTAATTCATAGCAGTCATCACCGTCAGTATCACACAACTTTGAATGACTGTGGTATCTTAATGTATTTCTTTATTTTGGCTACCACTGAAACAGTTAATCTATTTGACAAAGCAAAGTCTTTCAAAGTACTTTGTAGGCAATAAGGTGATGATGACACCCCCTTAATCAAAGATAACTGCCTGCATAAATATATGTACTCATCTTATGAAGAACTGATCAACACTGCAGGATTTATTTTTGAAAAAAAAAACAAAAACCCAAAGGGCATCATTTTCAAAAGTGTCCCTTTGAGAAGCTTTACAGCCTTTCAATGTGCAATTTCTCATAATAGGGGCAAATATCATCAAAAACACATTTATGATGTTAAAAAGTCATTTCAGAAATATGACCTCTACTTATGTTAGGCTCGCATTCTTACAACGCCACCAACGACGAAATGTTGTTACGCTCTCTCATTGACTGTACGGTGGTACTGTGTAAAAAAGCAGAACCAAAGACTGTTCAGGCAGTGGACTAACTTTAAAACCACACATAGATTGCGTTATTCAGAAAACGTGCATGTGATCCCAATGAGGGCCTGGGGTGTCGGGGTATATGGTGGCCTTTGACGGGCTACAGGGGGAAAGAATACTGTAAAATGCCAGTTCCAATCTTTTTATCCAGTATACGAGGGGTAGATTCTGTGATTTGTACAGATAATTTGTCCTTGCAGGTGAAAGCCGGGGATAAAAGTGATGTATACACTTCTGCCCCCGGCATATGCCCGGGGCAAAGTTTAGCAGTGCGTGTAATTGTGTTTGAGCACTATAAATAGCTAGCAACGAATTCAGTAAATAAAATGCCATGAACATAATTTGCATCGTGGTGATCTAAATATATTATCGTAATACGGTAGGTGAAAGGGGAATGACACCCAAGAATGCAGCAATATTAGTATCAGAACACACCAGCGAAGTTCGAGGAAAGGATAAACGGACAGTCAGTTCAAAAGTTTTGAATTCTTAAAGTTTTATTGCAGCCATCGCTGGATTAGAAGACTACAACACTTTGTGATGCCAGGTTTTAAAAACAATGCAAATGAAATATAAAGAGAATTCCTCAAAATTCCTTTTTTTAAAGAGGTAAAGTACATACTCCCTCCATATACTTGCTTAACTGACTGACATACTGTTAAAGAAAATATTATTTCCGCTGCTTTCTGAAAAGAGTGAGTCAAGTGCTCTTTCGTCATATGCTATTCATAGAAAAGTGAAAATATGATGAATTTTCTTTGTTTTACGCGGTGTATATTCATGAAACATACCCCAAACTATAGGGCTATTCAGGACCAGAAATAACTTGATTAAAGAAAAAATGCAAATGATTTAGAAGCACAACAACGAAATTTTATCAAAAGAGGGATAAAACAATGAAGTTCTCAAATTTTCAAGACTCGTAAAATTTAGTTCTTTTTTTTTTTCTTTGTTGGGTATGTGTGTGTGGCCCTGAAAAGGGTCTCCCACTCTCGTCGTTTCGGTAAGCATGTATACCGTTTTCATGCTTTTGAAAACGGTATTACCGAAGCGTCCAGAATGGGCAGACTCTTTGTGCGGGTCACATAACATTTTATACTACCCGATAAAGAATACGTGGCTTACCATGAGGCCAGCCCTTCTACTATAGTAAACGTTTTATAATCGCCATTGAAACCCTACACGAATGAGCTCATGATGTCATCACCTCACTAGGGTCTTTTTATGCCTCCGCCACGAAGTGGTGCCGGAGGCATTATGTTTTCGGGTTGTCCGTCCGTCCGTACGTACGTCCGTACGTACGTCCGTACGTACGTCCGTACGTCTGTACGTCCGTACGTCCGTACGTCCGTACGTCCGTCCGCTTTCGTTTACGCGATAACTTGAGTAATATTTACTGGAATTTTACCAAACTTGGTCCAAGTATGAAGTATGATGGGGCAACGATTTGATAAGATTTTGGGTGAAATCGGCTAAAGGTCAAAGGTCAAAGGTCAAGGTCAAATCATGAAATTGTATCCGTTTACGCGATAACTCAAGACTGGATGGAGCAAATTTCACCAAACTTTGTTGGAGGATGATGTATGATGGGACAATTACTTGATTAGTTTTTCAGTGAAATCGGACAGAGGTCAAAGGTCAAAGATCAAGGTCAAATCCTAAAATTTATCTGTTTACGTGATAACTCAAAACTGGATGAAGCAGCTTTCACCAAACTTGGTCCAAGGATGATGTATGATGGGACAATTAGTTGAGTAGATTCTAGTGACATTGACAAGAGGTCAAAGGTCAAAAGGTCAAGGTCAAATGCTAAAAATGTTGCTATTTCCCCCATATCTATGCAATGCCCGCAGTTATTTTCTTGAAACTTAGTGTAGACATGTACTACTGCGTAAGGATTCTCCAGAGAGAGTTTCATGTCATAAGGTCAAAGGTCAAAAGGTCAAAGGTTTGGTGAAAATGTTGCAATATCACTTTTCTCGCAAATGGTTCAATGTATCTTCATGGAACATGGTACATATGCATGCACTGACTGTCAGGGATTATCTAGGGAATTTAGGGGTCATGGGTCAATAGTCAGGGGTTCAAAGGTCAAGGTCAACTCCTCAAAATGTTACTACTGTATTTCCCTCATACATGTATACTAGTATATGCAATGATTGCATTATTACTAGTAGTTTTAAAAGTGTTTAATATATGTACATGTATTACTTGATGGAGATTCTCTTGGAAATTTCCTGCCAGAAGGTCAAAGGTCAAAGGTTAAGGGTCAAAGGTCAGGTTTAAATGAAAAAAAAATATTTTGTACTGTAATTACACTCTTTCTTCATACCTTGAAAATTATACTCAATGCATAAACTGATAATAAGGTCGGTCAGAAGTCAAGTAAAAATTTTCAATTCCCCAAATATTTGTACCTGCACTCTTTAATAGACAATTATAGCAAACCCAGTTCGTGGAAAGTGAACATTCAAGATATTTCTGACAAACCTGTTATTTCGATATTTTGCCAGTTATGTGAAACTGTCATCACACATTGTCAAGACATTGTACTATACACCTATTGGGAGAATCATGCATTATGGCGGAGGCATCAGTCGCCGTAGCGACATTTCTAGTTTTTTTTTAATATAAATACAAAAAACGAACAAAGATTTTTTTTTTTTTTTTTTTTTACTATGAAATCTGTATAACGTAATGTTATTCATAGCTGAGATTTGAGACTTGGGCATAATTACATTTGAGCAAAAAGTAAAATAAAACAAAACAAAACAGAACCTGAAAATCTAAAGATTTTATGAACAAGCTATGACGACATGGCAAAACAGTGGTGACGCCGATGTCCATCGGCAGCTCACTCATTTGCATATTCATATTGACTGTTCAAGAACTGTTTTGTAAAATTTTGTTGTGTGAAACTCCCCAAGTTCATTTACTCCCCTAAACTTTCTCCGATTTTGATCAAAATTTCACCAAACAAATGAACAAATCTTTGGAATAACGAACCTTCGGAATAACGCCACAAATGTTCGGATTAACGAACCCTTTTTCATTTTCGGATTAACGAACCTCTAGGTATAGGAAATTTGTGTGTTTCGGATTAACGCACCTTCGGAATAACGAACCTTCGGAATATCGAACCTTCGGAATAACGAACAGCACCCATATATATCTGATAAATCTTTAAGTCTGGAATGTGATGCTAGACGTATCCGGGCACTTACCCCCTGGGCAACCACCCCCCGGATAACTACCACAAGGATAATCACCCCCCAGGGCAATTCCCCCCTAGGGCAAGTACCACCCGGAAAACTACCCTCCTAGGGCAATTACCCTCCAGGGCAATTACCCCCTAGGGCAACTACCCCCGGACAACTACCCTCTTAGGGCAATCACCCCCCAGGGCAATTCCCCCTAGGACAACTACCCACCGGATAACTACCCACCGGTTAACTGCCCCCCAGATAACCACCACCCGGATAACTACCCCCTGGATAACTACCTCCCGGAGAACTACCCCCTGGACAACTACCACCAGGATAACTACCACCCAGATAACTACCACCCGGATAACTACCCCCTGGATAACTACCTCCCGGAGAACTACCCCCTGGATAACTACCACCAGGATAACTACCAACCCAGATAACTACCACCCGGATAACTACCACCCGGATAACTACCACCCGGATAACTACCACCAGGATAACTACCCCGCGGATAACTACCCCCGGATAACTACCCCCTGGATAACTACCCCCTGGTTAACTCCCCTCTGGATATTATCCAAACTACCCCCGGATAACTGGGTGCTGTTCGTTATTCCGAAAGTTCGCTATTCCGAAGGTTCGTTATTCCAAAGTGTTACAATCACGGAATTTAGCTCTTATTCCGAGTCATCATCTCTATGTATGAACAAAATCTAGTGAAGTAGAGTTTAGGGTTGGGGTGAGGGAGAAGGATTTCCCCTTCCGCTCGACGGAGCTTTTGCGTTGTTAGAATTGAAATAAAGCGATCCGAAGCACCCTTTTTTGTGCAGAATTAGGAAATTGTCATCCCCCGAAGTGTATTAAGTCTATAGAGGGGACCAAGCAATGGGAGGGTGGCAAAGTAGCTCTCCCATGTTCGAGGGAGCTCTGTTTAGTTTAAGAACTGAAATTCAAAAATCTGTAGCACACTTTTTTTGAATGTCTGGAAATTTGTCAATCAAAAAATGTGGAAGGGGATAAGCGCTATCCATCCCCCCCCCCCCCCCCCCTCGCACGAGGGACATTCTGTATTTTCTGCTTGCATTTAAACGTTTTGATGCAAATATTTTGTGGCATATTTGGAAAACTGTCTATGTTCAGTCTCCTTGCATGCATGGAGGGGGGGGGGGGGGCGAGCTATCACCACACTTCCGGTACGAGGGAGCTTTTGCCTTTTTAAAGTTACAATTTAGATATCTCGAATACGGTTTGATGAAATATTTGGGAAATTAAGAAATAAACAACTGATCTTGTGAAAATAAGAGAGGAAAGTATTAATTAAAAGGGAATTTCCTTTTGTATAACATGAAATAACTTTCGAGTTTTCCGAATGTAAGTGATAAGTGTTGTACACTCAGAAGTATTCAGGATTTTTTTTTTTTGAAATAGTCTATACATCATCCAACAAGATTGAATACTGTTCAGCTCTCTTACCGCTCTGAAGGTGGGTGTATGAACGTCAAGCAATATGCTGAAAAATGATATAATCACATTTCTGCTTCCTCTGTTGTTGTTGTTTTTTTCTTCAAATTTCAGGGAGGATGATTTAACAGGCAATCCCCCCTCCTCCATTTCAGGGGTGGGGGATGTATACCCCCATCCCACCCCCGATTTACGCCCATGGCTTTGTGTAATGTAGCATGCCGATCTGTATCAACGACGTAGGCCTCCCTGTAGACACATGGAGAGAACCACACGTGTGCAAAATACGTATCGCTATATGCTTACCTATACGTTCAGATAATTATGTATTTTCTCTTCCGACAGAATATAATATCATATTCTGTAGAGTAATCTCATATATATGTACTGTAATTATGTCACAGATGTTTGGATAATGAATATCGTTTAAATTGAAGAAACTAGCTATAATGAGAATCATATTATTGTATATATATTACATTTTATTATTTGATACCAAAATGTTGTAAATGATGCCTTACAAATAATAAATAAATCATCTGACAGATGTTATTGAATATACAATATTTGGCTGTACAGCGAAAACTAACGGGTATCGACGAAGTCTTAGCAACCACAGTGATTCTTCGTTTATTTTCGATGATTTCGGTATGCCCGAGGCGCATCCGAGTCGATGATTACGTACATTCACCGTCTGTGTTTGAAAGTTTGTAATTTTTTTTTTTTTGGAAGAATACACAGAAACCAATTTAAATAAGCCAACCGCGAAGAAGTCAAAGCATGATTAAGCGTATCAGCTGCAGATTAAAAAAACAACAACAACTCATCTCTAACATTCCGCTGAACTTGACTTACATGACTTCGAAATGAGATTTCATAAATGAATTATATCACCTATTGGAGTTACGGGCTGTTTTTGATGTATACCAGTGCTACAGACAGGACTGATGTGGACATAATATCATTGATGATCAACTTCACTTAGCATTTCATTCTTGAAACCAATATATACATATGATAATAATAATGATAATAATAATAAACTCAAAATCTATCATCATTCAGTTTAAGACCATTGGATGCCAGCAAGATTCTTCATGTCTTGCCAACACGCTTCAAGTTCTGCAATTATGGCGGGTGACAGTGAAAACAAAAGAGGTTTAAAAGAAAATTAGGCTGTAACATCACATGCATAACAATGATAACCAATACAATGCTTGCGCAATATTTTAGTGATTAGTTTCCTAAACAGACCAAACAACAAAAACAAAACCCGGGCCTCCAACAGAACTCTGGGGTAACCGAAAATCATTAACCAACAACCAATAACAAACAAGATTTGTTTATTTCATCCATTTTTTTTTTTTTTGGGGGGGGGGGGGGGGAGTGTGGAGTAATTATCCAGGAGGTATTTTTCCCGGTGGTAGTTATCCGGGGGGTAGTTATCCGGGGGCAGTTATCCTGGGGGTAGTTGTCCGGGGGGTAGTTATTCGGGGGGTAGTTATCCAGGGGGTAGTTATCCGGGTGGTAGTTATCTGGGTGGTAGTTATCCTGGTGGTAGTTATCCCGGGGGTAGTAATCCGGGGGGTAGTTATCCCGGGGTAGGAATCCGGGGGGTAGTTATCCAGGGGGTAGTAATCCGGGGGGTAGTTATCCAGGGGGTAGTAATCCGGGGGGTAGTTATCCAGGGGGTAGTTTTCCTGGTGGTAGTTATCCAGGGGGTAGTTATCCTGGGGGGTAGTTATCCAGGGGTAGTCATCCTTGGGGTAGTTATCCGTGGGGTAATTGTCCTAAGGGGGAATCGCCCAGGGGGGTGATTGCCCTAGGAGGGTAGTTGTCCGGGAGGTAGATGTCCTACGGGGTAATTTCCCTGGAGGGTGATTGCCCTAGGGGGGTAGTTGTCCGGGGGGCAGTTGCCCTAAGGGGGAATTTCCCTGGGGGGTGATTATCCGGGTGGTAGTTATCCGGAGGGTGGTTTTCCAGGGGGTACTGTTCCTAGAACCGATGCTAGATACACGTATAAACACCCCCCCCCCCCCCACACACACATAATTTTCACCCAGCACACCTGCATTCACTTATGCAAATATCAAATAAGCGCACGTAAACACAGGCTTTCAACGCAAACAGTGTACGCAGTATAGTATTTCTACAAATATTTGTACTTAAAGTGGTTCTGATAAATCAGAAAAATTAGGAAAAAAAGAACGACAACAGAATGACAGATTCATATTTGCCTGCCGAATTTAATGGACTCACGGAAATATAACCTGTCGGAGCGGATGAACAAAATCGTTTTCAGCAAGCTAGCATGCTCACATCACAACCAAGACGTGGGCAAATAATAATGGTTTTAAAATGGTAAGAAACATCATACTCGAATTATTTTAATGGACAAAAAAAAAAAAAGGTCGCTCCCCTTTCCTATTGGGCTGAGGAGGCGACTTAATAATTCTAAAGCAAGTTATTCAAAACATTTTGTCAATAACAAACAAAACACCACGGTTATTTTCAAGGAAAACCAGGACATATTTTTTCCCTGTAACACCCCCTCCCCCCCCCCAAGAAACAAGAAAAGAAATGTTATATTTTCTGCACCGACCAATATCCTTGTCATCCAGTAGTAGTGTATGTACTAATGCCGCGCAGTGATAAATACACCCTGGTCAACCACGTTACAATACAACACGAATCATCAGAATCGAATAACGTGAGGTTGAAAGGACCACCCGTTCTCCATTTCACAATTTAATAGATTGTGTGTATGAAAAGACTACGGATAATCCTTAAATACCTGCATGCCACTTGCCATTCAAAATTATCCATTAATACTCAAATTTTCTCGACGTTTCAATTTTTGTCTTGATTATAGGCCTATATATATAGCCTACTTGATTCGGTGGCGCTGTGGCTGATAGTGGATATTACGATTCCCGACTCCCAATCAGAAAACCCGAGTTCGATTCCCGCCCAATGCCTACGTCTTTGGACAGGATATTTTTACACACAATTTTCCTTTCGACCCAGGTGAATACCTGGAAACCTGACAATGCTAGGGTAACAATAATGTCAGGACCCTCTGGTAGAGCAGTGGCAACACTGAAGAGGCTACCCTGGGTAAAGAAGACCTTAGGCCCTATCATTATTATTATCATCATCATCATCGTCATCATCATTCATGCCTCACTAAATTCAGTGTAACCCTTCTCGACAACTTTTGTATTTCCTTTCACAGGTCTGACCTGCGTAGGTTGCCTAGTAAGTGTAGCGTATATACGCCGAAATTGGCCGCACACTCACGCAAGTGACCGCAAGAATGAGAAGAAATCAAAGGACTTTACATCGGTCTGGCGTAGAATTACGTGTGTTTACTGGGTACTATGCCAAAAGTACGCGAAAAAAAAAAAATAAACATGTCAAATTTCTTCGCGTAAACTACCCCTTTGCGACGTATTGTTACGCAGGCCGGCGTAGCCTCAGCGCAGGGTAACGTACCCTCGGCGTAGTCGGTAAGTAACAATACGCAACTCTACGCATGCTCGGTGTGACAGATTCTCTATCTTTGGTACTTCATTATGATGACGGTGAAGTGATAGTCCACTGAAAAATAAGAAAAGCGCGAGAGAAAAAAAGAAAGAAACTAAAAGAAGCCCCTCACAAACGCAACACTTGAAAAAAATCAGAAAGTAAAGGCCTATGTTAAATAAATGAGATGCAAAATTATGTCAAGAGTGCCGCTTCTTGCTTACCGAAACCGACGGATAGGCCATGCGACAGACCGATAGCCAGCCCGATCTCCGCCGTGGTCGAATGGAGATCCGCGACGATGTCGGGAAGGAGGACGCCGAAGGCCTTGAGCGTGCCGATGTAAACGAGATTGACGGAGAAGGCACAAATGACCACTAACCACCTCCAGTCCGCCATGAGCGTCGTCGTTTTCATGTCATCCTCAAAGAATTGCCTCCTTTGCTAGTTGTCTTTTTTTTATAAGTTCTCATCTGCAGCAGTGATCAGGGGGGCATTTCATGAAGGAACTTGTCGGATAAAATATCTGACAAGTCAATTATATCCGACAAGTTATGAGAAATTCTTTAGTCTGATTGGCTGATTTCTCTGAACTTGTCAGATATAATTGACTTGTCGGACATTTTATCCGACAAGTTCCTTCATGAAATGCCCCCCACCCCCCCCCCCCCCCCCGGTATTTGATTTCATTTAGAGAATGTAGTCATGAAACACATGCAGAACGTCCCACAGACAAGGAGCGTAAAAAGCTACACGATAATACTTTCACGATAGCTCAAATCCCAGATCCTGCGGCGAGAGTATCAGCGACTAATTGATCGTACATACATGTATACATACTAGGCTCTAGACAGAAAGATCCGTCTGTCCGGAGGAGTCTTTTATTTTTTTTGAAGTTATCGCTCTCCTCCATAGACAAAGGGGATCCGTGAAGCCAGACGCATGTCTCCGCGGAACATTTCCGCGACGACCAGATACAGACCGATCTTTCGGTCAAACTAGGCTCCAGCTAAAGTGGTCGAAGCGTATGAAATTATTTTGAGCCAGCGCCATTACCCCCACACATGTAGAGATAATCCATACTAGTAAATTGTAAATAATATCTCTACGGGCAGAGCACATCGTGCGCATTAGGCTGGCTTTGTTTGTACTCTTCCTTCTCCTCCCCCCCCCCCCCCCCCTCACCCTCTCTCTGCTATGTCAAACGCCATCCATCTTTATCCGACGACGTTGGCCTACCTACTTACAATGTGTTGGTTCCTTAAAATGAAATATTATGCCAGAAGATTCAGAGCTAGTGAGCTTTATTAAAAATGAGGCTAATTTAAAACGATAATCACATCGGTTATTCTTTATCCCCGATATCATCATCAGAACTTAATTATTCCGACTAGGATAAACAATAGACACCCAATTCTATACACACACACACACACACAAAGAAGAAGTATAATATCCTGTATGTAATTTTTATGGAAAGTCAATTGAATACATATACTCGCACTTACCATTTTAGAAAAAGGCATCTAACACCATGATAAATGTCAAACAACACCGTGTCAAACATTATAACGCGACTTTTCACGTCATGTCATCATACCATTGTAGTTGTGCACACACACAATATATATATATGTGTGTGTGTGTGTGTGTGTGTGTGTGTGTGTGTGTGTGCGTGTGTGTTTGTGCGTGGTACGTGTGTATAATTTGTTGTTAAAATAATACAACCATTTCGAGAAAACGTGAATACATGTGTACATGTACTAAAATTTTATAACTATTGAACCTCAGGTCCGACGTTAAGATTTTACCACTGCAATATACGTTTCGTTTTTCGTTTAGTCTATTTTTTTTTTTCAGCCCTTGTTTTCACAGCTGACTTGAGCATGGCGCGCAATTGTACATTAAAAAAAAAACAAGCAAACAAACAGAAGATATGGTTTATACGGCTTTGAGGTCTGTTTTTTTTTTTTTTAATAAATTTCCCTCCATATTCCTCACAATTTTGCGCTACATTAACTTCAGTTTGTTTTTATTTCACGAAGATCAAAATATATGCAGGCCTATGTTACGAGTGTTTGTCGTCAGCACTACGAAACTGGAGAGAAATTTTATTTTCCTGTTTGAATGTGGAAAAGTCAGATTATTTAAAAGTGTTTGCGTGTGTGCGCTCTTGCACGCCGTGTGTGTGTGTGTGTGTGTGTGTGTGGGGGGGGGGGGTGATATGTATATAGGCCTAATGATGTTTTGGTTGAATCTGTTTTCGACATAAAATCTCTAGTAATTTTGAGAATGCATAGGTGTATTCAATAATCATCACATTTCTCTTTCACATTACACAATGCGAAGTCCCGGATATCACAAAATGAACGCAGGTTGTCACTGGCGGCGGTCACAATACCCCGACGAGTGTTTATTAGAAACATGGAAAAGTACAATATCAAGTTTTCAAAATATAGAGTACATATTTTTAGCAAAATAGCAATAGTACTGTTCCATACACATAAGTCTAGTTTCCTGACCGGTAGACCCCTGTGTTCTAATTATGCTTTAATTTCATCATTACTATAATCGTTAATCCAAAATTATAGATTGTTAGAGAGCTGTTTAACATCACTTTCGTGATTGATGGGTACTTATTTGGTCTATTTTCTTTTAAGGACTGGTTTCTATATGAAGAGTTTGCAAAAACCGATAAGTCCATTTTTGAAGATTTTGAAGTACGGTCTCTGTCATAAAGTACAAAATAATACCTTTTAAATGATATATTGGTCACTACATATAAGGGTACATTTTTGAAGTTATAGTCAAAAGAAGCAAAAATTTTCTTATTATTCTCTTTATTTTTCTTGACCTTTAATCGCAAATATCTCCTCTTGGCAAATATGGACTTATCGGTTTTTGCGAACAAACTCTTCATATTTTGCAGCATTGCCTTTTGATTCATAGACAATGATAGACTGGAAATGTCGCTATGGCAACTGGTGATGCCTATGCCATACAACACGGTTCTCCCAAAAGCTTGAGTACGTCTTGACAATGTGAGACAACAGTTTCACATAATTGGCAAAAATATGAAATGACATGCTTGTCACATATGTGTTGGTGTTTATTTTCCTTGAGCTATAGGTCTCATTTGGATGGATGGCTGTACAGGTTAGGAGAGCAAGTATTTTAAACTGGGAATTTGAGCATTTTTGCTTGACCTTTGACCCTAGCCCTTTGACCCCATGGATTCCGGAGAGAATCATTGTCAGGCAGTACATGCATCATGTACAAAATTTTACGAAGATACCTTGAGCCAGCTCTGAGGCATGGAGAAAAGAAGTGAAAGTTCATCACATCACACTGGTTCCCTTTGATAAACATCCAAACACTACAAACAAAGAAACATTTCCCCCATCCAAAAAATAAACAAGAAATGTTGCTTTGGCGACTTCTGAAAGGTATGTCTGAGGAAGTGAAATTTATCCTTTTCACTTGACCTTTTACCTTTTGACCATTGGCCTTTTGGCCAAAAACGTTCCCAGAGAATCTCTACGTGGTAATTTCATAGATACATTAAGTTTCAAGAAAATATCTTTAGGCATTGCATAGATATGAGCGAAATAGTGACATTTTGAGGAGTTAACCTTGACCTTTGACCCCATGACCCCCCCCCAAAAAAAAAAAAAAAAAGATTCTCTGTTAGGCAATATATGCATATTTCCATGAAGACACCTTGAACCACTTCCGATATGGAGAAAAAAGTGAAATGATGGCATTTTCACTTGAACCCTGACCTTTGACCTCATGGCCCAAAACTTTTTCTAGACAATATTAGACAGGTAATACATGTTTACAATAAGTTTTAAGAAAATACCTTCAGGCATTGTAGATATGAGGGCAATAGTGACATTTTAAGCATTTGACCCTTGACCTTTTACCTTGAGTACATGCACTCAAAACTTGATAGTAAGGCACAACTTCGTCCACTCATACATATACATGCCAAGTTTCATTAGGATACAACATTTTTTTTTTTTGGGGGGGGGGTTACACTGTCCACAAAATTGATCACGGACGGAAAGACAACCCGAAAACATAACGCCTCCGGCAACACTTCAAGGCGGAGGTATAAAAATCAATAAAAATAAAGAATGAAATAATAACTAGGTATCATAGATGTTTACCATCAAGCAAAGGCAAATAAACAAACTATGGTAATAAATTCACGGGGGTGGGGCTAACCAAAATGGCACAGGTGAAAATCTATAGGAGCATCGCAGAATTTGATATGTGGTAAAAGAAGCATAGAAATGCGCGATTTGTTAACAAGGAACAGCTACCATGGAATGAATTTTTTTCTGCACAGAATCTGAATTCCTCGTACAAGGCATGTATTCAAACTTCTCTGAAAAACGATGACCCTGAAATAGCCTAACATCACTTTTCATTTCTGCAATCCCCATTATATCAATCACTAACAAACAAAAGAAAAAACACCTAGCTCCACAAGAGTCAAAACTGTGGCCTATAGCGATATCTGTCATTGACAAATGTGGAAGTCCAACAAATACCATCTGTTCACAAGGAACTACTACCATGGAATGTTTTCTTTCTGCACAAAATCCTAATAGCACTTACAGGCATGCATCAAACATGGCTCACATCAAACACAATTTCAGTCATCCCCGTTGTATCCAACAATAACAAAACAAACAAATCAAAAAAAAAATATCTAGCTCCACATGAGTCCAAACCGTGCCCTGTAGTGATATCGGCCATTGATGGAAGTGAAATTCTTTGCTCGTGTATAAAATCTTGTTGCTCATGCCATGGTCTCGGTGTCAGAATTAATTTGTGAAAGATTGTGGAGTTATCTGCATAGTGTGAGCATATGTACTGTAAATCACAATACACTGTGCATTGGTTAACAAGGTATATGGAGTATTTGGGCCACGTAGACAGAAAAATTAATGTAATTTATGACGCATTTCAGCACAATTTGGGCTAAATATTATTTTTCAGCATTTTGAAGTCCATCATGGGACAGAACAAGACAAAACCTTCCCACTGATACCTCAGTGATTAAAAATATTACCCCATATTTTCTTGTTATGTTCTCTGTCTTTTAGCAGCCTTTAAATCACAAAAATCTCATCTTCGCAAGAATGGAGTTGGCTTGTTTTGTGATGAAATGCTTCATATATAGAGCTCTTTACTGTAATCATGAATCAGCATTCACAGGGGTGAAGACTCTTGGGAGATTTGTGTTGGGGCCTGCCTGTGATTCTCTTTTTCGTGTGATTGTCAAAATTTTGGACCTTAGAGAGTAATACTCTCAGCAGCATATGACATTGTCAAATTCTCAGAATGGACATCAGAATTGCATCCACTTACTGTAAAGACTATCATATCTAAATACTGTTGTTTCACAAACAACAGCACAGATCTACAAACAACCCTGAACCCTTCAAGAAAGAACAGAAAGACAAAAGGAAGACTACTCTACCTGTAATCCTGGGCAGTGATGAATTGATGAAATACTAAATTTACACACAATGGTTTCTATAATCATGGCATGCCAACAAGAAACAGGATGTGCTATATGGCCTGTATCTATTTGTCTCCCTCTGTACAAATGTATTCATAGGATCACAACTGCTAATCTCTATTTAGCAAAAACGTCGGAAAAGGGAATCAGCAGGAATTGATCCTGTTAAAGGTAGGGAATCCCATTTGCATGCCTCAAATGAAGAGTTGTATAAATACAGTGGTATGTTGAAGAGAGTATCATTTTAGAAACTCCCATAAAGTATTGAAAGTGGAAGGTAACATTTAGTACATTTTTATTGACCGTTAGATTTTGAATTGAATTTTTTTCAGGGCTCACCGTAAATTCCAGTACATTACAAGGCTACCTTTGCAGACCCATGCACTGCATGTGTGTCCATCATGTATATTTTGTGAAGAAAGTTCATCAAAACTTACAAACATTTCTATATACATTCTTGCCACACACTCTATATGTTAGTACATCAGCTCTTATACTTTTAGATTTGTGTTTATAGATAGAAAATACAGAAGACTGCAACAAAAAGGCTTAAGTGTGGCTGACACACAGAACTACTGAGTAGTTGAGTTTTGTGCATTATTCAAATTGTAGATAACTGTTGACTTCCAATTTTCTCAGCAGTGGCCTAAACAAGTCCCCTGAAGTTCATATTTAATGTTTTGCTGCATTTTGGAAGGTCTGTAAAAGGTATCCCCTACCTTTAAATCTACTGCTTTCCGGGGAGCAACACTAACCACCAGGCTGTCCCTGGTTGACAGCAGTGACACAGTGACATAATGAACTTGGAACAAATACCCAGGCTCTGGGGGAGATGACAGCTCCAATTCCCACTGGTTCCTTTTTTCCGACATGTTTGTTAAAATCTAGATCAGCATGTGCGATCTTCCAAATACATCTGTTAAGAGGAGGACAACTGATAAAGGTCATAGCACATCTTCTCCTCTCTACTTTATAATCTCTGACCTCCAAGAAACATAATTTTAGAATACAGAGTAGCAATTATAGTTTGGCAATACACTGTAGTACTCCAAAGATCTGCGACAAGGTGCTGCATAATATTATCCAACTTCATAATTCGTCATGTCTGTCTTCAAAGCTTGTATTTTCCTCCGTAAAACTCGGCTCTTCTATCGCTTCCTCCACAGAGTGGGGGACACTGTATTTCCTGAAGAGGTCGTGGGATGCAAACTGTTTGTACCAGAGGCGTTCGATCATAGAGTCTCGCGGGGCACGCTGGCCGAACCTGGCAAAGGCCCTGTCGCCGTTTGTCATCACCATCCGTCCCGTAATCTGGTCCGTGCTGTCTGGGTCAAGTACTGATAGAATCTGGTTCACAAAAGCAGAGAGTATGAAATACACAAAGCCCTTTTCTACATGATGCATGAACTCTAGTGCGCAGAAACAACAGTAAAGATATACTGAACAAAATGCACGTGGCGACTAATTAATCATCTGCTTCATAACTGCAATAACATGAGTAATTACAGAATGAGCTGATATCACGAGATGTGATGTAACATGGTAGACATCATACACATATTAATTGACTATTTGATTAAATTAGAGAACTTATGCAACAGTAGGCGTTTTCACATCAGCCTGATGTTTTGAAATAGCGCGCTATTTTCTGACTTGAGAAATTAACCCCATCACGATGTAACACCCTATTTGATAATGTGAATACAAATTAGCGCGCTGATTGAGAAAATTTCTCGAGTCCAACTCGGGAAATTTCCAAAATAACAGGATAATTAATGCAAACTAGCATGCTATCTGATAATGTTCGGGCTGATATGAATAGAAAATGAAATAGCGTGCCAATTTGCGATCGCGAAAAATATCTCGAGCTTGGATTTTTATCGGGCTGATGTGAAAATGCCTAGTGATGCCGCATCTATTGATATGTGTTATTCCAAAATCAAACAGATGTCTCTTCTCTCAAATTTCTAGGAGTAAATGTAGACATTGAATTAAATTGGTCAAATCATATTAATTTTGTCTGTATCAAATTATTAAAAATGTATATATATATGTATATACCTTAGAAAGGAATTTCTGTTGTTACTCGTGACCACTTTTGTGTTTTCTTTGAAATTGTTACAAATATGTTCTGTAAATGTATCGTATATAATTTTCCCTGTTTATTCAATGGAAATGGAAATAAAATTGAAATTGAAATTGAAATTGAAATTGAAATTGAAAAAAGATTGGCTTAATGTCTTAATGTCCAAAATGAATTGTCTCTAGAAGTCTGTTCTGAAATCAATTCATAACGCACGAATTTTACCCCACTTGTACTATGGAATTACCATCTGGCGCAATGCTCATGAATTTCATATTGACAGACTTTTATTGCTTAAAAAATGTTCAGTATGAATTCTTTCTGACTCTTAGCTTACCCATATCCTATCCTTTTTTTTTTGTTTTCATCTCAAAAGATATCATGACTGAATGATCAGTATAAATACCAAACTGGAATTTCTGTGTATCTTCAAAATCTATTATTACCAAAGACCTTTTAGAATTGTTAAATTTAGTAATCAAATTCACAAATAAAGCACACTTATAGCACACAATTCATTCCATTTGGTAATTTTCACATACCTCTATCTTGCATTTCATTTCATCAATAATTCATTATTTATAACAACATACCTCATGTCATTCTCTACCCCATGTAATACATAATTCATCTTTGAATAAATCTAATTCTGATTAAAAACCAAACAAAAAAATCTTCCCCAACCATTATATCCAAATTCTTACAAATGAATTGATATCAACAGTATTATTGCTCTGTCCCTCATGTCATGTGACATCCTATATTCTGTTTGCTTGTAAATGTACATTTTGATTTGTCTTTGTCATGTCCCTTTTTTTTTACTTTACACAAGTTTATCCTCAGATGAAATATATAAGGGTCACTTTGTTTCTGACTGCTGTCTACCACAGCATATACCTCTAGACCTCTGTACATATTTTAATTATTTTATTTATTATATTTTACTGCATGTATGATTTGATAGATTTGCTTCTAATTGTGTTCTGATGCCAATGTGTGCATTTTTTATATGTTTCCTGCCTTGATGAAATAAAGGAACAGAGAAGTGTTGATAATGTCAGAGAAAAGATTTTGAATTCGGTTACTTGTGACATATCACTATGTTTTTTTTGTTATTGTCAATCTCTTCACAGAAAGAAAACATGAAACAACCCGCCTTACCTCGCTAGCAACCGTCTCTGTTCCTCCGAGATAGATGGTGTAGATCTTGATAAAGTCCCTTCTCGAAAAAGACTGGGTGGGGTTTGCACCCCTGAGCATTGATATTGCACTCCTTGAAGAGAAAGAGTTAAGAAATGGTAAGCTTTATCCCTAGGGACTCCTCAAATCCTAGAAAGACTTAACCCGTTGACTTCAAAGTATCGTAATTCCATAGAGGGTATATGGCAAATCTTGATATTGTGTTCAAAGGGTTATCCACATCATCTCCTAGAGGGTAATGGGAACACAGAGGTATAGAAGAAAGGAAGAAAAACAGAACAAAGATACAACAAACATTTATTTCAAGTTTTCCTTAATGAATGGGGGCAGGGCAGAGCAGACATAGCTGTTTGATGCTCCTTTCAGCTTCCAGAGCATATCATGAATCCAAAATTGTGAAAATGTTACACACGACTCCCCTAATGAAGGCTAGAGCTCTCTCTCTCTCTTTCTCTCTCTGTCTTCAAAACAGAAAGAGTAAAACTGTTTAAATTTCAGTGTAAAGATACAACTGATCTCACCTAAGTTGAATCCATGGAGACTCAAGGAAATCCTCTAAATGACATGTACACTGTTAATCGACTCACACGACAGAATTAACACATTTATATCCATTCAGGGTTGAATTCTTTTTCAATTAGTTAACTGTTCTGAGGTCAGCTTGGGTGAGGTGGACTGTACCTATACATCAAAGGTAGAAGTTGTTCTTGATGTTCACTTGAGTAGCACACTGGCTTCTCTTTTGTTACACGCAGTTACACGCACTTCAGCCACCACAAGGATCACACTTAATATTGTACAACTAAGGATGCGTTCAAGCGCTCTCCTAAGGTGAACTGTACGGTACCGTACCCGCGCCAGAGGAGCCCTCGAACGCTCCTAAAGTGTACCGTACCATACTGTACCGAGCTAAAAGTGGACCACTTCCCAATGTGCTCCAAAAGCTTACCAAAGCGTACCAAAAGTTCGCTGTAAAGCATGCGCGTATCATGCGCATACGTCACAATGCAAAGACATCATTCTCTTTGTTTGGGACAGCTGTAAGTAGTTAAAGCGCCAGGTGGATGACATTCTTGCTACAAAATGCGTGGCCTTTTCTAAAAATAACTCGTGAGGTACACTTTCTCGACAGAGCGCTCAAACGCTCCAAAACTGGCACAGTTCGGTACAGTACGTTTTAGTTCAGTTCGCTTTGGTTCGCTTTAGAGCGCTCGAACGCTCCCTAAGAGTATCTACCCCTTTGTCTGTAATGATGATTTGAATAAAAACAAGGAAAAGTAGAAATTACGCGGTACGTAATATATGTCCCCGCCGGAAGTAGCATTTAGTAGCAAAATGTACAATATAGGTAAAAAGATGAAGGTCAAAGGTCAAAGAAGTCAAAGGTCAAAATTCTATGTAGAAGTTTTGAAGCCCTCACCTAGTGCCATCACATAAAGCAAACAGAATCGAAATCGGGTTAGAAATGGTGAAGGAGTAGCATTTTGTAGCCAATGTACAATATAGGTAAAAAAATCAAGGTCAAAGGTCAAAGAAGTCAAAGGTCAAAATTCTGTGTAGAAGTTTTGAAGCCCTCACCTAGTGCCATCACTTAACCCGTTCCATACGGGAACCTGGTGGCCTGTGTATTAAGTCTATGAATAATTTCAGAATTCAGTACGGAACGGGTTAACCACTTGACTGCGGACCACGTACATGTACGTGGTAGCGATATTGCACGACTGTGCGTACCACGTACATGTACGTGGTGAACTCATTTTATTTTCAAGATTGCCGCATCACGATCCTCCTACCCCCACTTTGTAATTAGCACTGTGATGATGTTATAGAGGTTTTGAACTATAGATGGCGCCATTCAAAAAAAAATCTGGACTTTTTTGAGAACTCTGTGTAGCTGTATTGCACAGCTTACCGAGTGAAAAAACTTTCAAGATGGCGACCCGCAGTTCGCGACGGAGGTCTCGTCGGATGGCTAAAATCATGGAAGAATCGTTTGATGACAAAAGTGAAAGTGATTTTAGTGATTGTTCGGGTATTTCAGAAGGTGAAGAAGAGGAATTTATAGATCTTGGGAGTGATTTTGACGTTGAAAGTGAAAGCTCATCTGAGGAAAGTGATGATCTAGTCCCACTAATGGATATTGGTGAAAGTCCAACTCAAAGCAGGCATTCTTCCCCCATCACTCCCAGAAAGCGTTATTTTCGTACTTCAGGAGATAATTTCCATAGGACATCCAGGATGATATGACTGGGTGAGTAGAATTTGTATTTTTATACCTCTATAAATTATATTCAATAATTTCTTCCACAAAATAAAAATTATGATGAAAAAATGAAAAATGAAGGTAAAAAACAGATTCATAACCAATATACTCATACATGTCATATTCCCCGAATATTGCTCAGCACCAGGGGGTATGGGTGTGAATTAAGCCAACAGCAGTCAAGTGGTTAAAGCAAACGGAATTGAAATCGGGTTACAAATGGCGAAGGAGTAGCATTTTGTAGCAAAATGTACAATATAGGTCAAAAATCAAGGTCAAAGGTCAAAGAAGTCAAAGGTCAAAATTCTGTGTAGAAGTTTTGAAGCCCTCACCTAGTGCCATCACATAAAGCAAACGGAATCAAAATCGGGTTAGAAATGGCGAAGGAGTAGCATTTTGTAGGCAATGTACAATATAGGTCAAAAATCAAGGTCAAAGGTCAAAGAAGTCAAAGGTCAAAATTCTGTGTAGAAGTTTTGAAGCCCTCACCTAGTGCCATCACTTAAAGCAAACGGAATTGAAATCGGGTTACAAATGGCGAAGGAGTAGCATTTTGTAGCAAAATGTACAATATAGGTCAAAAATCAAGGTCAAAGGTCAAAGAAGTCAAAGGTCAAAATTCTGTGTAGAAGTTTTGAAGCCCTCACCTAGTGCCATCATATAAAGCAAACGGAATCAAAATCGGGTTAGAAATGGCGAAGGAGTAGCATTTTGAAGCAAAATGTACAATATAGGTCAAAGGTCAAGGTCAAAGGTCACAATTGAAATTCTGCATACAAGTTTCAAAGCTCCCATGTAGTGCTATCATATAAAGCAAACAGAATCAAAATCGGGTTAGAAATGGCGAAGGAGTAGCATTTTGAACATTTTGATCACACACGGACGCACACACGGACAGACACACGGACGGACACACGGACACACGGACGGACACACACACGTACGGAGCCCGTTTCATAGTCCCCTGCTCGAACTCGTTCGGCGGGGACAATTAACTTGATCTATGATATTATTTCGGAGATGAAGAAAATGTTCAATTTTCCCTTTCATCATCTCTTTTAAGCAGACTACTAATCTTCCCAAAACCAAAATAGAGTACAGAAACAAGCACTATTCACTTTTGGCATCTTTTGAGTGGCTGCTGCAGCCCTCACTTCTCTCTTTTTGCACTTGTGGTGAGCAGTAAGTTGCTATGGCAACCCAATAAAATTGGAACAATCATTGTTCTGACCCCTTCCCAAACAGGGTACTGTACCAGCTCTCATTTCAAAGTGAAAACAAAGTTCTGGTAAGGGCTTGAGAACCCGTCTGGCACCAATTCATATTTGCTTGCAATATATCGAAAGAGTCTACAAAGAAACTTACCTGGCTGACGCGGTTTGCCGGAATGATGAGTCATTTTGGAGTATTTTGAGAAAAATAATAAAAGTTGGAAAACCGACTTTTATTCCAGAAGGCTCCAGACTAACTCGGTCTCAAGGAAAACTCGACCCTATTTCAGACAATTTACATGTAGTTCGTGATCGCCATATTCTACTGTATAATACCAAACGAGGCCTAACTGAACAGACAGGAAAGTGCGTGCTAATCCTGTACAAAACAAATGGTGCAAGCCTATACGCACATCACCTCAGTTGCTGAGACGCGCGGTCTTTGAAGTTTTTGTTGTTGTTTATCAAGCGTCTATGATTGGTTTTAGAGGTGCTTGATAGGCGCACACTAATATTGCATGCGCGCCAAAGAGGTTTTTGATGCGCGTGTTGTAACAACTCGGACCATTACTGCGAGTAGCCAGAACGCGAAGCGCTACAATGTAGTTTATACAGGCCGCTCCCATAGTACAACACTGTACAATCCAGAGTAGGGACAACCAATACAACTCATCCCGCCGTCAAAGCGAGGCCGAGTTATCCCTGAGTCCGAGTTTAGCCTGACCCCGTTTGGGTAAGTTCTGACACTGAACTTTTTTTGTTAATATTTCGCATTTTGGTCATAACCCATCGAATATCTTGTTATTACAGCGTTATTCCGCACATTTCCTAGGCATACGTTCACATTTGGGAGCAAAATTGACAACTTTTGCAGGCGTTCCAGAACTTTGTTTGGGCTTTAACATACAGATATTTTTTTGATGAGGTCACACACATTTTTCGCGAGATGTTGTCATTATGATTGACACCAGGTTATCACAAGTACACTAATGTCTGTCCACTCACTCCTCCACTTTATATTGCATGTATAATGAAAGTGCATTGGGTGGCTTTATTTCTGCGTGTTGTTAAGAGTGATGTACGAAATTTGTGAAAATTAAACGCTTCCAAGAACAACAGCTTTTCCTCCCCTGGCAAAAGTGGTATGCACCTACACGTTGTAGAATCACCACAATCTTTACACCATGTAATATCATTTTCTGTTTGTATTATGCTGAATTGCCAAATAAATAATAATAATAACTAGAGAAGCACTCTGAGAGTGCAGACGTCTGCCAAGCAGCTCATTTCCAGCATTTATCTTGTCCTTCCATAGAGATCAGTAATTTCCCCCATACATGTGCATGCTCAAAATCGCCCAATTGCCCAATATAGAAGCCGTTCGTTACGCTATCAACTTCCAGCTGTGCAGCACTCCTCGCCCTAACAGAAATTAGAGCACACATTTTAGTGCGCATGTGAAAACTCAAAAATGCGCAGCTTGACTCCCAAGCTCATTGACCCTACCTGCCAAAATATCAAAAATCCTTCATAAAATCTTTAAAAATTCATGGATCACTAGCAAAATCAAATCATCTGTTCCTTGTGTCATTCTCAACTTTTCCTGTAAGTTTCATCCAAATCTGTTCACAACTTTTTGAGTTATTCTGCACACGGACAAACAAACAAACCAACGGTTATGAAAACTTAACCTCCCCTCTTAAAGTTGGCGGAGGGATTAATAATAGTAACAGTGAAGTAAAAATGAGGACCGGGAGTTGTCCACTGATATAATAGATCAACTGCGACCTACCAGATTCCATCTGGCTGAATGTGGCTGTACTCAAAGTCTGCAGTGTTGGAAGCATCCAGGGGGTCTAAGAGTTCGATAAGCTTCTTGAGGGTATCAATGGACAGTCTGTCCAGCTCCTCCACCGTTATTACTCCTGGCCGGGAGACGTATGGCGCAAGCAGCTCCATAAACTGCACAGGTGAGAGAAAATTAAATGACAGTTTTCAAAACACATATCTTCTGAGGTTTGGTGCTGCATCTTCTATAATAGTTTCTACTACTGCAAAAGTGGAAATTTTTGCGGTGTTGAAATTTTCACGCATTTCGTGCAACCAGAAACGTGCGAAAATAAAAGCATGCAAATATTTTTGCTTGCCATACATTCCAGTAGTTGATGTCATGATTGCGCGGAATTAAAAACATGCCACAACTCTTCTTACCATGCAAAGCGTAAAAATTAGTAGCGCGAAAATATCCACTTTAACAATATTTGTTATCAGTGTCTCAAAACATAAGAGAACAAATTGTTCACAAAAGCACACATGTGTTCATACATAACAATTTTCATGGCACTTTGATTAGTCTCACCTGCAGTCTTTGATTGATCAGGACATCTTCATCTGTCACTTCCCCCTGAATAAATAAATAAAGTATAAGTCCAAATAAAGGAGTATACATATCAAAGCTATTGACATACGAAATAATGTAAAGTATACGCTTCGACCGCGCAAAAAACAACATGCCACAACTTCTTCCTATAACACACATGTGCAACATGTACCATCTTTACAGTGGGATATGCTTACTGTAAACACCGATCATTTTGTGAGGTTTTTATTTTCGCGAATTTCATAAAACGGGTGTTATTTGCAAATTTAAAAACGTGAAAATATTACCTCTGATTCCGACACGAAAGTGACACGCACATACAAATTTCAGTACTGTACTCCACAATCTCAAATTTTTACCACACGCAAAACTTGTCCGGAAGTCCTGATTCACAACAATTTAGACTCTCTAAATATATGGCATATACAGTAAATTTGATACTTGAATGGAGGGTATACGGCCTGCCAATTTCTCACTCTGCTGCTGTGGCTCTCTATTGAGAAGTCAAGCACTTGTGAAAATTTTTCTCACAAGTCCCACTGCACAAAATGTTCCAGCATGCTACAAAATACATGACATACATGCTCAAATCAAAGGCATATGATAAAGAGGGAATAGATAGAGGAAACTAAAAGGCAAAACAATGTCTAGGATAAGAATGGTGCAAAGGACACTCCTGTGAAACAGAATGTCTGATGTAAAATATCAGAGAAAGTGGAGAATTATTTGGAAGCTGCTAACGAAACTGATAATTTGACTTCTTACAAACATGTATGGTGACATTTTTCAATCAGACAATTCAAGCCACACTGCTCAAAAATTTGGTGAAAGCTGGAATTCCCAAATGCCTCACATAGTATCTTCAAGGGACAATTTCTATGATGGTGATACATTTAGAGGTCTAGCTCTTTGCGATGAATGAATTAAGTGGGATCTTTTACGTGCATGAGTTGTGACTCTCTCATACACGGGACCTCCATTTTATGTCCTATCTGAGGGACAGAGTGTTTTGCCTCTTGCTAAAGGGGACGGTATGATTACACACAACATTGCTCAGTCCAGACTCGGGTTCGAACCCGGGCCCTTAGGATCATGAGGCAGACCTGCTACCGACTGAGCCAACTCATCGCTCTATTTGCTAAGTTATTTCTACAAATGGTAAGTTATTTATGCAAATGATAAGTTATTTCTACAAATGGTAAGTTATTTATGCAAATGATAAGTTATTTCTACAAATGGTAAGTTATTCATACAAATGATAAGTTATTTCTACAAATGGTAAAACCATCATTCCCTACCGGGCCCTGCCCTTTGTGCTCCATTGCTTACCTGAATGAAGTTTTCTGTGAATTCATGCAGTGATATTTCATCGGTTTCATCAGCTGTCGTCTTCATGACAGCCCTGTATCAGGCAAATAGCCAGTGGAGATAAATGCATAAGAGTTTGATTACCTTGGGAGTCAATTGAAGAAAAAGTTGTCTAATGGTACATATTATGCAATGAATAGAGATTCTCTGGTGAACACTAGTCGATGATCAATAAGGCACAGAAACAAAGTAGAGAGAAAATCTAACAGTGTTGCTGATGAAAATAAGTAAATCAAACAATGTCTCTTGATTGACTACTGCTTTGCTTAAAAAAAACTTGTGATAGCAGTGACACAATTTCATTTGCATAAATGCAAAATGCTTGTAAAGAGCGTATATGTTGGTACACTATAAAATTCATATATGTAGCGAGTTTTCATTTTTCAAGAATCGGGACTTCCCGACAATTTTGTGAGTAGTGTTAGTTAAATTCATGATTGCGGAGTACAGTTCTGAACGAAGTAACGTATCCGTGCACGTCACATTCATGTCAGGATCAGAGTTTAAATTTTTGCATGTTTTAAATTTGCAAAGTTTGCAAAGACAAAAAGCTCGCAAAATATTCACATATACAGGTAGTAACTCACATCATACTCCTTTTTTCATTTTTAGCTATTTCTGATTTGGAAAAGGCAAGTCAAATTTTCCCATAAGACTTCACAAAATGAAATATCTACCAGAGTGTATTTGAAATATTTTATCACAATTGATACCTCTGTCTGTTTTTAAAGCAAGCAGATTAAATTGTCATGTGGCCACTGCTTGCTTATGATTGACTAATTATTACATGTTATCCCTTGGATAGGACAAAGAGTGGATGCCCCATGTGTGTGAGTCATAAATGTGTGTAAATGATCCTGCTGCATTCATTCATTCATTCACCCTGCTCTTTGCAGGGTGAATAATGTGGTAAACGGGACAATGCGCTATATTGCGTCAGTGCGTTAGGGCGCGTTGTGACCATGCCAATGACGCAGCTTGTGTGCGGTTGGCATCGTTGGCATGGGCACAACGCAACTTTTATTTTTATGAGAATACACAAAGACACAGAGACGCAGATTCAATTCATTTTTATATCTACTTCAGAGACATTTGGACGTACTTTTTGTGCCAGCGTCTCGGTACATATTTTGTATATTCGTTACAAGCACTACGTACACGATAGCTGCAGAAACCCGGAGTTTAACGTAATCATTATATCGACAGACTGGTGAGTAAAACCCTTTCGATATAATATTATTATGATTCTTCTACTTCTTCTCCTTCTACTTTTTTCTTCTTCTATTACTACTTCTTTATTAAGTCAAACTGGAATTGCTGTTAAACGTGAATTATTGTATGAAAACAAAATATTGAGTTAATGATATATGAAATTTATATCTATTGCAAAGTGAGACACTGTTTGAAATCACTTCATTTGTGAAATAGTCACTGTTATAAATAATTGTAAAGTGTGACAATTATTTATGTTTGTTTACCCTTTATAGGGGCTGTTTTGTTTCCCTAATAAAATCTATGCAACGTCAACTGGAGACTATCAGCGTCATCATTAATCCCGGCTTACAACAAATGGTGTCAGGAGTGGGATCTGATGACAGCCTGACGGAGTGATCCACTTTATCTAGTTGAGGAGCCGATCGGAACCCTGAGGGATGACAGCCTCGAGTCTGACGGGAGATTACGTTCCGAGGAGTCAGAAGTCAACGCTACTTCTTCGCCGAGTCGACTGATTGACTGCATGAGAATCGACGTGTACGGAAGTAAGAACTGTGCCGTGGACTATTTATTTTGATTACGCCATCGTATGATACTGCCAGTATTTAAGTACGTGTAATATTTTAGATCATTTCGGCTGTTTTTGATTTAGTGTCAATGTACCGTACTGCTTATCATATATTTATGGTTACCAAGGCACGTTCTGGTTTATTTTAGTGAGTAACGTATATCCATAGCAGTTGTGTGTTCTCTATAACAAGTAGAAATCATGAGTCAAGGTGAAGGTGACACTGGTTTTGCTAATGTGGAGATGATGGCTCGAGTTTTTAAGAGAGCCATGGGTTTCGGGGGTATTCTGCCACCTGGTCGATTGGCAAAATTCAAGGGGAACCCACAAAGAAACGGTGATATCTCTCTCAATGAATGGCTAGATGAATTTGATGACGCAACGAGTGGTTTGGGCTTAAGTGAAGAGGAGAAAGCGAAAGTATTCGTCGATCATTTGACTGGCGCGGCAAAAGAGGAGATCGCATGTCTGCCGGAAAGCGCAAAAGGGAAAATCAAGGAGATGAAAGAGGCTCTGCGGTTGTGTTTCGGCCATCATGAAAGCTCACACTCCCTCAGTACTATCTTCCATAGTCGCACACAACAGGAAGCGGAAACGTTGGCAGATTTCAGTCGCGCACTCAAGAAGCTGTACTCGAAGATGGAAAACGCAGCGGTAACGCAGGAAGAATCAGTTGCGCTCAAACAGTTGAGAGATAAATCTCTCTGTGAACAATTCGTTCAAGGAGCAAGAGAGGTGTGGGTGAGGCGAGAACTCCGTCGAATATACCTTGCAAACGAGAGAACGACCTTCGATGACATGAGAAGAGAGGCTCTTCTCCTTTTCCAAGAAAGACAGGAACTGGAAGCCAGACGAGTTCGTGTAAGAGAGACTGTCGTCGAGGAATGTGCCGTTTCATCGCTTCCAAAGTTGTCCGACGTGTTAGACCAGCAACGACATCTTATCCAAGAAGTTACCCACATGAGAGATGAAATGTCGGGACTCCGCTCTATGGTACAAGGCTTGAAGTCAAACAGACCAAGACGCAAACCATTGTCTGAGGTGGTCTGTTATAAGTGTAAACAGACTGGCCACTACAAAAGTTCGTGTCCTGAAATGGCAAATCAGTCAGAATCAGGGTCTTCTGCTCCGGGTGCAAGATATACTTCGGGAAACTAGATTTCTCTGTCGTTGCGGGCAAAACGACAGAGAGTGTTGACGCAAGGCCCATGGCAAATATGAACAATGTACATGTTGATACAGGGAACATTGATTTGAGTCGCCAAGATGAACACAGGCCCATTACTTTACAAGAATTGTTGATATCTCCAAGTCCAAGGACAGTGGCGGAGATAGGTGATGTAAGTATTGGTTGCATACTGGACACAGGCGCAGAGGCTTCCCTTATTCCAATGCAGATCTATCAGTCGAGGCTGGAGACGTTAGGACCAATTGGAAAGTTAGAGTCCTCCGTTAAGATTGTTGGCGTGGAAGGACGTGGAATTCCAGTTGAAGGATACGTCAAGGCCCCGGTGAAAGTTGGAGAACATAAAGCCATGGTTGGATTTCTCATTGTAGATCAACAGATCATAACCGGAACAAGACAGGAAGATTATCCTATTTTATTAGGATGTAACGCTCTTCGAGTACTTCTTGGTAAAGAAGACAGAGATGACGATTTGAGCATAACCATTCAGAGCCTGATGATGCCACAGAAGAATAAAAGAGGGACTCAAAGTGGAACAAAAAGGATGGATGTTGTTACTGGAGCAACACTAGAGGTTATTCCTCCCATGTCAATTAGGACCCTGCGATGCTGTCTTCGTAGTAACTCGGAAGTTGAACCGGATAGATTGTGGTTGGTGGGATCTTCGGAACACTGTAAGCATCCATCTCTACAGACTGTCGAAGGATGTGTATCGGGACAACTGCCAATGGACATACTGGTAGTTAACAATGAGGAAAATGAGGTAATACTTGAACCACATACCGTCCTGTCAACTGCAATAGAACTTAATGCAAAAGAAGAGGTAATCACTCGTTCAAACAATGAGACTATTGAAGTAAATGTATCCGAAGTCTTTGTGGAAAATGACATGGAATCACGTGATACTTCAGAGGAAGTTGTCTTTGAACATGGAAGAGACAACAATTTGACACCTACACCTGGTGAGGAAAAGAAAAGCCATGCGGGGAAGTTTGCATTTGCTGATGGTTCGACTATAGATTTGCCAGATGGAGTCTGTCTGGATTCATTGAAGTATGATGAAGCATGTATGGTGGCGGAAATGTTGCATAACAATAGAGAAGCTTTTTCTTCTGATGACTATGACTTGGGATACTGCGATCTGATACCGCATGAAATCAAGGTAACCGATGGTAAGAATATCAGACTGCCATATAGGAGAATACATCCTCACCAGATGGAAGAGGTAAAAACCCTCTTACAAGATCTACTGGACAGGAAAATAATTCGCCCATCAGCCAGTCCATATGCTAGCCCGGTCGTGCTAGTACGGAAGAAAACAGGAGCACTCAGATTATGTATTGACTATAGACAACTGAATGCCATCACGATCAAGGACTCATTTCCCCTCCCCAAGATTGAAGAGAGTCTGGAAGCCATGTCAGGAGCCAAGTATTTCACATCCATGGACTTATCACATGGTTACTTTCAGCTGGCAATGAAAGAAGAGTCAATCCCTTTCACAGCTTTCCGTGTCCCATGGGGACTCTACGAGTTTCTACGCCTCCCACAAGGATTGTGCAACAGTCCAGGAACATTCCAACGCGTCATGGAACAGATATTTGGTGACATGAATCTACAACGATTAATCTTGTATTTGGATGATGTTTTGGTGTTCTCCAAGACGCTAGAAGAACATGTTGCCACACTGAATGAAGTATTCCAGCGTTTGATCAAACACGGGCTCAAGCTGAAGGGAAAGAAGTGCAAGTTGCTCCAGTCAGAAGTTGAACATCTTGGCCACATCGTGAGTGCTGACGGCATAGCAGCTAATCCTGACAAAATCGCACGTGTCAAGAGTTGGCCAACACCAAAGTCAAGTAACGAGCTTAGTTCATTCCTAGGACTTGCTTCGTATTACAGACGATTTGTACCTCGTTTTGCAGAGATAGCAGCACCACTTCATCAGTGTGTGGGGAAACAGACATCTCGACGTAAAATCAACAAAAGACAAGCTCCTGACCTTGGTGAGGCACCGCTGGCCACCACTTTTCAATGGACAGATGAAGCCGAACGTTCCTTTCAAGCCCTGAAAGACGCGTTGTCTTCCCCACCTGTACTTGTGTGCCCAAAGTTCGACAAGGAGTTCTTTGTAGAAGTGGATGCGTCACTCAAAGGACTCGGAGCATGCCTCTTACAATCCGACGAGGAGGGAAAGTTGCATCCGGTCGCATACGCTAGCAGAGGTTTACGCGGAGCAGAACGGAGGTATCCCGACTTTTCAAGCTTCAAGATTGAACTCCTAGCACTGAAGTGGGCAGTGACAGAAAAGTTCAAAGCATATCTTCAATACGCTAAGTGCACAGTCTTGACTGATAACAATCCCTTGGTACACTTACAGACCGCACAACTTGGAGCAACTGAACAGAGATGGGTAGCACAATTAGCACCATTCAATATTCGGATTCAGTACAAACCAGGTCGACTCAACACCTGTGCAGATGCGTTAAGTCGATGTCCAGCGAATGACGATGAAATCAAAGCATCTATTGGAGCTGCAATGAATTGTAGCATCCTTCCCGCTGAACTCCAGATCAATGGACCAGATGATGCACCAACCGAACCCCCATCAACTCCTTCGGCTGTGTTTCCCTCATACACACATGCACAGTTAGCTACTATGCAGAGAGAGGATGAGTGCCTTGGAATTGTTTGGACATGCTGGGAGACTGGTTGGAAACCAGGTGACGCAATACCATCCTCATCCACAGAAGTAAAGGGATGGTTGAAACAGTTCCACAAGTTAACTGCACACCAAGGAGTACTGTATCGTCAAGTGACAGATCAAGATACAGGTCCTTACAGACAGCTACTTATCCCAAAGTGTCTGCGTTCGAAGATGTTGGAACATGCACATGACCAGTGGGGACATCAAGGAGTCAATCGAACCACAGGTATACTCAAGACAAGATGCTTCTGGCCTGCATTACAGCAAGACGTGAAAGCATATGTAAAGAAGTGTTTCTCATGTGCGGTGACGAAAACACCGACCCCAGCGGTTCACACTCCCAGGAGACATCTCATTGCTTTCCAACCAATGGAACTACTTGCCATTGATTTCCTGAAACTAGACCGAGGTAAAGGGGGCTATGAAGATGTTCTTGTTATGACAGATGCCTTCACGAAATACGCCCAGGCGGTACCTTGCAGGAATCAGACAGCACCAGTGGTAGCTCGTGTACTTCATGAAACATGGTTTGTGCACTATGGCGTCCCTCTCCGAATACATTCTGACCAAGGAAAGAACTTTGAAAGTTCTTTGATTCGAGAGCTGTGCCATCTGTACAACATTGAAAAGTCACGAACATCCCCATATCATCCTGAAGGAAACGGACAGACAGAACGTTTCAACCGAACATTGTGTACTATGATTAGGTCTCTTGCTCCTTCCGATCGAAGAAAATGGCCTGAACTCATCAGTAACATAGTGTTTCTGTACAACAGCACACCGCATCGAGTTACTGGAATGTCGCCATACAAGCTCCTCTTTGGTAGAGAACCATACACCCCCCTGGACCAACTCCTGTCTAATGTAGAACTTACTTGGGATGAAGACTTCGTAGCTCAGCAGGCTAAAGCTCTGAAATGTGCCCACGAGTGCGCAAAGAAGCACATCGAACAATCCCAACAAAGGCAGAAAGAGAGGAATAATGTCCAAACAATCAGTAAATCACTGACAGTCGGTTCCAGAGTATTACTCAAACGATGCGCCTTTGATGGCCGACACAAACTGGAAGACAAATTCCATCGATCTCCTTTCATAGTAATGGACGTGAATGCACATCAAGACGTGTACGCTATTCGACCCTTACTTGGTGGACCTACAAAATGGGTGAACAGAAAATTACTCATTGAGGATCCAAGAGAAGGACTACCTCAAATTGAAGAGAATGAAGCAATGCCAACATACGAGGGAGATGTCACTGTAGAAGCTTGTGGAGAAGGAAGTAGTGATGATACTTCTGACACTCGTGACCTATGGTACTGGATAACCCAAAATGGAAATGATCAAACCATTCCCTTGCGCAGATCAAATAGATCCACCAAGGGTAAACACAGAAACCCATTCCATCTCCCCAGATCAGTGCAGCCTTCATAAGGAGATCACACAATGTATTCGTGTATATAGCTATGTTATGATTGAAGTGGCTGTATGTCCACATTCTCATTTTATTTGTTGGTTATTGTGGACTATATTACATGACTGTATATATTATTTTCTAAGTTAGCAGTCATCGGAGAGTTGTGAGATTTTTACATTACACGAGTCGTGTAATGAAAATAGCGGGGAAGGTGGTGGTTATATGAATTATATCATCAATACATGAATGTATTATTCATAACTTGGAATTTCGGATTTGGATTGCAGTCTCACTGCCGTCGATGTATACTTTATATGAATTATATCATCAATACATGAATGTATTATTCATAACTTGGAATGTCGGATTTGAATTGCAGTCTCACTGCCGTCGATGTATACTTTATCATTTTTGTTTGTATATATTATACCATGTCTGTATAATATGCCGAAGTTTGATGTACACATAAATGTAAACATGGCTGTGGTTGCCATTATACAATAGTTTTTATGAAATTATTTATGATAGGCATGTATATTAGACTCTGATTTATTGTGTTTCGATATAAATTCGAATTACTCACACAGACATTGACATGTGGTTTTATATACGACGCAGAACATGTTATGTTGTTCTGTTACGGCATGGTTGACGTCATTCTGGGCTTTTATGCATCATTTTCTCGGAGAATCTGTATATAACTGACAATGTGGAACGACTGAGCTTTACATTGAAAGTCGAACTGAAGAAAATTGTAATATATTGATGTATTATTCTTTTGGCACGGAACTTATATGACACTTGCGTGTGTTTTGTTTATTCTGACAAATTTGACCTCACTTTTGTACAAAGTATCAATTTCCATATATGAGTGTTAAGTGTTAATGATTTAAATACTATTAATTTGTAAGAGGTTCCAAAGTTGCAACTTTTGGCAGACTTCTTGTAAGCTGAATTTTGTTGTATTCCCTCGTTTGTATATATTTGGCCGGAAAAGCGGGGAACACACACTTTTCTGGAATATATTATTTTTGTAATCATTCACTGTTGACATTAAGAGCGGGGAATTTTTTTGTTATGTATTATTATGTATGATATGAAAATGATATGACGTGATCGAGATTATATAACACATGGGTTGTGTTATATAATCGCGGGGAAGTTTGTGGTAAACGGGACAATGCGCTATATTGCGTCAGTGCGTTAGGGCGCGTTGTGACCATGCCAATGACGCAGCTTGTGTGCGGTTGGCATCGTTGGCATGGGCACAACGCAACTTTTATTTTTATGAGAATACACAAAGACACAGAGACGCAGATTCAATTCATTTTTATATCTACTTCAGAGACATTTGGACGTACTTTTTGTGCCAGCGTCTCGGTACATATTTTGTATATTCGTTACAAGCACTACGTACACGATAGCTGCAGAAACCCGGAGTTTAACGTAATCATTATATCGACAGACTGGTGAGTAAAACCCTTTCGATATAATATTATTATGATTCTTCTACTTCTTCTCCTTCTACTTTTTTCTTCTTCTATTACTACTTCTTTATTAAGTCAAACTGGAATTGCTGTTAAACGTGAATTATTGTATGAAAACAAAATATTGAGTTAATGATATATGAAATTTATATCTATTGCAAAGTGAGACACTGTTTGAAATCACTTCATTTGTGAAATAGTCACTGTTATAAATAATTGTAAAGTGTGACAATTATTTATGTTTGTTTACCCTTTATAGGGGCTGTTTTGTTTCCCTAATAAAATCTATGCAACGTCAACTGGAGACTATCAGCGTCATCATTAATCCCGGCTTACAACAATAACTTGGTAAAATGGTGTGCCCCAAGTACATAAAACTGGACCTCATGGAAGACCAGCTTGTGCAACTGACTATGGGCTGTCCAGCCATCTTATAATATTGATGGAGAATGAAAACAAGCAAACATACAGTTAGACTTCGATTATCCAGCCATGTCGGGACCGGTGCTCATCTGGATAAGCGAATTGGCCGGATATGGGAGACACAATGTTAATGTATATAGCTGCCGTCCAAGCTGCCATCCCAGTGCACTGGCAGCTAGGCAGGTAGCGTACCCCGCAACGGTGGTGTAATCTATGCTAGCCTGCGCAAAATTGTAGTCCCTTCTTCGCAAAAATAAAGTATATCTTTATGTGAAAATCATGCATGTTTTACCTCATTAAATATTGAGAAACCTATCATGCACATCTTATGAAATTCGTAAAATAGATTCATGAAAGTCCCTGTTTTTTCCTCAATTCTTGGATTAAAAAAAAAAAAAAGTCCTTCACTGCATGGGGGTGGGTTAGAAACCATATGTATTGATGCAACATAGAGTCTTCTACCATAAGAATATAAGAACGATTGACGATAAGGACTACTTCCATTGACCAGTTGAGGACGAGTCCCTATGCTCGGGCAAGCGTGTGTGGGAAATGCGTGTTGTAGCAAAATCAGCCTGTCCTCAATGGGTTAAGACATATATCCTACAATGCCAAGGACTCACCGCAAGATGTGGACATCCAAATGACCCTGGGGAATGTCCCCATGGCCTGGATAGCGCCAAATGACCGACGCCTGACTCATGGGGGTGAACAGGTTGCTTGACCCTTCGCAGCCTGCCGGGTCAAAGTTCATGTAGTGTGAGAAATGGATGGAGATGGCAGTGTTCATGTACCCTCTCATTCTGATCTGGTGGGCATAACCTGCAAGGAATACAAAATAAATATTTCTTGGTTAAATGAGTAAAACTTTGATAATTGTAAACAATATAGTAAAAGTCACTGTGCTGATTTACTTGATAAACCATGGAAGAGTCTATTCAAAATATCATACTAAAACATGAATATGTTTCAGTTTAACTATATCAAAATGACAAGGGTTCTACTTGTATCGGAATCCACTTTACCTAAAATCATCAGTGCACATCAGACTGAAAATGCTGGGTGCAACCTGAGAGGAGACAACATATATTTTGGTCAGTGTTCCATTCTTCCTAAAAGATTTAAGATGTTGACTCCTTTTTATGTCACAAAGAGGATTTGCAGATTACAGTGACATCAATTTCATCTTTAAAAGCTTAGCACACTGACTTACTGCCACAGCACATTGTTTCAAGTCCTTCACAACATAACATTTGTCCAGTTGCTAAGAAGCAAACTTAAAGCTAGATGTACCTGCATCCACTGCGTGGCAAGTGTTCTAGCCACACTGCCACTTTCTGCCCGACAAATACCAAATCCAACCACAGCGATGTTGAGCTTCTTACCATCAAGTACCCATTTTTACACCCTACATCAATAAAGTATGTTGTGCAAGAGCACTGTGCATGGCTTCAAACCTTGGACATTCAAATTGATGGTGCAGTGCAACAGTGCTACCCCCTCCCCAAACCTCACCTTCCATCACAAGCTCATACATGCATTGTTTCACAATACAGAAAAACAAAAAAGAAAAAGTGCCATAGTTCTCACCACTGGGCATGTAAATGCAGTCCCCCTTCCGAAGGATAACTTTGGCAAACTCCAGCTCTTTGACGTGCGGGTGCTGATCGAAGTTGACGTCGTCGACGTTGACATCAGAGTATCCTCCAAATTTGTGGTGGGAACTCTCAGACATGTAAAGTTTTTCTTCCTGTTGATGATTTTGACCATGGAGAGGAGAAGAATGAGAATCAATCTGTATCAAATGTGAGGCAGACACATGCACACACTGCACAAAGGAAATATTTCTACAATTATTTCTAACATTCTTACACACAAGATGCCAGACATTTCACCTCCTCACAATATGTTATTACCTATGGCATGGACATTTATGCTGAAGCAATGGCTGAGAAAAAAAAAAAAGATAATTAAAAGACCCTTTAATCTAAATGCTGTATGACCTCTCAGCACTATCATGTCTATTACATTGACTATTGATTTCTATCTTGTGAACATACTTACATCGCCACTGAACATTTCCAGGTATTAAAAGCAATGGCTGGAAATGACATTTTCAACTACTTATTCGAAAACACAATCATGGACAGAGGGGATGGAAAGGCAGCCTAAAAATGATAATTAATACAGTCAAACCTGTCTTAGTGATCACCTGTCTATAGCAGCCACCTGTCTTATAACAACTACTTTTTCTGTCTCCCCAGGGTGGCCACGCTAGACAGGTTTGACTGTACCTTTCCTCACCCTTTGGAGAGGAGGCTAAAAATCAGAGAGAGCCACTGAGGCCAAAACCCCTACCTGGCCTGGGTCCATCACGAGCCATTGCTGGGTTCCGTTGAAGACACAGTGCACTGAGCTGTAGGCGTCACGGTGAAGAAGGGTCTTTCCACCCGTAGCACTCAGAAAGAGACAAACTTCCTGAAAAAATTTTCATGATCATCATTTGAATTAGCACATTATCTAGGCGGAGGGTGCAGCTATTGTATTTTGTTGTTACGCTACACGTCTGATGTGGCGAGACTATTGTCTTTGCTAAGTAATACGTCTGATGTGGCGAGACTACGAACAGTGGAAGCATCCACTGCCCATATCCACTCATCTTGCTTTAGTCGTTGTTTTCCATTATTATCGACTATTAAAAAGCAAGATGACTAGATATAGGCAGAGGACGCTTCGGGCACTTCCACTGTTTGTAGTCTCGCCGCATCAGACCTATCGCTTAGCAAAGACAATACTAGTAGTCTCGACACATCAGACACTTAGCATGACAGTAAAGATCAAAGCTGCATCCTCCACCTAGATTACTGGCTATGTTTGAATGAAAACGTGAAAAAAAAAGTACTTTTGTGATATTCTGTGCAACAGCAAAACAAATATCAAAGACATTATATGTTGGGCATACTCATCTAAAGACTTGGCATGTGTTCAAAACAGTACAGGAACAGTTGGCTACATTTCTCAGGAAAACTAGCTATGAGAAAGAATATTTGTGAAAATGGTAATTATTTTTTAGATGTCGTGTTACCTTCCTCTTCCCCTCCCCACAATCATGAGGGTAGGGCACATCATACTGGTAGATTTGAACAACTTTAGATCCCCTTCCTCAAATAGAATGCTTACTCCTAGGCAAGGCTGCATGAAATGCCTCTGCACTTTTAAGATGAAGACGACAACCACTTTACACTCCTCGCAAGATAGACATAGGGTGATGAAAAAATGCGACGGTATGATTGCGCCTCTGGCTTAAGTGAGCCGATAAAAAGGAGATATTTTGAGAACAAGAAATTTTGAAATTTAGGACAAAAATAAGAAACTAACCCAACCACCAACTCTTCACTGTATTATGAAGTGCATTTACACACACCTGGACTGCATTGGCCAGGGATCCGCACATCAGAAATGGAGGAAATGCGATGTCTTTTTCCATGGCGGCAGGCAGCTGGGATACTACGTAGCCATCCACTGTCTGGTACCGGCCCAAGAAGTTCCCCAACGTGTCTCGTCCAAGACCTCCGATGCCACCTGGAATCTTTGGGCTTTCTTCACTCCTATCAGTGTATGTTGGACAGAGGTCAAGAATGATTACATACTGAAATGGTAATTACCAATATTCAAAATTCACAAGGTATATTCCTGTCATTGAATAAAAAAAAAAAAGTTATGAAAATGGGAGGACTTGAAATGACTCTACAAAACTAACATTAAGCTAGAAAAGCACTCAAAGAGTGCACACTTCTTCTTTTTTTTTTCTTTCTTTTTTTTTTAGAATTGTATGCTCTTTAACATTTCAGAAAGAGGTTTCTAGTATCTTGCAAAAAGTTAAAGGCTGAAACCTCACCTCAACCAATACTACACTGCCCCTTTAAAACCAAATTCTACATTATAATTCAGTGGTTTTTTTTTTCCAAATAGTGTGTGAAACATTTATTTACTTAGGCACCATTTAGGGTATTATACTCAGTACCATAATGAAATACGCATGTGACGGTCCCTTGTGACTCCTTAACATCCTATAGGGTAATATGTTTCATGGGTGTGACGGCATTTAAGGGTGCAAATTCGATGTGCAGTGATGCACTGTTTGGGGTCCATTTCTGAGGTGTTGGATGCAGGAGGGTAGCACATTTGCCTGAAAGTGACACCTTCCCTCCACCCCCCCCCCCCCCCCCCATCCCATGCCTGGAATAAAAGTGACAGGTACATTTTGTCTATAGCAGGGCCAGGGCAGCCGCGGAGTTAGGGTTAATAGGGTTACGAAGACTTTTTTTTTGTGCATAATACATCGGAATACATAGGGTCTAATCACTTGGGAACCTCCACTTTTTATACCCAGAAGCGGCACCAGTATATTGTGGTTAAGCTTTTTTTTTTTTTTTTTAACCCTAAAATATGGCAGCAGAAAAGTGCATGAAGGCCTTCTTCTTGTTTTTTTCTGCTTGTCAGCTGATTAAACCTGAAAATGGCACCAGAAATATAAACTAATCCCCCTCCACTTTTAAAAATGTGCTGCTGGCCCTGTAGGGCCTATAGTGCTGTGAACACCCAGGGAAAGGGTGCTAATCTTTTACACACCTTGCCTGCAGTCGCACTGTCACTTCACCATACTCTTGCCCGAGGTAGTCTTCCGTCCACAGCCGGTATGCCGGAGAATGCTTAGCCGCTCCTCTCATAACGACGGGCCTGTACTGTCCGATGAATCTCTTGTAGAACTCTGCGGGGCTGGGGAATTCTGCGTCTCGGCCGATCTCCTCCACATGCACTGTAGGTTCCCTGTAGGTCCCCAGAACATTGCGGGGTCGGCCTGTGTAGAAGGGGTTCCTCGGATCCAACTCAGGAATGCTAAAGTCTACCTCCTCCTCCGCCTCCTCCTCATCCTCAGAACTGGTGACGTCAGCAGCTTGATTTGGGGCATCTAGGCCAGTGGAATTTATCACCAGCACTGCAGCCAACACAAAGAGGCTGCCACATAGTGCAGTAAAGTTCACCATTCTGCTTTGTCAACTCTAATCACCAGTTTCTGAAAAGTAGTACATAGGTAGGTATTTCAAGATAATAAACATCTCATACAACATAATGAATTGCATTAAAAGCTCACCTAGACTTCATTCAAACAATGTACATTGTAATGTATTTCATTTGGCCATAATTGATCATGAAGATGATAATAAATATTTGTACATTATTGCACTAGCAACCCTGGCCTATTCTGCAACCAGCCCGAACGCGAAGTGCTCAGACACTCTCTTTAAGACAGTATAACTATGTGAACGACAGTATAACCGTGTGAACGAGCGCCCCAGGGTATAAACAGCGACCCCAACAGTACTAGTCCATGTCAGCTGGTTACTATCTATACAGTGCCCTGGGCTGGGGTTACCAGAATACCTGAAAGATTTATGTTGCATAAAATTAGACAGCTAACTTCAGTTTCAGATTGAGCAGGCAGCATATTTTATTTTGCTGCAATCGCTTGCCAAGACTGGCTTTACCGGTACGGTAGTTTAGTTAGGAGCAAGCTGTTCTGAGTGATGACACCGAAAGTCGACATAAATATCAATTATCAACATGATCTACACTTCCAGGTGAAATGATTTGGTTCAAGAATCAAATTTAAGTGAGTGACTGGAAATAAACTAGAACTCTATTTAATTTAGTATACTAGTAGGGCCTATTCTGTGATTTTGGTGCAGTCTCGCGAATTTGAAGAGGTAGCGCAGTAGGGGCCTACAGGAAGATTAATGCCAAATGGATGGTAAATTTTATGCCTACAACATTTAATATAACATATTAGACCTAACGTTAGTGCTACCTACCATGCGTGATGGTAATACCCGGCAATCGGTATACGCTACTTGCCTTTTTAACGTGAATCTCAGCTCAGCTCAGCAGGGACCTCGTAGTCGCAGCTCGCCTAACATAGATTGGATAAACCCTTCACTTCATGGCAATACGCACACCGTTTGTTTCCCCTTGTACCTGTAGTGCAAAGAGTAGTAGGCCCTTACAGTGATAACTTTATTTTTGTTCATCACCACCTGTGCTGTACTACGGAGTACGGATCAGTAGGTTGCCAGAGTGATATACACACGTGTAGCACAGCTAGCATCCGCGGCCCGGATCGCGGAGGCGATCAAAGAAGGCGTGTCCTCATCATCAACTCCCTGAACAGTTAGTCTTACCCCGGTCGCTTCGATTAAATTTATTTATCCACCCCTGCTGGTGAGTGGGTGCTGAAGTCAACAAGAACGTCATCACACTGCACATGATGTAAGTTATCGCATTTTGGTTCGAGACCGTATTTATGCAATGTATTATTGTAAGTGATGTTTATCCGGGGCCATACGAAGGTTTGAAGAAGACTGTCCGAGGGCAACTGATTCGGTCTTCACTTATGAGGACGCAACATCAACAACAAGTCAGTCCCAATAATAATAGCTCCTATGGTTAATCGTTGCGTAGTCCCGTACACCCACAATTTTGTTGTGTTTGTGCATCATAATCAGTTACACAGAGACAGAGTCTAGGTCTAGAGTATTTAGTTTCTATATCTATTTAGCTTTATATTACTAAACTGTAGGCACGCATGGTATTACCGGACACCATGGTATTACCGGACACGCACATTTTTGCGTACTATACTAGTATTACTACTAATGTAATGACATTCTGTACGTGCGAGACTTCGTAGATTAGCCTCACCTGCTCACAGAACTTTGTGTGGTCTGTGGACCGAAATCGCAAAAAATGCCACGTAAAAATGTAAAAACACGAAAAAATCAACATTTTACCTCAAATTTATAGTTGAGTGACCCGAAACTCATCATAGTTAATATTTATGCATGTTTGAAGCACATATCGTGACTGAAATTCTATGAAATCCCATTCACATACAGGAAAAATGTTGAATATTCCAATAGAACCAAAAGTTCACTGATCGCTATCGGAAATTTGTAGTTATCATCCTCAAACGCGACGATGCGGAATAGTTTGCTATAGGGGCCCGCAACTCGTCACCCATGCATGCAGCTCCCATAGACAAAGTACGTAAAATAGAAGTTGTCAACTTGTGGTGTTGTCGATTTCTCACAAGGTTTTATTGCGTGAACTGTTCGAAATGTTCAAGACAGACATTTTGATTTTTACCATAAAATATGAAATTTGAGCCTCATTTGCCAATTTTTTGTTTGTCATCCGCTCCGTGAGAATGTGTACGGTGATTTGTCTGTGAATTGTGATTCTGGTGCAAGGACTAGGTGCGAAAGACGTCGATTATTTCATTGCGAAAGTCGTGTCTGGTAATACAATGCGATTTTGCACCGCGCAAAAAGACCACTTTTTTAGAGGGGTATGTTTGAAGCATATTTTCTAAAGACTGGAGCGAACAATTGACATTTAGGCTGAATTCGTAATTTCCAGGAGTCTGTGAATAAGTGGTGTTATTTTTAGCTGAAACTTCATCCTCTGACTATGAGTACGGAATTCAAAGCCACGAAAAAAAGCGTCCGGTAATTAGATACGCCTCCCTACTACTAGACCGTATTGTTAGACACCTATTCTGGTCATGTTTGTCACAGCGTAAAGACATAGACCCCTAGCTAGGTCATCCATATCTCTACTAGGGGAAATGACAATGATACTGACGCTAAGTACAGTTGAACCTCTCGTATCCGGACAAGTCAGGACCGGGGCTCGTCCGGATAAGGGATTTGGCCGGATACGGGAGACTCAATGCTTTAAACATGTACATATACATACACATGTACAGTGTACCGATGTAGCCCATTGTAGTACCACATGTAGTAATGTGTATACTGCAACCTTTTCATTGTTACACTCAGTAACAGACCCCGAAATAGAGGTTCGTGTTTCAAGAATGCAATCATTTTCTTTTATAAATTCTTGGGATGATTTACCTAAATAATTATTAAGAAATGTATCAAGTATATGTAATTCATGTGCGTTTGTGTAGGAGTTCTCAAGGAGTTGGGAATCCCCCTTTCCTCCCGTAATTATTAAAAAAGATAAAAAAATCACGGCGAGATTGCGTCCGGATAATAGAGAGATCCGGATAAAGGGAGGCCGGATAATAGAGGTTCAACTGTAATCAAATTAAGCTCCAGTACTTTATTCAATACTTACGAAGACAAGTGCATTTTGTACCAGTTACTGTACGTAGTTTGTCTAGGACGAAGGAAGATCTGTAGTAGATCTAGTCTAGTCATCTAGTAGAAGAACAGATAGACCTCTGCGTCTCTACAATTCCTATTAATAAAATTTAGGCCTTCTAGAACTCTCATATTTAATGCAACACGGACATCAAAACCAGGTAAAGCTGTAGATTGATCTAAATTCTAAGTTTAACTTTCCGTATCTTAACTCTAAGTTCGGTAACAACATGTTCAAGGAATTTTCCAGGAAAGAGGATTAAATGGGTAGTTTCCATGCTGAAAGTTATCAATAAAACTTCATGAATTGTTTAGTTTAATTATTATAATTATATCTCATAGAATTTCATTAATCATATGTCTTAAAATCTTATGAAATATATTTTACAATTTACAGATGTTTAATAGACCTATACCAATCTTATTCTAATATAATATTTCAGGGTATTCATTGATAGATTAGAAACAGAAATGGTAGGACAGACCATGTCAGGAGAGGATGGTGAGGAGGAGATCACTCAGGACATCTCCAAAAAAGATCTTGGAGTCATTTGTGATAGATTCCTCACATTCAGTGTACGAACAGCTGAGCTTGCCAAAAGAGCTATAAATGTCAAACTTGGAATCAATAAGAGATCTTTCTCGGCGCTGAATGAGAAGGGATGGCTCAAGTTGTACAAAGCACTAATAAGACCAACACTCGAGTATTGCAATATGGTGTGGTCTCCTACTTTGAAAAAGGATGGAGACCTTCTTGAGAAAGTACAACAGAGGGCAACAAGATTGCTCCCCCACCTTCGTCATCTGGAATACGCAGAGCGTCTGAAAATCCTCAAGCTACCCACCCTTGCATACAGAAGGCAACGAGCCGAGCTCATTCAGATATTCAAGATCATAAAGGGAATAGATCACCTTGACAGTACTCTTGAATTTTTTGACATGGTTGAATGCAGCAACACCAGAGGCCACAGCTTGAAACTGAAGAAACCAAGAATTAGACTGCTGCTGAGACAAAATGCCTTTGCTGTAAGAAGCATAAATAACTGGAATGCTCTACCGGAAGCAGCAGTCTCAGCCACCAGCGTAAATCAATTCAAGTCGGCACTAGAGAGACATTGGGAAAGCCACCCACTGAAGTACGACCCATATCAGAGACAAGCGGTGACGAGGGGCACATAAGCAGATGCTTTATGTCTCTACTCCCAAGTAAACCCAAGTAAGTGAGTAGACAGGAGTATCATTAATGTGTGCATACACCTGTATGCAGTATACTCATCACAGAAATATCATGCAGCTTAGTTCTGAATGTTTGTATTGTGCTTGGTCAATATCTATTCCATGTTTTGTTTTGTTTTTATCTTTCATATTTCTGCAGTGCTTCAATGACATCACAATGACCAGCAGCAGTCACAGCAGCGACTCTCAGCGGTCAGGAGTGGCCACAACCCAGGTCAGCTTTGTCTGCCAGAGGTGCTGTCAACCACTCAAGCTTGACCAGTCCTTCAGCTCACTTGACAGCCAAACACTTACTGACCTCACAGGTATGTGGTGGCCACAGTATCCATGGTGATTGGACTTTGTGATATAAATAAGAAGCTGAAAAAAACAAACAAACAAATAAACACCACCCACTTTAACCTACTTGTAAGTCTTTTTTTTTTGGGGGGGGGGGCTGCTGAATGAGGAAGAGGCTGATTGCAAGTGAAGGGCCTCTGTGAGAAAATGATATGTGAAAATGAAATGGAAGGAAAGTTTAAAGCATTAACAAAGTTGTGTGTATTTTACATCTGTAATAAAGATTGTGTGATTTAAGACATGTTAGGTACGAAGAAAGAAATTCATTACCTGTATGTGTTATGTACAGTATTAGATTATTTCTCATGCGAGGCAAAGTCTGTTTAATAGGATTCCCTTCCCTAAGTTTCCTTCCAGCCCTCCCCCCCCCCCCCCCCCCCGTTTTCTTTTGCAGTCTGAGTAAACTAAAATTGCTTAACCTCAGCGTAGTGTATACAAGTTTTTATTGCTTGTGAGTTCATAATGCATACACTGTACTCATTCCACTTTCTCCCTTATGTTATTCAGCTCCCCTGGTTGCAGGAACAGGTAGTTCAGGCAAAGCGACACCACTTCTGCAGAGCACAGATAGTAGCGAGCCATTCGATGTCAACAAAGACGATGGAGTGTCCCGCAAAGTTATAGCACCAGCGAGGTACAACCAAGAATGCATTTAAGTCATTTGTGTGTGGCAGTTTCTTTGATTTGAAATCGCTTGCTGAATTCATGTAATAGCCATCAAGTTCTGAAAATTTTGTTGTTTTCTGCAGTGACTGAGTTTAGACTGTATGACCTGCAGTATCAGCATTAGGGTGAAGAAAAGACAATTCTCAAAATCATCCCACATCACTGTTTGAGTGTTCAAAAACAGTTACCAGAACTGTGTCAATATCATGTGCAACATGAACCTTTGTACCTTTCAGGAATTGCAGTCATCTGTGAGAATGAGGGGTGGCTTCAGAGAAGGTTAATGTATGGAGATGAATGCATGCCTGTCTAAGTGTGATTGTACAGTTGCAGTGAATCAGCCATATATCAGTGATTAACAGTGTCCTTTAAATACCAACTTAGTAGCTTGTAGTCACTTTTGATTCCATATTATGAAGGTTCAGGAGAATCTCATTCTAACTTGATGACATCAAATGTATGCCCATTTGTAGTTCTTTTTTTGTTTTTGTTTTTCTCGCATATACAATATATTTTTGTTGTTGTTTTTTCCTCCTTTTGTCCCATGTCACAAAGGCTGTCTTCCCATGACAGTGGTCAAGACTTTACCCTCCTGGGAGAGACGGCCAGTAGTAGAATGGAGAGTCTGAGCCACAGACTAAAGGTGGGGGTTCACTTTCATCTCTAGCCTTTGCCCTAAAGTGAATATTGGATCTTTTAAACAACCAGATTTGATGTGATAATCTCCTGGTAAATTTTGCTAGTGGACGTATGGAAAATCTTGTGGTGGGGTTCACTATCAACTCTTGGTTGTGAAAAAAATTATGTGCAAATATATTATTCTTCAAAGTGTTGAGTCCATCAAGTTGAGAAGAATAATTTGCAGTCAACTTTGCTTAAGACTTAAGTTGACCTCATATAAGTCAAATAACCACATAAGTTGAATGTCTTTTCAAGTTCTCTTCTCTTTGTATTACTATTGATTTTGATTTCTCATAAGACAAATTTCTGTAAGTCAAAGCTGTTTCTTCAGTCCAAATAGATTTGACTTAAGGTTGACTGTATTGTTATAGGGGAATAAGGAAAGAGGGCTCTTTGACATTTGCTCCTGCGGAAGTTGCTCCCGTGAAATGTCTGCATGCTAAGCCAAACATAAGTTCTACTCACAAACACAACCATAACCCTAATCCTAATCCTAATCCTCACATCAAACTAAATCTATGACCCTATGACAACCCTAACCCTAAGTCCTTGGAGGAAGTAAGACCAGAGCAATTGTCCCAGGAGCAAATGTTGTGTCACCAGTGAATTGAGTATATGTTTTATTTGTCTTGTACCTCATGTGATAAACATACCTTAATGATTCATTTGCAAAATGTATTTTCCATTTTTTTTTTTGTGAGTGATTTAGCATTTGTCATAAAATGATGGAAAGAAGTGTGGCCCTCTCAGAAAGTGGAAAATAGTTAATTTATGTTCATTTTTCACATTAATCAAATTTGAAATATGAATAGATGTATCATTAGAGATGGTACTGAAAAATCTGCTGAAAATAGAGAGATATCAAGGTAATAATCATTTTGACCATTAGTAGTTCAAACTTGTCATTTTAGCACAGCACAAGACATACAGGTTTCATTAAGCGGCAAGATGTAATGTGTCATGATTCAAATCATGATGAACTTTACATGCTTCTGTGATGAAATTGCATGGCATTTCTCTATGCTTGACCTTGTATATACGTATCTTGTATGCTCATTGAGAAAGGCACCTGGGTCTCATGTGAACATTCTTGACCAGTCTTCTGTCTTCTCTGTTCCATTTTTTGCAGGTTTCTAGTCACCTGTTTGACATTATGTCAGGCCAGTCTGACATTGATCACCCCCTCTGTGAAGTAAGTGGCCTGAGATAAATATTGTTTTGGTTGTCGATTGCCTACAATCATTATCATACAATATCCAGTCAGAATTGTAAGTGTGCATGTTTGCTAATGTGAAGGTAATGGCTACAGATCAAATGGCAATATTAGCTGTAATCTTTTCCTGCTTTATAGTTGGCAGGCAAAAGCGTTAACAGTATATTTTAATTCTCGGAGTGATTGTAGATTGCTACTTAATTCTCAGAGTGACATAACTAAATGGTAATGTTTGCTGTAACAAAGAAGCCCTCTATCATTATTATGACTGTTATTTGTGAAAAGCCATTTCTGAAGGAACAAGAAAATTTGCAGGTATCCATGTGTGTATGGGGTAATGTGCAGGAAGATCCCATCATAATAATGTACTGGGACTGCCATTTTTTAATGTCATTGTAACAGGTACAAGTACTTTACTTTAAACATTTTTACTAAAAGAGAAACCATCTAAATACCGTAACAGAAAATTGGCATCACCAAGTTCTCATGAAAAGCGGTGACTCACATTAAAAGCGAGCGTGTCATAATGAGGACAGACTGATTTTGCCACAACACACATTTCCCATGGACGCTTGCCTGAGTATACTCGGGACTGGGACTCATCCTTAACGGGTTAAAGGGCATCCTCGTTGAACTGGTTTGCAATGTCGTGAGATAAAAGGACTCGTGATCTTTTATACTGGTTTGCCATGTAGGAGTGCACAGACTCTCTTCTTGACCAACTGGACCAGCAGCTGAAGATCACGGAGGATGAGTGCAAGCACTACCGGGAGTCTCTGGAGAGACTGACGGAGGCCGAGGAAAGTGGGGAGGGCAGCGAGGACGTGGAGAGAGAACTTCTCAAGGTTTGCCTTCACTTTGTGTACTCTTTGTGTACTCTTTGCTGTCATATATGTGTCCTTTAGTTTGTGTACTGTAATGTATACCGTCACTTGTAAATTATTATCCCTGGGGTGACAAATACCTGTATCTCAGTTGGCATGCATTCAAACACCTCGTAACTTAGTTTTGAATATAAAAAAATTACTGATTTGAATGTTAAAACACTACAATCATTAATGTGTTAGCCAGAACAGTGTTTGTATGGCAATCGACATCTACATCAATTTCTTTTTGCAGAAATATGCAAAATTGATAAATTTTTTTCGCTGACCTGATTATTCATGTTGTTTTTTTGTTTTGTTTTTCATTTTTTTAAGGTATGTGATCTTGTCACCCCAAGGATATTATGTCATTTAAAGTTATGTGTGGTTACATCATTGCAATTGACTGGAAAGCTGCTTTGCATGTGAGATTTGCATAATCAAACCCTGAATTTTCATGCAGTTATGTGAGGTGTAGAGCTTGATCTTCACTTCTCTCAAAGTACTTTTTTCTTTAGATTAGACAGTGGAATTTGATGTGTTTCAAGTATAATTATAGTTGTCTATCGACAAATATACAATTCTTTACCATTGTATGCTGACTGATTATGCAGTGCACGAGTTGATGTCCAATGATATGTGATGTCATTTTATTAATGCCATCGTGTCAGTATGTAAAATCATTGACAAACAACTGTGGCATTATTATTATTATTATTTTTTTTTTTACATATTGCTTCCACATCCTCATTGCTAGACTTTGGTTTAAACCTCTCAAACACATCTCCTTCAGAAAGATTTGATGTAAATTTCTGTGTGTGTATCTTGAGGATCTTGGTAAATGGAAGCAACTGTATACGCCACATATTCGGGAGTCTAATTTTTTGTGGGTCTGGACTTCCTGACAATTTTGTGAGTGGTTTAGTTTGTGATTGTGTGGTACAGCAATGGAGAATGTACGGTATGTGTGCACGTCACACTCATATTGGGATCAGAAGTATCACATGATATTTTTGTGTGTTGTTCAATTCACAAACAGCACCTGACTTGCATAGTTTGAAAAATTAAAACCCCTGCAAAATACAGTCTGACCTCTCCTATCTAGACATGTCAGGACCAGCAATCATCTGGAGCAGGGATTTGGCCGGATATGGGAGAAGTAATTTTCAATACATGCAGCTGACTACCCAATGGTAGCTACACAGCATGTACGCTGTACATGTACATGTGACCTATTGAAGGTATAGCATACACTAAAACTCTTCGCTATCAGTGCATGATTATACTCCATTTTATTTTATTTCATTTTTTTTTTTTACCAAAATGAAATCAATTTGTTTGGAATACAGTTTATTATGAGTTTGAATTCCCCTTTTCCTAGTAATTATTAGATTGAAAACCAAAACAAAACAAAACAAAACAAATCACGCAGAGTTTGCATCCAGATAATAGAGAGGTCCAGATCAAGGGAGGCCAGATAGGAAAGGTCGGACTGTATATTGTCGGTCTTATGCCAAAAGGGCCTTAAATCACTTCCACTGTAATGCCAAAAGGCCCTTAATGCTGTAGACTTTGCACAATATTAGTGCCCTTTTGGCATAACAGGGGAAGTTCTTTAAGGCCCCTTTGGCATAAGGCCGACGATATAAGGAATACGGTACTACAAAGATGCGGTAATTTGTCCTTCTGTACCCCCAGCTCAAGGAGGAAGAGGCAGCTATGGTTCAGCAGCTGGAGCTGATCGAGAGAGAGAGGAAAGAGACGCAGGAGGAGAAAAGGATGCAGCTTAAGGAGCTGGAGGAACTCAAGGAAGAGGAGGAAAAGTGAGAAACATATCCACCCCATCATTAAAGGGATGGTACAGTAGTGGTGGAGATGAGAATTGGGCTTTTAACTTTTTGCGAGATACCAAGAAAACACTTATGATAGAGTACAGAACATACCATTTTAAGAGGAATTCAAATTTTATTAGAAGAAAATTGGGTTTGGAGTGACTGAAACATTCAAAAACAAAGTAAAACAAAGCGATTATAATAAAGTGTGGGTCCCACACTTTATTAGAATCGCTCTTTTTTGGATATCTCAGCCATTTCAAAACCAATTTTCTTCAAATAAACATTGAATTCCTCATAGAATTACATGCTCTTTCATATTTCATAAAAGGTTTCTCATTATCTCACCAAAAATGTTAGAAACCTGAAATTAGGTCTCAACCAAAACTATACAATCCCTTTAACCCTCTCATTACTAGACAAATCGCAGCTGTGCGGGCTGAGGTGGTAGTAGAGCAGAGATTCCAACCCCAAGCATTGCTTAAAGGGATATTAACCCCAAATATACTTCTGAATTGAGTGAATGCAGCAATATTAGTACAACACATAAGTGAAAGTTTGCAGAAAATCATATAGTCCATTCAAAAGTTGTTAATTTTTGAAATTTGGTGACGAGACTGCTGAATCAGAAGACTACTACAGATCATGGCATCACATGTGTATTGCGATACAAAGAAAATTATAAAGAAAATTCCACAAAATATAATTTCATATGAAAAGTACACATTCCCTGGAATTGTACCTGGCATGTCAAGTGCAATGTTATTCCCCCTGCTTTGTGAAGGAGGTAAGTCTAGTGCTCTTTCATCACACTAGAAAAGTGAAAATATGTTGAATTTTCATCATATTACGTTCTGTACGCCTGTATTAAAAAATGATGCTCTTACTTGCCTGCAACTGTTTTTTTTTTTTTTCTTAATCTGTTTTCCAGGTCTCTAATGATAGTTAACATGCAATGCTTTACACCAAATCTTTATAAATATACAACCATCTCAATATTCACGTACCTCTATTTGAACACCATACACCGGGTCTTTGACAACACTAGACACACTTTCTTTTATTCATGTATCTCTTTACATGAAATCTGCCCACCAGCTACTGGCAGGAATACAACGAGTATAAGCGCCAGCTGCTGGAGCTACAGGAAGAGCAGAGGAGCGTGGACAACCAGCTGAGATACACACAGACTCAACTGGAGCGGCTGAAGAAGACCAACGTCTTCAATGCGACCTTCCACATATGGTAGGCGATGGGCCAGTTTACACTGTCTCAAGTGTTTTTGTTTGTTTGTTTGTTTTTAAATCCCTTTCACATTCAACACACAAAGGATTTTGTGCACTCTGTGTAAAGAGAAATAATCATAAGCCTTAATACATCTGGAGCTGTCATGGCTGAGTGACCAAGACAACACAAATATGATCAAGGGCTTCCATGCATGCATGAGGTTCAAGTCCCAGTCTAACAACAGTGCCAAGTCTTTCGCAGGATCCCGTGTGGGGAGCGTTGAAGCATATGCATGTAAAGCAACTCACTTCACATGTCTCGCAAAGAGTAGGGAAAATATTGGTAAAATGATCAAACACATGAAAATGAGCTGACATACTCAGATGGCGAGACTAAATTAACTTTTGATGCCCTGGCAGACTTGCAGATTGCCAAGAATTAATAATGGTAATAATTATAACTAGAGAAGCACTCTGAGAGCACAGACCTCCGCCAAGCATGCAAATCATTTTCACGACTGATCTTGTTCTTCCATAGAGATATCAGTGATTTCCACCCATACGTACTTATAGCATTGTGTGCTGAAAGTTGCCTGATTTCCCAGTATAGAAGCCTTTGTTACGTCATAAACCGTCAGCTGCACGGTGCGCCTCACCCCAGCAGAAACTAGAGCACGCACTTTAGTGCGCGCAGGCAAACCTCAAATACGCGCAGCCTGAATTCCCAAGTTCATTGACCCTACCTGCCAAAATATCAAAAATCCTTCATAAATTCCCCCAAAATTCTCGGATCACTACAAAAAGTTAATCGTTTGTTACTTGTGTCATTCTCAACCTTTCCTGCAAGTTTCATCCCAATCCGTTAACTACTTTTTGAGTTATTTTGCACACGGACAAACTAACCAACTAACAAACTAACTAACTAACCAACGAAGGAACAAACAAACAAACCAACGGTAACGAAACCATAACCTCCTCCTTTGGCGGAGGTAATAATTCTTTATAAAGAAGACTGGTGTATTTGTACATGTATATTTTGCAATTTTTGCAAAACAACAACAACAAAAACGAACTTGCAAATGGAATAACAACCTTAAATCCAACTGCACTTGTTACCGAATTTTTATCACTCTCAATCGTCACATTTCCTGTATCAACGACCTCTCATTTCCCATGTAGGCACAATGGCCACTTTGGCACCATCAACGGATTCCGCCTCGGGCGCCTCCCCAGTGTACCTGTGGAATGGAGTGAGATAAATGCCGCCTGGGGTCAGACTGTACTCCTGCTCCATTCTCTTGCCCAAAAGATGAATTTTACATTCCAGAGGTGAGTGTTTTTATGCCTCCGCCACGAAGTGGTGCCGGAGGCATTATGTTTTCGGGTTGTCCGTCCGTCCGTCCGTCCTTCCGTCCGTCCGTCCGTCCGTCCTTCCGTCCGTCCGTCCGTCCTTCCGTCCGTCCGTAATGAATTTTGTGGACAAGGTAACTATCGAAACCTGTTGAGGTATCCTAATGAAACTTGGCATGTATGTGTATTAGGGGGTGAAGTTGTGCCTATCAACTTTTGGGTGCACATGCTCAAGGTCAAAGGTCAAAAGGTCAAGGTCAAATGCATAAAATTTCACTATTTCCACCATATCTATTGAATGCCTGAAGATATTTTCTTGAAACTTAGTGTATATATGTTTTACCTAATTAAGATTCTCTGGTGAAAGTTTGGGTCATGAGGTCAAAGGTCAAAGGTCAAAAGGTCAGGGTCAAATACATAAAATTTCACTATTTCCACCATATCTATTGAATGCTTGAAGAGATTTTCTTGAAACTTAGTGTATACATGTATTACCCAATTAAGATTCTCTGGTGACAGTTTGGGTCATGAGGTCAAAGGTCAAAAGGTCAAGTAAAAATAAATTAAAACTTCTTTTTTTTTTCTCCGTACCTTGGAAAATTGTTCAAGGTATCTTCATGGAACATAGTATATACATGTACTGACTGGAAGTGATTATCTAGAGAATGTAGGGTTCATGGGGTCAAAGGTCAGGGGTCAAAGGTCAAGTGCAAGACTTCAAAATGTTACTATTACCCTCATATTTACGCAATGCCAGCAGGGTTATTTTTTTACACTTGGTGTATGTGTGTGTAACCTAATAGAAATTCTCTGGAAAGTTTTTTTTTTCTCTTTTTCCCTCAAAGGTCAAAAGGTCAAAGATAAGTGAAAGTGCTGAACTAACTTTTTCCTCCATATCTCGGAAGTGGCTCAAGTTACCTTGAAACTTAGTACATATTATGCATGTTCTACCTGAAAGTAATTATCTTATGAATTTTAGGGTCAAGGGCCAGATGAAAATGATAACAATTTACTATTCAATTCAGAAATCGAACTTTTTCTCCACACCTGTACCTTGAAAATTACTCAATGCCTAAATGTATGAATGGGTCAAAGTCAAGTTAAAGTCCTTAAATCCCTAGATACATGCTCTCCTATTCATCCAATTAAACCTACGTCAAGGAAGGTGAACATTCAACACATTTGTGACAAACTTGTCATTCCAATATTTTGCCAATTTGTGAAAATGTAATCACACAGTGTCCACATGTACTATCTAGACCTATTGGGAAAATCATGCATTATGGCGGAGGCATACCAGTCGCCAAAGCGACATTTCTAGTTTTGTCCATAAATTTGCTGTTGTTGTTTGCATGTGACACGAATATGTTGCTTGTGTATGCCAGGTCACGGTAGTCTCAGCTCATAGGATTTTTCTACCATTGGGAATTAAAAAAAAGGATGATTTGGATAGATAAATGTGATCAAAATAAAGATACAGTTGAACCTCTCTTATCCGGCCTCCCTTTATCCGGATCTCTCTATTATACGGACGCAATCTCGCCGTGAATTTTTTTAAAAAAATAATTACGGGAGGAAAGGGGGATTCCCAACTCCTTGAGAACTCCTATACACAAACACACATGAATTACATATTACTTCCAACATGATTAACATACATTACATCAAATTTCCTTCCAAATTGCTTACCTACAGACATTTTAACATCCCCAAACATCCCCAAATGTAACAATGAAAAGGTTCCAGTATACACATTACAACATGTGGTACTACAATGGGCTACATCAGTACTTGTGTATGTATATGTACATGTATAAAGCATTGAGTCTCCCGTATCCGGCCAGATCCCTTATCCGGATGAGTCCCGGTCCCGACTTGTCTGGATACGAGAGGTTCAACTGTACTTCTGTTTTCTCCCCTGGACAGGTTCCGTCTGGTCCCGTATGGCAATCATTCCCATCTTGAGTCTTTGACGGACAAATCCAAGCAGCTTCCCCTCCATGGATCCGGTGGATTCCGATTCTTCTGGGACACAAAGTGAGTCAGCCACGAAATCTTCTGCAAGATACACTCCCAAAAAGTCGTCCTTCAGCAAATAAAATTGCTTCAGCATAGTCAAGAAGAAGCAGAAAGGGTCCCGGCTTACATTGTGTTGCAATATCTGGTCGAGTGTTGGTAGTTGTTTGAGTCGGAGTGATTCTATTGGTTCTCAGACCCTGATAAACTTGGTTGACTGTACACACTTCTCAAGTGGGCCATAGATGTGTAATAAATGTGTCTTGTGATGTCCCGGTTTGTCTCATTTTGTGCTTGTATATTTGTTCTGAATTTGGTGTAATGGAACCTCATTGGTAACAGTCTTGATATTTAAAGATAATATAAAGTTTTGGTATTACCTCAAAATTTTCCCTAAATTTCCTTGTCTTAGTTTGTGTTTACTCGCCCCAAAGTGCTCTCATGTCTTAGTAATCATGCAAGAATGGTTTCGTACCAGAGCCGCCGCCGTACGGCGGCGAGGTATAGTAGTACACGTATTGTACGAAACCATTATTGCATGATAACTGCGACCAGCAGCGTGCAGCCCCATACGCATACTGAGTAGCTAACTGCGACCAGCAGCCCCATACGCATAGCTAAATGGGGCTTCGCATTGTAGCTTACAGGATCATGACAGATTTAGTATCGCGGGTAAATATCAACTTAAAATCTAAAAAATTCTTCAATTTGAAGACTTACCAATTAAGTTGAAGTCTTGAAAACAGGCGTCGGGCAACGTTTGGTTCTGCCAAATAGTCCCTTTCTGTTCGAATTGATGACTGAATGTGACTCGGTCGAGAGGACCTTGGGAGAGCTACACTGAATTGACGGCCAGCGCATGCGCACACAAACATCTTATCCGTTCGTGGATTTGAAATTTGTTCGCATGTGATGTGTGCGTATGCGCTGGCTGTAGTAATCAGTGTATGTAGCTCTCCCAAGGTCCTCTCGACAGAGTCACATTCAGTCATCAATTCGAACAGAAAGGGACTATTGGCAGAACCAAACGTTGTTCGAAGCCTGTTTTCAATACTTCAACTTAATTGGTAAGTCTTCAAATTGAAGAATTTTGTGGATTTTAAGTTGATATTTACCCGCAATACTGCATCTGTCATGATCCTGAATGCTACAATGCGAAGCCCCATTACGCTATGCATATGGGGCTGCTGGTTGCAGTTAATTGCATGATTACTGAGAAATGAGAGCACTTTGGGGCGAGTAAGTCTCACAGTGTTAGTTATTTGAAAGGTACTTTAACCTGAAACACGGAAATTCAGGGAAACTTTTGAGGTACCAAAACTTTTTATTATCTGTAAGATTTCTCTCTTTTCAGAAATCAGTGTTATCTGTTTAATAAATCTTAGTTGTCTCTTAGGAAAAGGAAACGCTTTGAGAAGGAAAAAATTGAGTAACCTTCAGTTTCCGTGTGTACATGCAAACAAACACAAAAAGACAACAACAAAAAAGCAAGTTTAGTACTTTAACAGTAGAAGAAGTATGATCTTGCTTTAAATCCCTGAAATTTTTATGCACTGCTATTAGTTTGCCTGCATTTTTTGACATTTGACTCTCTGATGAATACTGACAGGTTTGATCATGCAATGGTAGCGTTCCTGGATTGCCTTCAACAGCTTGAAGAGGAGGTGGAGAGGGGGGACTCCAGCTTCTGCCTGCCGTACAAGATGGCCAACGGCAAGCTTGAAGACACCAGTACAGGCCAGACTTATTCCATCAAGTACGTACGGCGCTTTGTATATGCTGGTGGTGAAAGATAGGAGGTTACAGTGTGCTATCATTGAGTGTAGTGGTGACAGTGTGGTATTTTTGAGTGTGGTAAAGACAGTGTGGTATCATTGAGTGTGATGGCAACAGTGTGGTGTCGTTGAGTGTAGTGGTTGGAGTGTAATGGTAACAGTGTGGTATCATCGAGTGTGATGGTGGCAGCGTGGAATCATTGAAAGTGATGGTAGCGGTGTCGTATTATTGAGTGTGATAGCAATTGTGTGGCATCATTGAGTGTAATGGGAACAGTGTGGTATCATTTAGTGTGATAGTAACAGTGTGGTATTGTTGAGTGTGACGACAACAGTGTGGTATCATTGAGTGTGATGATAACAGTGTGGTATCATTGATTGTGATGGTAAGTGCGGTAGCATGGAATGTGATGGTATCAGAAACCCAGCTACCAGGTAAAAGGTGTTTTCAAAAAACATGTTGCGAATGTTTAAGGCAGTCAGTTGTGCTTTATGTATCATGGAGTTCAGAACACAATCAAAACATTCTTCATAAATATCAAAAATTGTTGAATTTCAAAGCATTTTTTGAAAAGCAGTTGAATAGATGGTAATGAATTCATCAGTTTTGATCTATAGACCAATATAAGATTTAGAAATTTGTTTAGTAGAGCGAAATCACCTTGACATCAGATCTTCAATCATTAGACATTGAACCATTCAAATAATACTATTTTCCCCAAGTTTGAAGGTGGATCTCTATCACTACAGTGCCATTGAAATTGAAATGTGTATCACATGTCAAACATGAAATCATATGAGGTCATGAAATCTTCATTTTGTTGTTATACATTAACTACAAGAAAAATAGATTTCACTCTAAAATTATCAAACCGAGGTTGGAAATTTACTTATTCAGTTGTAGTCATCAGTTGAGCAGAATATTGACCAAGATCCAAGAGTGAATTCCTTTGAAACAGTTTTATGTGAATTTAGTGTCTTTCCTGTCTTTGTTCACTTTCTGTAGCTCTGTCTTTATCTCCTTGTCTATTTATCTCAAAGAGATTTTTTTCTCCCCACCACTAGAGGGCGGACTCTACAATGGAGTCATTGATTTCATGGGGGCCGCCATTGTTCCACTTAACAATGGCGGACTTTGCGTACTATGCATACATTTCTACAGCGCGTATTACGCGAACTTCTGAACTTTTACGCGAGTACGCACTTGATTTTGGCTGCTCCTCGGTTGCTCGTTTGCTAGCGTGTTAGCACGAGGGGTGAGCCTACCGTTGTACCGCCTCGTTGTCATCCAATGCTCCCCTTGCGCTCACAAAACAGTAGTACAGGGCGTATGAAGACTCCGCACCCTAGCAGTCACTGAGGAAAATCTCTTTGATTTATCTCCATCTGTATTAATCTGTCTCTCACTGTAACACATTAATCTCTTGATCATGTTATATTAAAATCACTCTTGTTTTTCTGTACTCCAGAATCCAGTTCAACTCAGAGGAGCAGTGGACGAAGGCGCTCAAATTCATGCTGACCAACCTGAAGTGGGCTCTGGCGTGGGTCTCCTCCCAGTTCAACAAATGAAGGCGCTCTTCAGCTTTAGACCACGTGTTTCAAGCTTCCGATGAATGAAGCTGTCCGCAAAAACCAACTGCACGTGGAATGCGGTTGACCAGCAGTTGTCTTATGTTTCTGTTACCCAACAAGCTCTTCCTATTTGCCGAGTCGAATTTCGCTCGCGTCGAATGAAATCAGGCCTCACATGCTCAACAGGATAACGTTCACTTGCAAATCTCTGACTGTTCTCATCCACTCTGCGACAGATGTCACAAAGTTGCACGTGGTGCGGTACAGTGGTAGACACTGTTGTTCCTTCGCAGCAACAAAGTGCTGATGATGTGGTAGTAGAAATCTAGTAGTAGCATCCTCGGCATGTTAATTTCTTGAGTATCAAGAGACATGTTCAATCACGTTCACAACAGCACAAGTACACTGACAGTACCAGGTTTTGTCACCTGATATTGCACCCACAGTTGTAACAGCCAGTCAGCTATGAGTATCTGTAATATGGTGTACTGTCATTAATAACTCTTTATGTGCCATGGTGTGAACCCCCATGTGCCACATCATTCTGAGACTGCAACATAGGTTTACTTTGAGAAAACATTCATTTTTATTACAAGGGGAAAATATTTTCATGTAAACAAATAGTATACATGGCAAATGATAGGTGTTTGTTTGCTTTTTGGTGCTGTTAATGGATAAGATTGTTGTACTCTTTTACAATTCTGCAAACTGAAATTCCAAAGATTTATGTTGCATATGGAATTATTATTTGAGAAAGTACATTTTCAAGCACATAACGAAGTGGGCATGCTCTGCACGCATCAGCCACAAAATCTGCACTGTGTGTACCATGTTCTTGGTGGCTATACTGCAAAAATTATCATCACTGAAAATTCAAATATGCTCTCTCAAAGTACAGCTGTCATTTAAAGAATTCAAATTATATACATGTATATCAGGCGACTGATTTTGTTGTCAAGAACAAATGGAACGTTCTATCCGTAGGACATGAAATTATGTAACCTTGATCAATGGCATTTGAAGCTTTGAGGAAGTTGCATTTTGTACATTAATTCTTACTTTCAGTGGCCATCATCTATGTAGTGTAATGTGAATACTGAATACAGATACATTCTTTCTCCGTAAATGTAAATCCAATAAGCCCGTTCGGATTTAGCTCACGAGCACATGGGTACAATTAACCTTTCTTCTTTCTCAGTTGATTAGGCACTGCACTAGTTTTCAAGCGACAGAAGGCATAAGTTTGACTCGCGGAATTCATCAGTCACGTTCAAACCAGGGATGAACTTGCGTAGACCAGGTGACCAGAATGATCCTTCAATTAGCACTTTGGAAAGCATCCATTTCATTATTTGCACTGAATGCATCAACAATCTTTTTCAAATGATTTTGTCAGATATCGTGTTTGCTGTCATGTGGATGTGCTGGCAAGCACCACTTACAAGAATCACTCGAATAATGATTACATCAAAGATGCTTATCTCAGTAATTTCAAAACCAACATGCTCTGCTGGTACAGATGACCTTTTTCTGCTCATGCTCAAAGTGGAACCCTGAACTGGCTTATTCAAATGATCTTGTCTGCCTGATGAAGCAAAGCTTGTTATACATGTGAACATGCACTGTCAATGTCCTATAAAAGCAGAAATTTTTATGCATATAATTTTTCAAGCCAGGCCAGGTAAAGACAAATGTCTCATGTTGTGATTTCGCAATTGAGTAGGAACTTCAAACAGTTCACTGCTTCCACAGCAGTAATGTTTGTTTTGGCAGCACATGCTATGGTGAAAGGTAACTGGTACAGGGACTAATTGATGTAAAGAAAACTACATGTACAACCATGTAACAGTACAGTAATAACCCTACAACATGCCTGCCTTGAGATCAAAGAAACAATACATTCGCATATTTTTTTAACAAGCGAAAATTTGGCAGGCTTTCATTTTTTCACTTTCATGTTGCGAGGAATGTGCAAAAAATTTCCACTTTTACAGTATATCATGAATATACACGTGTAAGTAAATCGACAATACATGCACTGTACCATTTTTCATGTCAAGCCAAGTGCTTGGACAGACTACCCACTCCTCAGATATTCTGCATCCAAATTGAGCAATTTTCGCACCTGTACAAAGTGATATGTAAATTGCATGTATTTTAAGTGCAATAAAAAGATCATTTAGACTGCACTACAAATGTTATGGGCCCAGTTCATCAATCCGTGTTCTTGTGTTGTAAGCTGGAGAAAGTGGTGTGGATTTTTGTTTTGTTTTTCCAAGCGGCAGTGTATAATGAATGGTACTCAGTTTGCTTCCAGCTGCTGAGTTCACGTTTCATGTTGATGCACATTTCATCATAAGCGAAGAAGGTTCCTGTACTATATGCATGGGCAGAGCACAAGTGTATGTGTATATGTGCTATATGTACAGTATATGTGCATACATATGTATATATGTATGTGTATATGTGGCCGCTATAGACAGGTAATCCAACTTTGTGTGCATTGCTTACATGTACATGTATCATCGTTGTATCCTTACATGTACATGAATGTGTGTACGTATGCACACACCGTGTGTTTCATGCATTAACCATGCCGGTGTTTATGATTGTTGCACAGTGTGTTTTGTCGTGAAGAAAGCTGAACACTAGTGCATTATTATGACAGAATGAGGGATGAATGCAGCGGTGGCGATCACTGAACGTTACCCGCACGGCTATAAAGCAGAAAAACATGCTGAATTATCGGCTCTGCTACGGCTCCATTGGGTTTTTGGCCGCTATAGGCAGGTTAAAATCTACCGCGGGAAACAAAATTTGTGGCCGCTGGCCGCGTAAGACAGGTGGCCGCTATACACAGGGTCTTTAACAGGGCTTTTCTCTCGGGGGGATTTTTCAGTGGCCGCTATAGACAGGTGGTCGCTATAGACAGGTGACCGCTAAGGCAGGTTTGACTGTATATATGTACACGTATATATATATATATATATTATATATCGTCGCTGGGGTGACATGACCTTGTATCTGCAATTTTGGTGAAAATGACTTTTTTGCATTTATGGTCAAATAATCGGTCCTGTCCAAATCGTCTTACCCCAAAAATGAAGCCACCATGGCACGTCAAAGGAACAGCTGTCCCATTCGGTATAGTGCTTTGGCCGCCATGTTTTTTGGCTCTCCTGTACATTTGACATTTTGTAGATACGAGGTCTTGTCGCCCCTGCGACGATATATATATATATATATATATATATATATACATATATAAAACAAACTATAAGATGCCCCTTCATTTTTTGGGGAAAAGGAAAATTTCAAAATGAATACAATATGAATTAAGAATATACATTTATATGGATATAAAACATGTTATTGCCTCAAACTGTTTCCTTTTTTTTTCTTGTAGAGTTTATTTCATCCTATACACTCTTTCTCAATAGCATGAAAACTGCATGTATATACAAAAGTGGTATACATTACAATATTCTGATAGAGATGGCTTTCTCTGTCATGGCAAACAACTGCAGGTATGGCTCCATGGTCATGCATGAAATTTTTGTGCACACATAAACACATGAAGAAAAATCAATACCAAATCCTAAATATCCCATGACATCAGCCATAAATAAAGCCAATGAAAATGTTTGATTTTCATGAAAAAAAAAAGAAGAAAGAGCAAAGTTACTCTGTTTTAACCTGTGAGCACAATGTTGCATACATGTAATGCAGATCTGCTTAATTCTTTTTCACATCTTTACATACATTTGTAGCTTACGTATCACAGTTGGGGGGGGGGGGGGGAGGGAGGGGAATGAAAGATATATACACCTTTCACCAAATTCTTCTGGCTGAGCACCCAAAATAAACATTTAGAACATGAGCCCATTTCCTGCCTCTATAAAAAGATAATTATAAAGATAATAACATAAATAAATAAATACATGTAAATAAATACATGTGAATGTATTGAAGTTTCAGCAATGGAAACAAATTAATGAAATACCTATTCCTGATCAACCTCTGAGTATCATTTTGGCATTTCACTGCAAAAAGAACAATGAAAAGAAAAGGAGTATGTCTGTTTTTTCTTCATAAACATTAAATGAAACCATTGCAAGCGTCTATGTCATTGAAGTTCAGAGAGCAAAAATAGAAGATCATAATGTGTCATACTCCATTCTAACAATACATGTACATTTTACTCAAAATAATGTGTATAATGAATGTCCAATTAACTGATTGCCGAGATTCACTCCTCTAATTTTTGATGTACAGCACCTTCATCAAATTTCAGTCTCACATATGACAAAACAAGTTATGCATTTACTTAGTGTGCCAATGCTAGTCCTTTGAAATTCATGTACAACATTATAGTCACCTAGGCCACATGATTTTACGCACACATTACAAGATACATCAGTGGTCAAACAGAACAATCTCTATGAGTATCTGGCTGCAAAGCACACATCTTACACCTGGATACAACAAAGAAATCTCTATTGAATCATTCAATTCTCACTGTCAAAAACCTAGTTGAGTAACTCTGATGAACAGTGGCATACACTGTACTCCAGTCATGTTAGTGGCACACAACACAATGATCAAGCAGAGAGGCTATCAAGGTTGGACCACAAGTCTCCATTGACCCTAGCACTGAAAATTTGAAGAAGAATGTAATCACTGTCACAGTGTCTTGCTTTTAACAAGTCAATACACACATTTACAGATTGAAAAACACAAAAGTTGTAACCTCCACAAACTTCTTCATAATTTCAAGCTTTATTAAGTATTAACGTCCTGCATCTCAGAAAATTATCCCCCTCAAAAAAGAAAAGAAAAAGAAAAAGAAAGAACTAACCCTCTTCTCCACTGACAGCAATTACAAAAATCATATCAGTATCATATCAAATTCAGTATGCCTTCTCATTTCAATATTGCAATCTACAGAGGTAGTTTGCTATTCACGGTTGACAAGTATACCTATCAAATCGATACTCCATGGTACGGCATGCTGTTTTTTCAAGCAACTTACTATAAGCTAACATGCACGAGTCTCCTACACTGATTACATCTACAGAACTCCCTAGACTAACCACATAATTAAAGGTACGTGCCATTATTCTGGCCTAAAAATTACATTTTGCGAAGTACAAAATTAAAACAGATGTTGCTGTACTGCTCTGGCTCCGAGGGTACCCTCTCTGCATGTGTATGTGCACAGACATTTGTGAAATTGTGGAATTACAATGCAATCTCAAGTGTGTGATTGAGATACATGAATCTGTATTTATACATGTACATGTAATTCAAAATACATGTATGTCATTACATGTTAAATACCTATACACTGCATCGCTTTAAGTATCCAATTGACATATCAAGTCATTTTCATTTCTTGATAATTCATACATTCTGATTAATAGGTCAGATGCAGTGTATTCTACAGTCTTCAGGGATGGTTTCGAATGAAGACAGATGATACCATGGTGTTTCACAGACAGAAGACACGAAAGATGAAAATATCATCCAAAAAACTGGAAGCAATGACACAATGTGCACTTCATAAGTCACTGCTCATTTAGTGTTTCCTTCAAATTTCATAGATTCCCAGCTTTGTTCTCTGTGATCTGTCATATTCATTACATAATCCTAAATCCCCCCCCCCCCCAATAAAAAAAAAAGAGAGAGAGAGAGAGAGAAAAGAAGAGGATGGACTTACTGATGTCTCCATCATAAACACAACTTTGAATGAAGTATCACATATACCATAATCTCAATTCCATGCATTTCAACTGCTTCAATCTTGCAGCTGAAACAGTCAAAATTTGAAAACCATACTCATTGATTCCAGGGTCACTCATAACTTTGTACAGGCTTGGAAATCATGAGCCGCGCATTGAGCATACACTGGGGGTTTCATCTTATCACACTGCAATAGCCACTTTGCCAAGCTGATGCATTCCTCTCTGCCTGCATACTCTGATAAATAAAGAAGTAGTTATGCACACATAAATGAAAGTGTGGTCTGAGACCTATGGTTAAAGCAAACACATCGCATGCCTTGAACATCTTCACAAAGCTTAAAGGCTTTCTTAAAACAGGTGATTAGCTATAACAAGAAGTAAAGACCTACTTTTGATATACCACAATCTCATCGCCATGTGCGCGGACTGTCACAAAACTGGATTTCAGTGCCTCCTTCCTCCTCCTCCTCCTCTCTGCTCCTCTAATCTCCTGGATGGACTATTCAAGTTTCTTGGAAGCCAGCAACATACTGTAAAAGTGGAAATTTCCGTGGTGTGGAAATTTTTGCGCATTTTGCACAACCAGAAGCTAGCGCAAAAATAAAAGCACACAAATATTTTTGCATGACATACATGTATGTTCCAGAAATTAATGTCCTGATTCCGCAGAATTAAAAACAGGCAAAGTTCATCTCACCTGGCCAAGTGCAAAAAAATAACTCGCACAAAAATATCCACTTTTACAGTAATTAATATAGAACTCACTGCACCTTGCAAATGGAAAATAGAATAAACTTGTCAATTCCAGGATCGGCTGTGATTCTCTATAGACTTTTTAAAAAATTCACAAAACCCTTTGTCAAAAGCACCTGTCACTTTCAGGCTTATGTCAAGAATAAAGTCGCATGATTGTAAATCATAATCCATATTGTAACTTGAAAAAAAAAAAAAAAGTTTCATGCCAGACAAGTAACCAGAAACCAGTTGCCTTTGGCACACTTGCAACAGTACACATTGATTTACTTGCACATGGTCACACCTGGCTAAACTGCAATGTAACTGACACTGAAGAGTTGTAAGAAGGCCTACTGGTCCTCTGGATGGATGGAAGTGATGAGAGCCTCGTCCATCAGCTCATCATCAATGCGACAGGGACTCCTGGAGACGCTGTCAGAGCCGAGGCTCTTCACTGATGCAGGCGACTTGCCGATGCCCAGGGGGGACTGTGCAATCTGGCCGAGGGGAGAGTGAGCCACAGCACTCCTGGGTGAGGTAGATCCAGCCTCAGTCTGGGTGTTACTGTTCCTACTCTCTGGCCGCGGAGATCTCTGGGCCTTCTGATGGTGGGTCCGCGGAGATTGCGGCATGTCTATCACCATTCCAAACTCCTCCTCGCTGTCCACTGGGCTGTATGGTGATGCTGCCTGCCGTGCCTTCTTGGTCACCGGCTGCTGAAGGTTTATTGGTGTGGATGACCGCTTAGTCGCCTTGGGACTCGGAGCACCGCTGGGGCTGGTCACACCACATGTGGATATCTGCTGTGGGCTTGGAGCTTTGGGGGAAATGGGGCCAAGGGGTTTGGGAGAAGGTGCAGACTTCATCACAGGCTTTGGACTTGGTACAGACATGACAGTAGGATTCCTTGGGCTGGGAACCATGGCAGGACTGGGCACTTTGAAGTCGATCCCTGGCTGTTTGGATACGGTGCTACTCTTGCTCATTTCCTCAGTGGTGTCCTTTTCTGGCAATTTACTGTCACTGCTTGTACTACTAGTTCTGGGGTCCACCTTCCTGATGTCTTCAGTTTTTAGCTTGTCTTTGTCTGTGCTCTTCGTTTCCTGAGAAATGTTTTTGTTCTGCTGGGGTTGTGTTGTAAATGTCTTGCGAGTTACTTCTGCTGTCTGCTTCCCCTCACGACCACTGTTCTCACTAGCATCTTTGGCATCCTTGGAGAGGTTTCGCATAACCCCTGGTTTAGACGTCTTGACAGGGTCTCCCTCTTTCTCCTTGCTAACTCCTGCAACCTCTCTTTTCATCCGCGGGTCTAAGGGTTTGGATTCTTGTTTTTTAACGGAGAAAGTTTGAGTCTTATTTTTCTGAGCCTCTGATGATGTTAGCTTACCATCTCCTTGAATGCTGCTCTGCTGAGATTGCGGACCAGGCTCTTTTGCCATAGTTGGTTTGGGTTTCTGCAGTGGCCCTTGGTCCTGTTTGACCAATTTGGTCCCTGTCAGGGGTTTGGACTCGGTTTTGGACATGTCAGGAGAAGATTTGTGTAAGACTAAGGAGGTCTTTCTGGCAAGCTCACTTGGCTTGCTTGTTGAGGGTGTTTGGGATTTGACTGACGGGGATTGCATTCTTGGTTGGGAAGAGGACGTTTGTAACTTGACACCTGTGGTTGAAGGAGGGGTCTGCCCGACTGTCAAGACTGATGTCTGCATCATTTCTGGTGTAACTGCCAACTGGACCTTTGTGACTTTCTGCTGCCCTCTCTCTGCAGACTGGTAAGTTGACTGCACATGACTGAGGATGATAGGTTTACTCCGTGAAATGGGCGATGTGCCAGGTCTGGCTGCCGATTTCACTGGACTTGTTGTTGCACTTGATGTGGGGATGCTACTTGTACTCAGTGGTGAAGGCTTGCTCTGCTTCACCGAGATACTCTTTCCTGTAGGACTACTCGCCCTCTTCTGACTACCAAGAGGGGGTGTGCTGACTTTTGGAGGTCTCGACTGAGAGGGATGCTTGGGGGATGACTTACTCTTTACAACACCAGGAGTCTGAGCTGATGGGGAAGAAATCAAGCCACTGGGTCTAGAAAGTGGTGAGGGGGATGGTTGTCGAGTTGGTAATGGGGGCCCTGACACTACTGGTCCTTTTGATACCTGAGGTTTTGCACTCTCTGACTTTGCCACAGAAAATGTCATGTCAGTTAATTTCTTCTCCTTTGCAGGTGTATCCGTATCCATCTTGCCATTCCCTCCACTCTTGCTAGGCTTTGCACTCTCCGTCTTTTCATTTCCACTGATTTCAGGAGTGGATGTTTTTGTGTCTTTCCCAGAGTCTGGCTTCTCTTTTTCCTCTCCCCCAGCACCTTCTCCTAATCCTGATGGGGCAGATCCAAGGGCACTGAATAGACCAACCCTCTCCACCCGCTCAGCCTTTTCACTTTTTTCCACCTTGTCAACCTTTTCAACACTTTCCTTCTCTGCATTTTCTTTAATCTTGTTGATGATGCCCATGAGGGACTCTTTTCGGCCAACACGCATGCGCGGTTTGGGTGTGGTGACTTTCCCAGAGCTGGGACCAGCACTTGTTGGTGTGCTAGCAGACAACGGGGTGGTAGGAGAGGTTAAAGATGGAGTTGCCGTTTTGATACTTGCTGGTATTTCTAATGGTGGCGGCTTATTAGATGTAGTTGTCGAAGATTTGGACACTGCCACAGTTGTTTTTGTAGGTGTCTGAGGAGCTGATTGTGACAGAGCAGCAGCAGAAGAAGTTGGTGGTATGCTTGTGGTAGCAAGAGTAGAGCTTGAAGTTGTGCTCACACTCACGACAGTCACAGGTTTACAAGCAGTGGTTGTCACTGTATTGGGTGATGTGGTCACAGTGGTACTGATGGGGGAGGCCGTTGGCACGGTTTGTGCAGCTGATGGTGTTACAGTCAGGGGAGTAGTATCTGATGTAGTTGGTACTGGAGTGCTACTGTAACTCGAAGTGCTGGGTATAACTGATGCAGTAGACATAGAAGAAGTAGTTGATGTGGTAGACGTGGTATTGACAGCAGTAGTGATTGTGGCACTGCTATACAAAGATGTACTGCTTGCTATAGATGGGGTTGAGTTAGAAGCAGAAGAAGTTGATGTGGTACCCTGACTGCTAGGAACTTTGCTTGCACTTGAAGATGTAGGAGCTGCTGGGGGCTTTACATTTACTACAGATGGCTGCGGCTTTGGGGTACTACTCGTAGAAGTCTTTGGTACTGGACTTGGTGACCTGTCCAGTTTTACTTGGGACTGCCCCGACTTTGCACTTCCCAAACTGGAAGGGAGTAAACCACGGTTACTGACCTGAGCTGCAGCTGCACTTGCTTTTGACCCATACGTTGACGTTGACATGGACTTCGACAGAATATTTGGTCCTTGTCTCCTTACACCTTGTCCCACAGCTAGTGGAGATTTGCTCACTGTGGACAGTGATTTACCGAATGGCGGCTTTGCACCGTCTGGTTTCCTGCCTGTGGGACTCACTGTCGTAATGCGCTGCCCTGACTGAAGAATCTTCTTTGGTGAGGCAAGCTTGGGGGAATCCCCCTTCCCCCACATGGGCCTCTTTGGTGAGGACAACAAAGGGCTCTTTGCATTTGGAGATGGTGAAGTGGCAGGTTTGGGGGCCGAGGGCATCTTGGAGCCTGGCAGCTGCTTACTCTCAGATGCCTGCTTACTTAACTTTGGAATACGGGGTAGAGATGAAATGTTTGTCTTGGGGAAGAAACCAGCAATTGGAGATCTCGGCACTGAACTAGCACGTTGCGAAGAATCGAGGGACCTTGCTTTCTTGGCAAGTTCTGCCTTGGCCTTGGATACATTAGACATGGGTGAACTCTTGCCCATTGAATATGGCTTCACAGATGGGGGCTCTGACTTTGTTGCTGCAACATCATGAGTACCCTTAGACTGAACATCCTGTGACAGCCCCTTGCTGGTCTGGTCATCAACAACTTGCACCTTTGACACATCCTTCAAAATTCTAGGACCTTCCTCTTTGATGGGCTTCACTTCTCTTTCTATTTCAGTTTTCAAGGCAGATGGGTCTGGTTTGATGGATTTCATAACTGGCTCGGCTCTTTCTGGCTGCTCCACTTTTACTTCTGATTTGACTTCTGCTTTGCTGTCAGGTTTCTCCTCTTTCACTTCCCTCAGTCCCGGAGTTGGCGATGGAGTTGCAGAGTCACCACTTGTCACTGGCCTGATCTTTATCTTCGGAGGGGCTGGACCAGAGTCTTTGGCTTTTGACTTTTGCTCCTTCTCAGGCTTGTGGCGGATTGTCTTGAAGGTCATCTTCAAGGGTTGCTCTATGTTGACAGCCATTGTTACGCTGGAATAGTTGCCATGATCTTGGCAAGGCTCTGGAGACGATTCACTGCTGTATGTTTCAGGTAATTTCTTCTTCTGTCGACCCCGCTTTTTGGGTTTAGGCGCATCAGAATCAGAAAAACCACTCCCATCTCTAGCACCTCTCCGAGACCTCTTCTTTGAACCCCTGCGGACACCCTCACTCTGCAAAGATGGTCCAGATTCTGTAAAACTCTTGGTAAAATTCTTTGGCTTTCCTTTTGACACAGGCATTCGAGGACGGGCGGCAGGAAGCGATTGAGACAGATTGGTCACACCTTGCATCCTACTGAGTGGAGCTGGTTTCCCACCCAGAGACGAGCTACCTGTGGCCATATCGAGGCTGAGACTCTTGGTAAGGTTGGACACACTGAGATCCAGGACGCCACCGGTCATCTTGGCCATATCGGTTCTAGTTTCAAGACCAGCCTGTATGGCTGTTGACAGAGGGCCCGGGGTGAGGGCAGACAATGACACAGGGGGAGGCAGGTCGGTGGTCGTACGGTGCTGTTCATCAAACTCACTCCCCGTAGGAATTCCCATGCGAGTTATTGCTGTGTGCACGCTTGGCAAGCTGCCAAACTCATCGTCATTATCAAACACTTCCGTATTCTTCAGCAGATCTTCATTGATGTCGATGCTGTCAAGACTATACTGGGAGCGGCAGCTAGCACGCCTTCCAGTTTCTGGAGAAATGGTGGACCTTGGGGGATCAGGGAGGAGATCCTCTGCAAAGAGATTCTTTGACTGGTGAGAAAAGATATCAGAATCTACACTTCTATGCAGCGGCTCCGCTTTAATCACAGCAGGTATGTCTTCAACAGAAGAGTGTTCTGGCGTACTCAGAGTACTGTGAGACATGGCCTTTGGCGGAGCAAATGTTGGCGTGGTTGGTACGCTGGGAATGCTTGGCGTCTTGGGACTTTGGCGTGCACCAACACTTGACTGTGAACTGGTGCTATCCAAACGAGGAGGGCGCCCTCTTTTGGGCTTAGCAGCAGGTTGAATTGGATGGTCAATCTCTGACAACAAGGCCGACAGCTCCCCGGTTTGAGGCACAGATCTAGGTGGGTCCATCACCTGGCTTAACTTTTGCATTTCTGATAGTCTGTGTTGCATCTGCATCCGATGAGCCATATCGTCATCGTGATCATCTTCGCTTGCTTGTCTTTTGGGTGACTTATCGACACTGACAGACCGCACACGCTTCAGTTTCTTGGGCCCCCTACCCGATTGGCCCAACGGCTGTGCAATGGCGGCCACTGGTGTCAGAGTATTGTGTTCTTGCAGCAGATTCATCAGCATGGGGTTCTTGTGCGGCCTCGGGCCAGATGGCAGAGGTGGAGAGGAGATCGGCGATGGTGATGGTGGAGGGATCGCGACTGGTGCAGTGCTGTTGGCAACTCCTGCGGCGTGCTGCAGGAGACTGGCCAGCATGGGGTTCTGGGCCACTTTGGTAGGCTTGTCCCCCAAGAACTCAAAGGCCTCACCATGGGGCAGGATTGCCGACAAGGTAGTCGTCAGGTCGCTGAGGATGCTGTGAGAGTGGAGCTGGTGGGATGATGAGGACTGGTGCGGACGGTGGCTGCCAAAATAGGAACCTCCATGACTGCCTCCAACGCCACCATGACGATGCAGGCTACTGACATGGTCAAACACAGAGCCACCGGAAGGACCAGAAGAGGGTGCGGGTGACTGACTCACCTACAAATTACAGGAAAGTAAAGTTGAATGGCTGATTAATCAGGGCCAAAAATTCTGAACACTAGACATATTTTGTATAAAAACCAAAGTGCATGTCATACAGAAATACCTACTGGATGAGATTTTCTCAATATTTGGTCTTAACTATATTTGTTCTTAAAGGCATAATTTACCATTTGCAGATGAGACAAAATCCTAGCAATAAAATAGTTCTAGAATGTGAATTAGGGATAGAAACAATCTCTATAAAAATTTGAATCAGTAAAATCGATGCTAAGTATTGTTAAATATACAAAATGTGAACAATAGTTTTAATAAAAATGTTTCCAGACTAATAGTTACGGTTTAACCCTAATCCCACCGGGTTTTTTGAGGGACTTGAAACCACCCCCCCCCCCCCCTCTTCAGATCTCGGTCGTGGATTGTGCGATCCTGCACTAAGGTAGAGGCCAATATAATCTACAAGACTGTATAGTTAGATTTTTCACATTTTGATTTATGATTTTATATCAATTAATTCACGCTAATTTATGCCTATAAATCAAAAAATGAAGCTCCAAGACTTCTAATTTTTGGTGAACATATTCTTTTCAATATCCTCAACAATAATATTGAAGCAAAAATTCGGCTTCATGATTATATCTTATGTATTTTATTGTTTATTGAATTTCTTATGTATTTCTTTGTTTCTGTTGGGGTTTTTTCGTCAAAATTTGTCGCAGAAACTTTTTAAAGCATAATCAGCCTAAAATAAATCATTATCAGCCAATGAAAGTAAAAGTACTTTAAATATTTTTATATGAATTAATTGCAAAAACACAATGTACATTGGATTTGTACACAAAATCATGTTTTTGAGCAATTTTCTAGTCGAATTTTTTTCAAAGGGGCGTGGCTTCAAAACGGTATGCCCAGGAGCGACAAATTTGGTCTCAAAAGTTGTGCGATACTTGAAAGAAAAAAGTCATAACATGTCGCGGCGAGAGCATCACGCGTTGTGGAATAATCACATGAAACGTTGAGGGGGGGCCAAAATGCCACCTCAAAGATCCACAGCTAACAGACAGAAAGAAGACAGGAAATACTATCAACAAATATCAAATATATGTTCCAAAAAGATTGATTTCAGAGTTGGGCAATTCTCATATTCCCAAATTTCTCTTGGTGCTCCCATTTTGGAAGTGTCCCCCTACCGGTTTTGTGAGTTGGTTGGTCTCCAGCCACTGCTCCGCCTTCTTCATCACGGCCCTCATCGTGATGGGTATCGAGAGGCACTTCTGGAGCACCTTGGTGGCGTACTCGTCAGAGCAGAACGGCTCCTCGTTGGGCGGACAGTGCAGCTTGCATTTGACGGAGGAGTGATCCGTTAGGTCGAACTCCACTGCAGAGAGGCAAAAAAAAAAAAGAAAGATGTTTTCTTTATTCTCTGTGCACTTCAAGCTAAAACACAGTTTTCATAATGGCTCAAAATTCATCTTCCACCATTCGGAATTTGCTTGCTATACATCAAAAGGGTCTACCAAGAAGCTTGTCCTGGCTGATGCGATTTGCCCGGATAATGAGCTGTTATGAGAACAAAGGTATAAATACTGGAGAGCCAGCATGAATACCAACACAGTGTTGTTGACAGATTGCAAAGGATATTGAACAGTGCCACAGCTTTTTTGAGTCTCTTCAGTTACATGCAATAGGGAGAATTCAGCTTTCCACTCACCAACGGCCACGCCATCTTTCGCCGGGTGTTCAAAGGTGACAGTCAGCTTCTGGTGAGTGCAAGGTGCTACCTCAAAAAGCAGCGCCTTTGAGGAATCACCACCTGCGTGAGACAGAATATAAATGTAATATGGCTAATTACAGGTAGCAGCCCTTACTAGCAAAATATATATTAGTGATGATGTGAGGGGAGGCACCTGAGCAAACGTTACATTACACAAGGAGAGTCACACTGACTTTATACCATTTTGTATCCTGTACTTCCTGGGGACTCTGAAAGAAAACACTTCTCATGTCTAGTTCTCATGTCCGGTAAATTGACAGACGTGTTTATCGGTTTTCAGATAAATGGCATATGCACTCAACCCCTCCAAATACATCCCACCACCTCACCTGCACGATCTTTGCTCCGCACACAGCTTGCGATGAGTGTGTTGTACACAGCCTGCTGCCGCAGGGTTGTGATGATCTTCGTGACGTTGTTTGGCGACGTGAAGTTGATCTTGGAAAGGAGAGCACCTTGCATTTCACGGATGTCACTTGGGCTCACGGAGTCAATGATGTACGAGTGCTTCTGGTCGGGAAGATCCTAAACAGGACGACAAGTATCAATCAAATGATCAGCCACTGGCTTTTGTCATAATATAGGGTTTGCTCGATGTCCAACTTCATCTAAAACAGTCTGGCAAGTTTGACACAACTTTAATGTCACCTTCAGAACTCTTCTTTTTTCTTTTTTTTTTTCTTTTGGTTACAATTGTCTTTTATTACACAACAGGTTGATGGTATCTCAGATCACGGCACCTATTTCGAGCCCTGCGGGTAAATCTCTGATTGTTCATCTTTATCTAGTCCAAGAGATACGAGATGTCATATATTTCTTGTACAGAAAGATCTCACTCACTTGCATCACACTTCTGCCACAAACCTTCAAAGAAATAGGTAAAAGATGTATATTGTAAAGTATATGGTATTTTCATGTGTAGGCATCCTAATTCTAGCAAAAGATGCTTTCAAGGCTGCCTGGCTCTCATTGCTAATGCCACTTTTATGTGTTTTTGTGTTTTATTTTGCTGAATAAATGGCCTACCTTGGCCTCAATCAATCAAAAAGATACTAATACCTTGCACTTCATTATGCACAAAGACAATGAGAATCAGCATATGGTTTCACCCACTAGATTGATGTATAAAAGGCTGTCAACAATCACACATTAAAAATCAGCTGGGTTCAAGAGAGCAAGTAGGGACATCCGTTTTGTGTTCTATTAATCTTTAAAGACTCATGCAATGCAAATGGATGTTGACTTCTGTTGATTTATGATATCCTCGACATCGTTCATGCGACCAAATGAATATCTATGTCAAAATATTTCATAATAATTTGTCTCTTTTCTATAGATTACTTGAAAAGGCCCACACAAAACCTCCCAAGCCAAGAATCCATCGATGACGTCCTCTGTCAATCACTGCTAAAGCACTATTAATATGATTAACAACACTGGAATGCACCTTCTCCTAGACAGAGCATAACTTGAACATTTCCCATGCTACTATCATATTCAATTTTCCAATGACAAGAGACATTGCATGGAAAGATGCAAGTTTGGCTCAGTTAAGGAAAGGTGCACTCCAATGCACTTTATTAATCACAGTAGTACATCAGCAGTGATCGACCAAAGGTGTTATCGACAGAATCTTGGTGCAGAAGGGTTTGGGGCTTTTTTGTGCCTCATCTATTAAGTGAAAAAAAAAATAGTAAAGAATTATTATAAAATATATGACACACCTTTAGATATTCTTTTATCCACATACTGTAATTGATGATCACGGTACTACAAATTAATGCAAGTCAACGTACATTTGCATAGTACAAGTCATTAGATGGGCAAAAAAAAACCCAAAACAAAACAAAACAAAAAATCCCCAAATCAGTGACAATCTTATATTCTGTCATGCTATGATGAGATGCCCCACATTTTCAGGAAACATCCTGGACAATCATGGGGACTTGTCTGCTCCAGGTATAAAAAAAAAAATGACAATCTGACTCACCACATGGAACATATTCATCCTGCTATGTCTCCCGTCCTTGGCCTGGTTCTGAAGTAGGGTCACGGGGTCAAGGGTGAAGCGGCAGATGAGGGTGTTGAGGGCTGTGGCTGCCGAGAGGTCAGCATACTGCGTGGACACGCCTAATCGAGTAAATTGTCAAAACAGTTGTGTTTTTTTAAACAGCTCTTTCATATCATATTTTGTCATTAGGTTAAAAATGTCTTAAATTGCATTATCATCTTCAATATCAAAATGTCATGAACAATTACAGTTTATTTTCTTTACTTCCTATGGAGTACAGTTGAACCTCTCGTGTCCGGACAAGTCGGGACCAGGGCTCATCCATATAAGGGATTTGGCCGGATACGGGAGACTCAATGCTTTATACATGTACATATACATACACATGTACTGATGTAGCCCATTGTAGTACCACATGTAGTAATGTGTATACTGCAACCTTTTCATTGTTACATTTGGGGATGTTTCGGGATTTTGAAATGTCTGAAGGTAAGCAATTTGGAAGGAAATTTGATGCAATGTATGTTAATCATATTGGAAGTAATATGTAATTCATGTGTGTTTGGGTAGGAGTTCTCAAGGAGTTGGGAATCCCCCTTTCTTCCCGTAATTATTAAAAAAAATCACGGCGAGATTTCGTCCGGATAATAGAGAGATCCGGATAAAGGGAGGCCGGATAATAGAGGTTCAACTGTACTGCGGCAAGGCTGCCTGTAGACATGTCTGAATGTCTTTGTTTTCCACTGTTTTCATGAAGAAAAGCAATGAAGTGTCTCCTTGGGGTGAATCTTCGAGAGTAATTCACAAAATTTCCAAGCTATGCTTTCCTTGTGGATATCTCCTTTCCATATACAATTAAAAGTATAATTTTAAGGTTTGAATTTTCTTTAGTTTTTCTCCCTCTAACAAAGTTTTTCTCCCTCTAACAAATGAAATTTGTAAGATCGCAACTGCTGATCCGTAATCTAACAAACATGTCGGGGAAAAGGAAACCATGGGACTCGAACCTGTCATCTACTGCTTTCCGGGTAGCGGCACTACCACCAGACAGGTTCGAGTCCCATGGTTCCCTTTTCCAACATGTTTGTTAAATTACAGACTGAGGGAGACAAACTGAAGAAAATCAAAACCTCAACCTGTACCCTTCTACTTAATATTCTCTTGAAAATATAATTTTAGTTGCTTACTTGTTAATTTATCAAAATATAAAGACAAAAATACCATAATGACTCTATTATGTATCATTGAAATTTGTGTAATTTGAAATCTTTTTTTACTCATGTAAGTGTAATGTTTATTAGCTTGTTTTACTTTATATGGAAATGAATTATTTGAACTAAATTGATTGAAATGAATTCCCCTTGAAATACCCACCCTGGATGTTCTGGAGTTGCCTAATGAGAAACACAGACATTGGCATGGGCTGACTCAGCTTCAGGACAAATGTTGCCGGGATCATGATGCTGTTCTGATTGGTCAGGGGAAGTATGCTGAACATAACAGAAAAAAAAAGACAAAACATGGCCAAAAGCATTCAACGAGCAGAACCCTCCATCAATGCCACTGGAACAGTGAAGTGACTCAAGGATGACACTGAAATGTGCATGCATCCTTCAAAAAGTCCTGGATCTGGATCATGTTCTAGAACACCACCAAATACTGATCATCTTTTGCTTTTCTCACAACAAACATACAAGTACCCTGAAAATCTCATCAAATTCTCTTAAAGGACAAGTTCACCTTCATTAACATAAGGATTGAGAGAATGTAGCAATATTAGTAGAACACATCATTGAAAGTTTGAGGAAAATCGGACAATCCGTTCAAAGTTATGAATTTTTGAAGTTTTTGTGCAGTCACCGCTGGATGAGAAGACTACTGCAGTGTATGATGTCACATGCGTACAACAATATAAGGAAAATATAAAGAGAATTTCAGAAAATTTCATCTTTTGAAAAAAGTACAGATTCCCTTGACTCGTTACTGACATATGTTACGGGTAATATTATTCCCATTGCCTTTACAAAGAGGCAAGTCAAGTGCTCTTTTATTATGCGAAAAAAGTACTCATATGACATCACGAGCCTTAGTAGTCTCCTCATTCAGCAGTTCCAACACAAAAGTTTAAAAAATTCATAACTTTTGCATCGATCGTCCAATGTTCCTCAAACTTTCACTGATGTGTTCTGCTAATATTGCTGCATTCTCTTAATTCTTACGTTAATGAAGGTGAACTTGTCCTTTAACCTTTACAGTAATCATAGTAAAAGACAAACAAACACAGGCAAAAACAAACAGGTTTCATTAAAAGCTAGATCATATAATAAAGGCTTAAATTTTGATCAAATCACAAACCAACAATGCTCTACAAGAAGAAAATTTGCTTATCCTTGTTATTTGGCCCATTGAGTGGTTGGATTTCACATGCTCACCTTGTTATCTTGTTATCCATGGTCATCACTGTTGGGGCTGTCTGGATTTTCCGCTGAGTGCCGCTCTCTATCCCAACCGTCACAGAGAGGCCTAGGTCTTTTGGAAGTGGCTCTGAAAGACATAGTCCACATCATTCACAATGAAGTCCATCCAATGGATACAAATAAATTCTCTGAACAAAAGCATTTACTCCATGAGTAAGCATTGACCAGCAGCAGCACAAAATATTGTGAGCAACACCTGAAGTTGTTCTATAGAGAGTTTCGCATACAATGTAGGAAGTCCCCCCCCCCCCTCAAAAAAAAAAAAAAATTAAATAAATAATAATAATAAATAAATAAATAAATAAAATGAATAGTTAAATAACATGGATTCAGGACGTGCAAGAAAGATAGGTGAAACATTCAGAGAAACTGTGACCTAGGCAATCAATTTGAATTTATAAATCTAGATAGTTCTGAAAAGGGTTACGTGCTGCCCTCTCTTGTGGATACTGTACAATGATTTGTGACATCAGAGGAGTACAACAATCAAAAGGTACAAAAAGAAAATATCACACAATTAATTTTCCTTGAATGAGCACATGACCTATTATTCCTCATGAATGCTTGGAGAATTAAATTTGCCCTGACATACCTCAGCCACTAGATGATGAAATGTGCACTTTAAAGGTAATGATCAGTAGTAGCAGCAAAATGAAAATACGTCATCCGTGTTCAAAAGTAATTATTTTACATCAGCAGATGTAGTAATTTACACTCCTCCTGCCAAAGTAGTTAAATAACCAAGCGGCATCTTGCCAACTACTGATCTTCTGCTTAGAAGAAAGAGAAAGAGTACAAAGATCTGTAGGTCACTTCACCTTTGTTCGATAGTTTTGTGGTCTGCTTTTTTTCCACATCCAAGAGATCATAGGGTGAGACAAAGTACGTTAGACGCATAGGATGGCCTGATGAAACAAAATGATGAACACAGTGAGTAATGTATTTAATTGCTTCAAGAAAGAGTAGTAGTAGCTATCTAACATATATGCACAAATATTTCCATAAATTCAACAAGAAAGAGGATACGGCTCACAACGCACATCCTTCAAAACCTGTAGTCATGCCGTGAACCTCTCAGATTCCACACAACATTCTATTGTGTAGTCAATGCATCAACATGAAAAAGACCCATCATCTGGGTGGGAAAAAATGGAAAAAAGTAGCATTCTTCCAAGCAAGACTTATTTAAAATGACTTTTGTTGTGAGCTGCATGATTTTCAGGTCACATTCGACTTAAGGTTTTATTCCAATTTCCGTCCTCTGTAATAAAACATTTTCCTCGGCAATATGCAACATAACAGCATAATATCTCCCAAAAATGATATGGCCAAGGTTATACTGAATCAGACACAAAGATAAGTAAGTGTACTGTATGCAGTAAAACTGTAAATGGATTAACTGAATTACGAGCTAACAGCATACAAAGATTGCAGGGACTCACAATAAGCTATGCTTGAAGATGTAACAACTCTCTTTTCCATATAATGCGTGAACATTTATTTAATCAAATCAACATAATTCCACAGCTAAAAAAAAATTTCACATTCCCTTGCTCATACATCAATTGTTGACAGATGAGGCAAAGACAAGTAATCCTACTGGACTTCACTTTGTGTTAACATGCATGTCAAGTTTATAACAGGCGCTGGCACTCGAGGCATACTAAATTCTACACATACATCACAGTTTAGTCTACAAACTTACAATTAAATCTTATGTGTATTGTACCTTTATAGGGAAGTTTATTTGGACAACCAGAGGGCTTGTTAACTAGAAGGCAAGTTTTGAAATGCATTCAGTTTTTGTAGGTCAATGAACGAAACAGCTTGCTGCCATATCTTCTGAGAATATACAAAATGCATCCACAAATTTGAAAACAATGTCTTTATTAGTAAATCTGGTCACTTACACAATGCATGTGAAGGGGGGGGGGGTGATGAAAACAAAATGTCAACATGGACTCACCTCCTACTCTGGGGGTTAGGTAGCCTACCGGTCCCTTTGAAATGTGCATCAGAGGGCTGATCTCCGTTCTAATGGATGGTACGACATCAAACAAGACAAAATGCAACAAAGTATTACAAAGAATGCAGCACCATAAACTTCCTACATCAAAAGTTTTCAGTGTTTCCTGGCAGACTTGCTTGATTTTGATCAAAATATATAACTTATCTTTCTCCATATACACACATACATCAGGGCGCGATGCACACTTTTTTCTCCGGTAGCCTGAAATAAAAGCGAGCTGAACAAGCCACTACAGTGCACTCCCGTTTGCCCATGCAGAAACGATGTAAATGCTTGTTCCACTATGTATTTTCGAAAGCAATCCTCATTTCGTTATAACGGAGCACATTTCTTTTGTTTTTCTTTGTCAGTGGCACTCGGAAAAGACTTCGTTACAACAAACATTTCGCTATAACCGTGTTCGTTATAAGCGAATTTTGTACCATAGACTTTAATGGCAATAATTTTGGGACCAGAAGTTTTACTTCGTTATAGCAAAATTTTGTTATAACCGTGTTTGTTGTAACGGGAGTGCACTGTATAAATCTTAGTTGCCCTATTTCTTTTACTAATTTGGTGGCTAGACATCAATTTCTAGTGACCGCAGGCCACCAGGGCACCGCTAATGTCGAGCTCTGCATACCTTTTAAGTCATTACTGTAAAAGCTGTAATTTTCACGTACAGATATTTTCGCAAATGTGGAGGTAACAGACATTTTTGTGAGATGCTGTTTTCACGAATTGACGCTATCGTAAATGCACTATTACTCTAGCACATGACGACATTTTTGCATGTTGTTAACTGTGATTTGCAAAATTAAAAAAAAAAATCCACAAAAATTCATTTTTCATGCAAATGACAAATTCCATCAACTTGATACTGACATATATTCTGGGTAGCAGAGCAATTATTCCCTCTGCTTTCTGAAAGAGCCTAGTCAAGTGCTCTTCTATAGTGCTAGAAAAGTGCATTTTTGTGGAATTTCTTTATCTTTTCGTTATATTGTTGTCCACTCATACGTCATAACCTATAGTAGTCTCCTCATCCAGCGGTTCCAACACCAAAACTTTACAAATTCATAACTTTTGCATCGAATGTCCAATTTTCCTCAAACTTTCGCTGATGTGTTCTACTAATGTTGCTGCTTTCACTCAATCCACATTGCTCTTTGGGCTTGGGTTCCCTTTAAAGAAAACATACTCCTGTATTCTACGTACCCTGGTGGTGGCATCTTTTTGTTTCCTCTGGCCTGAAACACAGTCTTCAGGTCAGTCTCCAGGGCAACCAGACAGTTGAATGCTGTGCACTTCATCTTCCTACAAGAATAAACAGGCTTATGTGAAATTACAATATCCTCTACAAGCCTCCCATATTCCTGTGTGATCCTCATGCAAAGCTGATTGTACTGCAAATAAGCAGCGTTAATCCATTTGCTTTTGTTCTTGGTTTTTTTTTCATTTTAGTTTGCTCATATTTTGTAAACCCTAATCAAAATAAATGAATGAATAAATCAAATACTGGTATCCTCTTGGCCTCAATGGGAAAATTTGAGGTATTTCAACAACCAATGACATTTAAGTAGTGATGATGAATACTCCTAGGGAATAGATGCAAATGGACTGTGAATGTAAACACATAACTGCTACAAACTTGTATCACAAGTCTGCAAACTGGTGTACAAGTGCTTTCACATAATATTTGATACGGATTCATGTCATGAAGGTTCTTACGTATCTCCGCCAAGTTGATGCATCTGACACAGTCCAATCAGATGTTCAGTGAATTCCTTGAAGTCATTCTTCTTCAGTACCTCACACATCTCAGGGCAGCTCTGTAACCAAAAATGAGAAGGGGAGAATGAAAAATAACGATAAAATTACAATAACAGCATCACTGAAAAATCTGGAATTGTAATGCTTCCTATACCTTTAGGTCTTGAAGACATGAAGGCAAGATTTATGTCTTTACACGCACAGCTAAAATGGCTTGACCAAAAATAATTGCTGAATGCAAAATCAAACTTATTTCCTTTAGCACACATACAAAGCATTTTCAGCATCTTTACGTGAGCACTCTCGATTGTAATGGTCAATCAATCATAGTTGAGCAATTCAAGTAACATCAGCTTCTGTCATCAGCTCTGATGGAGGCTGTCACATGTACAAACAAAATAAGAATAAAAACAAAACCAAACAATAGAAGATTTATTACGCAATTACATTGCATTTCTTCATACACCATCTGGTCAAAAATGTGGAGATGACCACTGACCTGGTTGTTGCCGGTCATACCATGACCAAGAGCTAGCATGACATCCCTGACACTGCCATTGGGCTGCAGAATGACCTCCACGTAGAAGCAGTCCGAGCTCAGGTACACGTCGGTCTTCTCAACACTCCACGTCGACTTCAACCTTGGGGGTTGCAAAGAGAAAGAGCATTCAGCGTCTCTGTCTATTATGTCATTTTTTTTTTTGCCATCTGTACTTTATTTTTTGTAATTCTGGCCCCTTTTCTCCAGAATCACTGTCTTTGGTAGCCGGGTGCTTTAACCCTAAAAAGACTGGGGGGGGGGGGGGGGGGGGGCCTAAAAGGCCCCCCCTCGACATTTCGCGCAATTACTCTGCAACACGCGATGCTCTCACCGCGATGCTCTATGACTTTTTTCTGTCGAGTTTCCCGCACATTTTGACACCAAATTTGTGACGCCCGGGGGTACGGTTCTGAAGTTACATAACTTTTTGTACATGCACGTGAGGCCGAAAATGGCTCAAAAATGTGATTTTGTGTACAAAGTCAATGCAATTGAGTGTGTTCACATGGTTCATACAAATATGCTTATTTTTACTCTCAATGGCTAAAATTAATTTGTTTTAGGAGTATTATGCTTCAAAAAGTGTCTGCCACAAATTTTGTTAAAAAACAACAAAAACAAAAAGGTCGAAAAAACAATGAAATACATAAGAAATTCATAAAACAATAAAATGAATAGATAATTAATTTTGATACCGATTTTTTTTTCAAGTACATTTGCTACGAATGCCACTAAGAATAATTAGACCAAAAATGAGCACTTTTGGAGCTTTATTTACTGATTTAGATCAAAGAGTCTGATTTATCGCATAAATTAGCATAATTAATCAAAATAAAATAAAAGAAGACTATTTTGGAAAATTTAAATATACGATCTTGTAGATTACATCGCACACTACCATTGTGCAAATTTCCGCGGCGATCGCGCGATCCACGGCCGAGATCTTAAGGGGGGGCCCTTTAGCCCCACCCCCCCCCCCCCCCCCCCCCGTCTTTCGAGCTACCAAAATAGCCCAGTCTTTTTAGGGTTAACATGGATGAGAACATAGTAAAATATTGAGTTCAACATCCGTAGATAACTAACATTTCCTGGAAGTGTAAACACACTATGAGACACATATAGTGTTTATAGTACTTCAGGCTACTAACAATGCTTCATCTGAGCTCTTTTTAAATGTATAAGCAGGCCACTCCATCATGCAATTATCTCCTATGATGCACAGTAGGCAATGCATTGAAACTCAGCAGGCAAAAAAGAGAGACCAAAACAAAAACAAAACACACACACACACACACACACACACACGCACACAAACAAACACACACACACACACAGATAAAAATGTCATATTGATATCAGTACATTCAAGACATGTTTGGCTAGAAAAAAAACAAGAGACCCGCGGGTCTAGCGCTCACCTGAGTATTGCAAGTTCACCTTTCACGCAGTCACTGATCTAAATTATTCACAGCTCTACTAAAATTTGACCAGGCATTCTCAAGTAGAAGATGAAGATGCACAACAAAAAAAAAGGGCCCGAATTTTTTAAGATTCCTTAATTTGGGGAGATTGGGGCCCCCTGGGGCCCTCTGGGTGGGGTATGGTGCCCATTTTGATAAATTGAGATCCTGACCCCCAAGGGATGTTACCTGCCAAGTTTGGTGAAAATGGGTCATGGAATTCTCAAGAAGAAGATGAAAACGTACAATTTAGGCCCCCCCCCCACCCCCCCCCCCCCCAAGAGGGGCACCCCCTGGATCTGCTATGAACAAACTTGAAACTACAGTCATTAATGTACTCACTCATAGTATTATCTTAGCTCTATAACTTCTGATTCTAGAGAAGATTTTTAAAGATTTCTTCATTTGGGGGGGTTTGGGGCCCCCTGGGGGCCCCCTGGGTGGGGCATGGTGCCCATTTTAATAAATTGAGATCCTAACCCCCTAGGGATGCTAACTGCCAAGTTTGGTGAAAATGGGTCATGGAATTCTCAAGAAGAAGATGAAAACGTACAATTTAGGCCCCATTAGGACCGCTCCCCACCCCCCTCCCCTGGGTCCCAAGGGGGGCACCCTGGATTCCGCCATGAACAAACTTGAAACTACAGTCATCAATGTACTAACTCATAGTATTAACTTAGCTCTATCACTTCTGGTTCTAGAGAAGAAGATTTTTACAGATTCCTTAATTTTGGGGGGTTTGGGCCCCCCTGGGGGCCCCCTGGGTGGGGCATGGTGCCCATTTTAACAAATTGAGTTCCTAACCCCCTAGGGATGCTACCTGCCAAGTTTGATGGAAATTGGTCTTGGGGTTTTCAAGAAGAAGATGAAAATGTAAAAAGTTTACGGACGACGGACGACGGACGACGGACGACGGACGACGCACGACGCACGACGGACGCCGGACGAAGGGCGATCGCAATAGCTCACTTGAGCCTTTGGCTCAGGTGAGCTAAAAAGAGGGAAAACATTCACATATCATACATGAATAACCAAATTAAAAAAAAAAATCAAAACTATTTTCTTGTTCAAAACCAGTTTCATGTGTATGTGTGCAGAGAAAAAGAGTAATCAAACATGCTTCGTATACAAGTGTAGTACAATCATACCACACTGTAGTTTGCAGCCCTGAGCATAGTATTCTGTGAATTTACACAGCACTTCACAACATCAATTCAGGCAGCAGGAGGGCGCTATTGACAGACAAAATGGCCGAACCGGAATAAATTTTCTCTACCAAATTTGACGGTTTTTTGGGTGTTTACAAAGACAGTGATCGAGTCATTTGTACATATTATGTGTTTTGGACCATAAGTGCTGACTAGACAGTGAAAATGGATCAGAAAAAGCATTGTGTGGATCAGCAGGACACATCTCCCGTGTCGCCATTCCAGCCCCCGAAGAAGTTGAAATCAGCTACGGACGATGAAGGAGGTGCTCCGCGGACCGAGACGGCGGGGAAGCAGGCCGCTAAACGACTGTCTTACTCTGACGCAGCAGCCGCCGATGAGGGCGATCCACCACCCCGGTGGTTCATTCGATTCATGAAAGATTTCGATAACAAGTGGGAAGAGAGATTTTCCAAGAGATTGGACGAATTGACCGTGAAAGTTCTGGAACATGACGACACAATTGTTGGGGTTACACATCAGTTAGACGTCATGGAGCAGGAGGTGAAGAAGCTGAAGAAAGAAAGAAATGAATTAGTATCAAAGCTAGATGATCTCGAGAACAGGTCACGCAGGAACAATCTTGTGTTCCATGGGATTGCTGAGTCCCAAAAAGAGAACTGTTACAACTTGATTACAAAGGAGCTCCTCGTAGACTTCATTGGTCTTTCACCAAATAACTTCAAAGTGGAGAGATGCCACCGCACGCCAGGCTCGCACACAACAACAGCTCCTGGAACCAACGCCGGTCCAAGGCCCAGAATCATCCATGTAGCTTTCAGTTCTTACTTGGAGAAGGAGCACGTTCGCAAGGCATGCGTAGAGAAATTCCGAGCCAACAAATTCAAGGATGGTAAGATCTTCGTCAGTGACGACTTCTCTAAGAGGGTCCTAAACAAGAGGAAAGAGAAAATGGATACATTCAGACGCTTGAAAGAAGAGGGGAAAAGGCCCTTTTTTCTCTATCCTGACCGCCTTGGGTTTAGAAGCAAAGAGGGGAAATTGCACATCGTTGAATAAACTCGAACTTATTTGCTGCCCATGGAAAAACTACTGATTTTGTTCACAAAACTCTGTCTTCTTATTTAATTTGTTAAATACCAGGAATTCACAAAAGAGAGTCTTAAAAGCATTCAACTTCATGAGGTGATATGAGTGGAAAAATGACAGTTTAATGATTGAATGTTTTGTTTTGTTTATATCCCATTTGGTTGGTGCTTATTATAATTTTTTTTTTTCCCCCGCCACTCCAGACCTGTACTGTTGGAAAATAAAAATGTTTCGTCTAGGTCTTTCAACGGTAGTCAAAACAACTGTTGTACCACATTGTCTAGTTTTGTCTGCAAACTGCAAACAGTCAGAAACATCAGGTTTAAGTTTTTTACATTGTTGTTACGTGCATATAATTATATATATGTTTGTTTTTTTAATCACTTGAGTTTTAGTCATTGATATTGTTTGCTTTGATCATAGAATATTTTTTATTGTATTTTCACTCATAATGTTTTATTTACTTTCTCATTATTCATATATGTTTTATGATCCGTGTCAATAATTGAAATGCATTTACAGGTTAAACTGGGTGTAATCCTTTTACTTTATCATTATCATTTCTTTTTTGAGGAGAGATATAAATTTACTCTTGCATGTTTATTCAACGATTTTTTTTTTAATTTTCTCAAAATATATGGTCCTGTATAGGGTTAATGTATATGGATGGCTTTTTTAAATAAATATTGCTGATTATACCGTCAGATATGACGCTTTTACTTTTTTTTTTCTCTATTCAATCTCTAAGTTTTCTTCTTTTTTTTTTCATTAAGAAATAATTATTAGCCAACTGCTGTTAACCTGCACACTTGGGAAGGGCTGGCTCTTGATTTGAAGCCCTTTCCTTTGTTATCTTGTGCACTTGCGCGCTCTTTTCGTTTGCTTTTCAATTGTTTTTTTTTTTTTCTTCTTCTTCTGTTTTGTACCAATTTTTGATGATCTTGAATTATTTATACAAGTATGTTTTTGATGAGTTGCAGCTTTTATTTACAGTGATGTTGAAAGTTATTGTTTCATGCTGGCAGTCATATTGTTCTGTTTTTAGTTTTAATCCATATTTGGATTCAATTTACTTGAAATTAGTTATTTTTAAATCAGAGTAATGGCGCTAAAATTAATAACCTTTAATTGTAGGGGTTTACAAGATTATGTTAAAAGGCGAAAAATTTTTCATTATTTAAGGTCCCTTGATGCCGATATAGTTTTCCTCCAGGAGACTCACTCTTCTAAAATTGATGAAACTTCTTGGAAGCAGCAGTGGGGAGAAAAGATTTGGTTTTCAAGTTACAATTCAAATAGTAGAGGAGTAGCTATTTTAATTCGCAATTGTGTATCAGTTACTTTCAATTCCATGTACAATGATCCTAATGGTAGATATTTAATAATTTCTGCAAGTATAAATGATGTATCTTTGATTTTAATTAACGTGTATGGTCCAAACAATGATGATCCTGAGTTTTTTCTTGAGGTGTTTAGTAGATTAGACCAATTTGATTTTTCTTCAATAATATGTGCTGGTGATTTTAACTTAGTTTTGGGATCTTTAGATTATCAAGGAAGCAAAGAAATGCATTCTAACGTAAGAGCGAGGAATATATTATTAACTTTAATTGAGGAATTTAATTTATGTGACATTTGGCGTAGTTTTCATGAAAATTTGAAGCAGTACTCCAGACACCAAAGAAATCCTAAAGTTTTATCAAGGCTTGATTTTATTCTTGTTTCAGATAATTTTATTGCAAATTGTTTACAATCTAAGATAATCCCGGGCATTCAATCTGACCATTCAGCTGTTATGTTAAATTTTAAAGGAATTCAGCCAGTAAGGGGTAAATCCTTTTGGAAACTTAATTGTCAATATTTGCACAATGATTCAGATTTTATTAAGATTATTAAGGAAAAAATAGAAGAATTTAAAATTATCCATACAAATTCTAACTGCAATCCCAATATTTTATGGGATACTCTAAAATGTACGATAACAGGATCATGTTTAGAATACTGTGCTAGAAAAAAGAAAGAAAAACATTTTGCAAAAAAACAGTTGTTGAAAGATGTAGAAGAAATTGATAAGAAATTGGGTAATGATATGAATAATGAAGACCTTCTTGCTGAAAAAGAGGTGTTAATTCAAGCGTTAGATGATATTCTACAGGAAGAAACTAAAGGTCTTATAATTCGTTCTCGATTAAGATGGGCTGAGGAAGGAGAAAAAAGTTCAAGGTATTTTTGCAATTTAGAGAAAAGAATGGGAGAAAAGAAGACTATTTTTACATTAAAAGATGAGAATGAAAATAATATTGTAAATCAACAAGAGATACTCGATCAAATGCACTCCTTTTATCAGAATTTGTATAAAGATGAACACAATAGTAGTCAAGGTATTGTTATTGACAATTTTCTTAAATCTATAGAGGCTCCAAATTTGAATGAAGTTGATAAACTTTTTTTTGAGAAACCAATTTCGAAACAAGAATTATATGAGACTGTTATTTCCATGAAACACAATAAATCACCCGGCTTTGATGGTCTGCCTGTGGAGTTTTATATTGTATTTTGGAAGGACATATCAGATATGCTTTTGAGTTCTTTTAATTTTTCTTTACAAAATGGTTTAATGTCCTCTTCCCAAAGAAATGGAGTAATTACTTTAATTCCTAAAAAAGATAAAGACAGTAATTATTTGAAAAATTACAGACCCATATCTCTTTTAACAGTTGATTATAAAATTTTAGCTAAAACTTTTGCAAACCGGCTTAAAAGATGTTTGTCATATTTAATTCATTCAGATCAGTCTGGTTTTTTAAAAGGAAGAAATATTGGAAATAACGTTCGTTTAATTACTGATATAATTGAATATACAAAATTAAACAATATTCCAGGTGCGATCCTCCTCCTTGATATTCAAAAGGCCTTTGATAGTGTCTCACACAATTTTCTTTTCTGTGTTCTTGAAAAATTTAACTTTAGTGAGAAGTTTATTAATTGGATCAAAGTCTTTTATTCCGAACGAAAAAGTTATGTTACTAATTATGGTAATTTGACTAGACCTATTGATATGCAAAGAGGCATTTTCCAAGGGTGTCCCATCTCCCCTTATTTATTTTTATTAGTAATTGAATGTATGGCCCTTGCTATTAGACAAAATGCTAACATTAAAGGAATCCCTGTTAAAGATGTGGATTTAAAAGTTTCTTTATTGGCTGACGATTCAACCTGTTTTATTGATGGTTCAGAGAATTCATTTCGAGCTTTGTTTGACACTATTGATTTTTTCTCAGACAGTTCTGGATGTAAACTTAATATATCCAAATCAGAAGCAATATGGATTGGTTCAAAAGAAGGTTGTCCATCTCACCCATTTTCTGAAAATGGTTTGAAGTGGAATAAGCTCACTTTTAAGACATTAGGCATTCATTTTTCCTTGAATACAAAACAATTATATGATTTGAATCATAAAGTAAAACTTAAATCTTTTGAAAGCACTTTAAATTGCTGGCGTGCAAGAAATTTATCTCTTGTCGGGAAGATCTGTGTGATAAAGACCCTATTGCTGCCACAGCTTCTTTATTTTTTTTCAGTACTTTGTATTAAACTACCCAAATCTTTTTTTAAACGATTGAACACTTTATTGTTCAAATTTATTTGGAATAATGGCTGCGATAGGGTCAAAAGACAGTTTGTGTGTAATGATTTTTTTTCTGGTGGTTTACGCATGATTGATCCATATATTTTTTCTCTGGCTCAAAAAATGTTATGGGTTAAACTGTTGCTAGATGAAAATTATGAAAGTGTATGGAAGACTATTGAAATTTCTGTTTTAAATCAATTTAGTATAAAGAAGGAAGTATTATGGCAAGCACATGCCCCTGTAAGTGTTCTGGATAAATTATTCTTATCTCAATTAGCTGAATCACTCCAAACATGGTATTTATTTAGAGAAAAGTTTGTTCAACTAGAATGGGGTACCCCATTCTCATCCATTGGTGGTTGTCAATGTATTTGGTATAATAAAAATATTAATTCAAAATCAAAACAGTACTTCCTTTATCAAGATTGGATGGATAAAGGAATTATTTTCATTTCTGATTTATTGAACCCTCCCCATCCTGGCAGTAAGTTATTTGAAGAATTGGTTTTAGATTTTGATATAAGTTCACGGGATAGGAGGAAGTATAATTTTTTGATCAAAAGTATTCCGGAAGATTGGTTGGTTTTATCGGATTTAACTCCAAGTATTATACTGGACAAAATGAAAGTAAAACTTCTTAGTATTAAGAAAATTCCTCGATATGCTTATGGTATATTATTAGAAACTTGTATCCCCGAAAGACAGATGATATTTTGGGAAAATTGTCCTGATCCCGATCAGGAGAAATGGGAAAAAATTCATACAAATAATTTTGGATCAACCATTATCACCCGTATTCGTTCTTTTTATTTTAAATTATTTCATAGAGCGATAGCTCTAAATGAGTTTTTATACAAAATTAAAAGGAAGGATTCACCAAACTGTGCTTTTTGCAATATTGCCCCAGAAACTTACATACATTTGTTCGTTGAGTGTCCTGTGGTCAAGCCTGTTTGGGAAAAAACTATTAAGGTTATTAAGGAGAAGTCAAAACAAACTTTAAACCCTACTGTTTTTGAAAAAATGTTCGGTTTTGACAATGATAAATTTCTTACATTTTTGTTTCTTTTACTTAAATATTATATTTATATATGTAAGTTCCAAAATAAATCACCATCTTTTGAGGGCTATAAAGTATGTATTGCAAGTAATAAAGAGATAGAATATAGTATTGCCAAAAAGAAAAACAAGTTAGCGCTTCATTTTAGGAAATGGAAGTTCTCTTTATGACTTCTTAATTAAGAATATTTGTTGTTGTTGTTTTTGCTTTTCTTCCTCACTGCTTGTAAAAGTGTAGTAATCTTAAATGACATATTGTTTTTTATATGTATATATTTACGTATTCTAAGAACTGAGTTTGTAAAGTTCAAGAGGACTGCCATTATTATAAGGTGACTAATAATTGTTCATCGCTGTATAGGTTGTATCATGTTATCTAGATCGTCGTTGTGTGCATGTATCATACTGTGTGATTAGTTTTATGCTGAAATGTACGCTGTACACGTGTTTTGTTTTGTATACATAGCAGGGTTGAGGCTTGTTCTAATGATGTTTTGTAAAACCTCAGGAAGAGTTTCCGCGATTTTCGCCGGTTTCATGTTTTACTTCTCTCCAGGGGATGTTTTATCTGTCTCGCTCCTACCCAAGAGCGGGGGCGGCTCCATGGAATACAAAGAGTTGGTGTTAATATTTCAGTGTGTGTCTCTGTGTCTGTTTGTCTGTGTGTATGTATGTTAGTGTGTATGTGAGTTAGTGTGAGTATGTGTGTCTATTTATTGTATGTGCGTGTGTGTGTGAATGGGTGGATGTGGGTATGTTTATTTGTTTCAAACAATATACAAACTACAACAAAGTTAAAAGCAAGTCATATTAAGATGAAGATGGAGTCGGGCCCCGACGGGGAAGTTGTGAGACTGATCAATGGTTACTTTGTTTGTTTAATTGTTTGCGGACCCTGTGGGAGCTGGAAGTTTGTTAGACGGATTCTCTTTCGATTTTAAAGTTTATTTGTTTGTTTGTTTGTTTGTTTGTTTGTTTTTCGCCAAGCCTCAACTCTTTTTCCTCTACCTCTCTCTCCCTTCCCCTCTGACAGAATGCGATCTCTTAAATCGTTTTGAAAATATATGTATTAGTGCGACTGGTAATCTTATGGATTTGTTTTGTTTTGTTTTGTTTTTTTTCTGTCGGAGGGGGGGGGGGCGTATAAGCTGCATTTATTGTTATTATCATTTATTTAGTTATTTATTTATTCTTTTTTTTTCATTCATGCTTGATTTCGCCCATAAATTTGTCTAATCATTTGTAATATTTTGTATATATCATGATTTTGTTGATTCAATAAAACATGGAAAAAAAAAAAAAAATCAATTCAGGCAGCAAACAATCACAGGTAAGGGCCATCTGCCCCATTCAATGTACATTTCTGCTGACTGCAAAGCCAAGAAGGTTGAAAACGTATGTATGTATGTCATGCCATGTGACGATCACATTGAATGGTATCTGTGGAGACTCTGAATGAATCATGGAGGTAGTGTAGTACAATCATACCACACTGTAGTTTGCAGCCCTGAGCATAGTATTCTGTGAATTTACACAGCACTTCACAACATCAATTCAGGCAGCAAAGCAATCAAAGGTAAGGGCCATCTGCCCCATTCCATGTACATTTCTGCTGACTGCAAAGCCAAGAAGGTTGAAAACGTATGTATGTATGTCATGCCATGTGACGATCACATTGAATGGTATCTGCGGAGACTCTGAATGAATCATGGAGGGATGATTTTTTTTTTAACAAATACACAAAGGAAGGGCAAATGCTCTTTAAAGGACAAGTCCACCTTCATAAACATGCGGATTGAGAGACTGCAGCAATGTTAGTAGAACACACTGGTGAAAGTTTGAGTAAAATCAGACAATCTGTTCAAAAGTTATGCATTTTTGGAGTTTTAGTTTAGGGATCGCTGGATGTGAAGACTACTACAGCTTGTGATGTCAAATGTGTAGAACAATATAAAGAAAATATAAACAAAAATCAACATACATTGTATTTTCACTTTTCTACCATAATAAAAGAGCACATGAGTTGCCTCTCTCACAAGGCAGGGGGAGTAATATTACCCTTAACAAATGTCAGTTACAAGCTGAGGGAATGTGTACTTTTTTTCAAGAAATGAAATTTAGTGTAACTCTCTTCATATATTCCTTATATTGTTCTACGCATGTAACATCATCAACTGTTGTTGTCCTCTCATCCTGCACTGACACACAGAAACTTTAAAATTGCATAACTTTTTAACGGATTGTCCGATTTTCCTCAAATTTTCACTGATGCATTCTACTTTAATTGCTGCATAATCTCAATCCACATGTACATTTGCATATGAAGGTGAACTTATCCTTTAACGATTGATTCCACTACCACTGAGCCGACTTACCCAACTTGTCTGGCTATGGAATCAAGCCTCTCATTCATGGCAGGGAGCGAGGATACTGAAAGGAAGACATCGCAAAATTGACATGAGGGGAGGCAGAACAAAAACATGTTTGGGGAGATTTGTAACACTTGCAATTTACTCTTTCATACATGTTCACACTGTGTGGTGCATGTGGGTGAAAGGCTGCTTGTGGGGTTGTAGTCGATACATATACATGTATTAATTTATTGGACATTCCAATCACCCTATTCAGCTGACTGATCATTTTGTTTTTGTTTGTTTGTTTTTTTAAGTCCCTGAAAACAGTCCTTCGATTGGATTAGTTTTGTGTGGATGCAACATGAAATGAATATTAAACACTGATATATCATGAATCATGCAAGGTTAAATGCTGCATTTTCAATATTGCAGAATAAGTAATAAAGCTGAGAACCAACTAACCAAGCACATGTAGTTGTACTTGACTTGTTTTTTATGCTTGCGGGGTTTGATTGTTGTTTTTTTTAGACAAGTTTGAACATACTGTACCTAAAAAGGAAGGTATTATGCTGTATCATACAACACCTAAAAAGAATGTTGCTATCCGATTGGTCGATTGCTCATCATGTGACATTCAGTTAAAAGTACCATCGCACGCTGTGGCTGTCAGCCGTGCAATTTTGTTTGAGCAAAAATGGATAACGCACGTTTACCATCGCAGCTTCGATGTCCCAATAAACAAACATTTGCCGCCCACATTCCACAATTACATGTGCGCTTGCAAACGCTACTTTTGTCACTCATTTTTGTAAACAACTTCAACCGATCAGTTTCGCGTACACCGCGTACGTACATACGTACATACACACTGTGACTGTGCGCAGCTACTCATTTGCCATCATCACAAAAATGGTTGCCATTTCGTGCTAAATTCTAGAATCTGTGTGGACTACCTCTGTAGACGTCAAAGGTGTTGTATATTAAAACAAATAGTGTAAGATCTTTTACTCGTGCAATGTAACAAGATTTCACACACGATGTAAGATGAGGCACACTATAGAGCACCTCTATCTTTCACCTTGTATGAAATCTTGTACCATTGCACTCGTGACCATTCACTATATTGTGCTCATATACAAATAGTGAAATACAAATAGTGAATGGTCACGAGTGCAATGGTACTATGGTGTACAAGATTTTGCACGAGGTGAAAGATGGAGGCGCTCTATTCAACGAGGCGAAGCCGAGTTGAATAGTGTGACTCATCTTTAACCGAGTGCGAAATCTTGTTCCATAGCACGAGTAAAGACCATTCACTATTTGTTTTATACAACACCTCGAACGTCAAAAAATTTGGTCCTCACAGATACTTGAATTTAGCATAGAAATGGCAACCATTTTCCTTGAAAAACGAAATAGCAGCCGCACACTGGCAGTCACAGTGTACGTACGTATGCGAAACAAAGTTGTTAACAAAAATGAGTGACAAAAGTATGCGCTTGTACTAATTCTTGAATGCGTGCAGCAAATGTGTGTCTATTGTGACATCAGAGCCGTGCGATGGAACAAAAACTTGCATCAATCTTGAGTTTAACACGGGAGGCAATGGAAATGGGTGACGTCAGCCATGCACTACATCCATTTTTGCTGAAACAAAACTACACGGCTGACAGCCAGAGCGTGCGATGTAACTTTTCACTAAATGTCACGTGATGGGCAATCAACCAATCTGTTTAGCTACATTCTAAATACAGGTGTTGTATAATAGTTCATATACAACTTCAAGACTTACCTTTGATAGCCATTTTCAGCTTGTCCAGACATTTCTGTAGTCTTGAGGGATCAACAGGGTCTGGCTCTGTGTACTTGGACTGAAAGACATCACAGACATTTTCTTCATGAAGGAAGCGTACTTTGAGCAACATCACAATGTTTACTTGGTCTACAGTCAACAGACAAACAAAATCTCATGCTGCACTTCAAAATTTGGATGAGGTGAAAATATATTCAATTATAAGAATATCTTTTATCCTATGGGGCTATTATCCTACATGTGTATAAATGCATGCCTCCCATACTGAGCCATGTAAAGATACAAAACAAGTACCATAACAGTATCTCAGTCATGTAAAAATAACACAAAAAAAAAACAATTTGAACTCTATGAGCTTTTATCAGAAAGAAGTAAAGAAGAGTGGTCCAGTATTTTCAAGATAACAATTCAAACGCCAATCCTCCCAGTTGAAATAGTTGATCCAAACTTTAAAATTGGTTACACATAAAAGCAATTCTATGGAAGAAGACATACACACACTGTTGTACACACATGTGTGCGAGCATGAACTTACCATAGCCAGCCTCAATTTGTGGCTTTTGTGTGACCATGCTTTGATCTGCTTGCTGGTCATCTTCAGCTTCTCCATAAGGTTTGAGAGCACAGTGTCATGGTCACTGCCATTTTCTGTTTGTGTAAAATACAATAAAAATGAATACATAGGATTAGAGCTCTAAACAAGAACAGGAGATTAAAAGCATAGAGCATAAGTTGGTAAGGTGTCTTAAATAATTATTAGTATTTAGTACTTAACACTTACTTTTGATTCTTGATGATTTTGTTTTAAGTACAGTCTAGACCTTATCTACAAATTTGTATCCAATACATGCCAGCTTTCCGTCATAGTGACTGGCTAACTTCAGCAGATGATGCATGTACATTGTAAACTAGGTGTATCAGGGCAGCGAGCGAGTAGCATATCGGTTTAAACTACACCTACAGTATTCAATTTATGTTGGCATCCAACAGTATTTACGCCAACTTATGGCAATCATTTTTCATAATTAATCCTCAAATTTGGTTCACAATGCAATGGCATCGATCATTGAAACACTGAAACATGCATGTCAGAATACATTTCTGTAACTGAAATATCAGTGTCAAAGTCAGGTCAGAATACTACACTGCCGAATGGATTGCCAAAAAGTGGCAAAAGCTGAGAACTCTGCTCCACTGATTTCTGCTCATGATGAGCTGCGACTATTAATGCTAGGGAGATCTAAATTTAGCAGTTACTCTTAGTGCTCTTTTCACTTCAGTGGAATATTTTCTAACATTAGTTTCTACATTGTACATGTACAATGTACGAAGGCAAGTGAATTATATCATGAAAATGCTATTGACATGATGATGAAAGCTTTTTCATGCAAAAAGGTCATGCATGACAAGGAAAATAAACGGTGATATCGATAAAATCCAAGGCTTACTATTGTTACATGTACTCTACTGTTTAGTATGTTTAATGAGTTTGTTTTCGTGTCGTTTTTCTTATTTTCATAGCTTATGGCATTTAATCCTTAATTGCAATCTAGGTTTCTTCTGTAGTGTACATGTACATGAACGTTACAACCGTACCCGCCGCGCCGGCAGATGTTCTGAGATTTTGTGCACGGAAGCGCTGCTGCATGGCTGTATAGTAAGGCCTAACGGTACCATGTATCGGCACTCGGCAGGGTACATGTACCTTAACATCGGCATCTTGCGTATCATGGCTGTTGGCATTTAAAACTACATTGTAAAAGGTACCATGTGCACATGGGATTACAAGCACCATAAGCTGTGAAAATAATAAAAATGAAGACACAAAAAGCAAACTCATAAACATACTAAACAGTAAACTATACACTGTTCAGTTACACATCCCCTTAGTAAATTCAAGGAGGTATAAGAGTTGGAGTTCCAACTGGCTGTAATTATTCAAACAGTTGTCAGATTTCTATTGATGTACAAAAGAATTCCACAGGTGCACTTGTGCCTTTGATGATCGAGGTTCCAAGCCGCCGTCTTGCTGAGCAATCTGAAGATTAATTTTGAACGTTATCATAATGTTGGCCATATTTTGCTTATCTATTTATTAAATGAAATGAAATTTCACTTAATGATAAAGCATGTAAAACAAAAGTCAATTCCGTCCAGAAATATGTGCAAAAGTGTAAATCAGAGCTGTATCATGTGAAAATGTTTAAAACTATACCATCCTGGAAAGCTGGTTTTATCACTTTTCCTCTTAATTTCCACATATGAAACTAATATGGAATAATCTTCAAATATAATTCTTTATTGATAGATATATCAGATTAGTGCCCGGGTATGCCCAGTCGAGTAATTTTCATCTTTATTCCAGCATTTTTTGCTCAATTTCTATTCGCGCATCCTCGTGTCAGTACTACCGACCTTTTATAAGAAGGGATAGCGAAAAGTAATTACCATCACAAAGACATATCTTCCTTTGAAAGTGGCTGGTGATCATGCAATGAGACACGAGTCAATTATCTCCGTATCTGCGCGGCAGATCCTGTTTGACACATGTTTCAAATATTTTTGAGCGGCGGCATCGAACATCTAGCAAAGGAAATAAGACGGTTGTGACTCCATTCTCTTGAACCTCCTTGGTAAATTACAACCAAGATGCATGACTGTGAAATTTAAATTTATTACCTACTGAGGGAGAGGATGCCGCTCTTGAGGTAAAATTTAGATGTTCTCTAGTCTACTAGGACCCTTTAAAGGTAGGGAATCCCATTTGCATGCCTTAAATGAAGAGTTGTATAAATACAGTGGTATGTTGAAGAAAGTATCATTTTAGAAACTCCCATAAAGTATTGAAAGTGGAAGGTAACATTTAGTACATTTTTATTGACCGTTAGATTTTGAATTTCGGGCTCACCATAAATTCCAGTACATTACTAGGCTACCTTTGCAGACCCATGCACTGCATGTGTGTCTATCATGTATATTTTGTGAACAAAGTTCATCAAAACTTACAAACATTTCTATATACATTCTTGCCACACACTCTATATGTTATTACATCAGCTCTTATACTTTTAGATTTGTGTTTATAGATAAAAAAATACAGAAGACTGCAACAAAAAGGCTTAAGTGTGGCTGACAAACAGAACTACTGAGTAGTTGAGTTTTGTGCATTATTCAAATTGTAGATAACTGTTCACTTCCAAATTTCTCAGCAGTGGCCTAAACAAGTCCCCTGAGGTTCATATTTAATGTTTTGCTGCATTTTGGGAGGTCTGTAAAAGGTATCCCCTACCTTTAAAGGTTTTATGACAAACAAATGTAGGGTAAAACCCCCAGTTTTCGGTCATTTAAGCTTTTCTGCAATATTTTTTAAACTAAAATTATAGGTACACATACATCATATCTACAGCAATGTATGTGACTGTGAAATATATCAGATTTCTTTCATCTCAATTTTCATTTTGTTAAATATCTCACAGAAATGCACAAATCCCAAAATATATCACCTTGAAAATCCCCCAGAATACGGTCACCGCTATCAGAATTTGGTCACGCGATATATGTGTTCAAAGTCAATGCGTGTTCAAGGCAGCTGAAAATGTGGCGCGTATACATGTAGCTTGTTGGCGCAAAATTGCATCAGTGATGTTGCAGCGCCCATTACTGTAAAAGTGGAAATTTTTGCGGTGTTGAAATTTTCGTGCATTCGCGCAATCCGAAATCAGCGGGAAAATATAAGCACAGGAATATTTCTGCTTGCCATATGTTCAAGAAGTTGATGTAGAGATTCTGCGGAATTAAAACGTGTGGAACTCTTCTTACCCAGCCGAGCACGAAAATATCCACTTTTACAGTAGTGACCAAATTACTGGGGAATCGCCACTTCCATTCAACCCTTCCACATTGAGTCACTGCATACCAGCATATACAAACATTTTGTTTTTCTTTTGCATTTTTGAGGATACCATTACACCCTGAGCTTGCCATAAGCAAAAAATCCTGCAAGAGAACGGCATATTTCTCGATATTTAGCACTTTTTCGGCGAGGCATACTCTTAAAACTGGGCTTAATCCACGCACGCTTTTGGACAGTCGCGCCACAGTGAAATTTGAGATTTTGGATGGATTGTCGGGACTATGGGACCTTCCTGTTGTGAATGAGTGTGCAAGTATGTGAATTGATGTGATTTGCGTGTGTTGTGACAGTAGAACTTACTGGCTGGTGATTACAGTGATAAGTGACCGAATTCCAGTAGGTGACCGAATAGGCCTACTGGTACTCTTACCCTATGTTGATTTGTGTCGATTCATGATATAAGTGACATACAACATCACTCTTGTAGTCTTGCAGTGAAATGAATATCTAGAAGCATTCCATATACAATGTAGAGTCTATTTCTTAATAAATTTTCTTCTAATCTATTTTTCTTAAGATTTAGTAATACTGTAGCTCTAGAGGTCTACTTTGTAGACTAGTTGGATACGCCCGCAATACGAAACCTTCCAAACCAAGATTCTGGTTGTGACCTCATTTGTCAATCATTGCTAAACACTAGGAGTAGGACCTAATATTAATATTATTATGTTTAACAAAAGAATGCACCTTCCCCTTGACTCGGCATAAAGTTGCATGTTTCTGTGATATTAAATGTGAAAGCCAAAAAAGGAACATGCAAGTTATGCTTGGTCTTGGGGAGAGTGCATTCCAATGTCTTTTGCCAGGGAACATATCTAAAATCTGAAGAAAAATAAAATAAAAATTATTTACAAATATGAATTGTTTCTCAATAATTGTTTCACCACGAAAGTGATGTTGAACTTGAGGGTATCATGAATCAATATACACTTGTGTGTAAATCAATATGCATTTGTTAAAACCTTTTATTCACTTGTTAAGCCGTGCAAAGAAAATGCATCGCATGCACTGAACTAAAATAAATTAGATCTAACATAACTACAGTGACCTCGGTATTATCTATGAATAAAATCGCATTATTTCACTAGAGATTCAGAATAAATAGGACAGTCACGAGATTCGACTGCTATATTTACAGCATGAGGCAAAACTCACGCGAATTCGTTTCATACTTTTGGGATAGACGAGCTGCAGATCAAACTAAACTAACTAAAACACTCTGTCCCTCGGATAGGACATAAAATGGAGGTCCCGTGTATGAGAGAGTCACAGCTCATGCACGTAAAAGATCCCGCTTCATTCATTCATCGCAAAGAGCAGGGTGTCTAACCCGGTGAAGTGGTCCCACCCCACATCCAACTGGACCCCATGGAAGACCAGCTTAGTGTAGCTGAATATGGGCTATCCAGCCATCTTCACAGATGGAAAATGAACAACAACAACTAAGGGTAGTGATACAATCTTTGTAGCCTGTAGGTGGTATGGAAACCCTACTAGAATCTAGAACATATCGACCGCCCTTATTGAAACCGACCACATAGTAGGTAGTATTGGAGCACAGAACGCTTCTAAGGCAACCACTAGTAGTAGGCACTTCACTGCTCGCAGAGCACATAAAAATGGATTGGCTTTGACTGGTGATGAGGATGTGTGGGAAAACGCGAAAATTCACTGTTCATTAATCATTGTTAATGGTTTGAATCAAGGTACAAAATTTCAAATGAATATTTTTAACCGAATCGTAATGTAATGTCTAGAACCTCTAACTGTTATATGGAAGTTTCTAAAAGGCAGTGTATACAACCACCACACGCGTGTGTCTTTACCATCCACACGATCCAGCCACACGAGTGTGGTTGTACTAGTTGTAGCCATGGCCCCAGTCGCTCAATAAGGCCAAGGAGCGGCACCGCGGGGAGCTGAAAAGAGGCCACGCAAGTTCGTGTAATTCGACGGCGATATTTTTGCACTGAAACTTCGAATTGAAAAGGGAACAACGGCATTTGATAGTGCTGGATTTTCTCAATCACGTAGGTCCTAGGTCAAGTTTTTACGTGAATTTCAGTGTTAAATATTCTTATCAAGCAAATAAACATTAGGCGGTCGATGAGTAGTAGGCTAGGTCCAACCATACATGTACCCTCAACACTGCTCAACCAAACCGAGCTGTCAAAGTGCGTTTTTACATGGTCGAGCACGGAACTGGTGACCACCACTGGCACTCACTGTACTGCACTGGCACTGCAAGCTGCACGGGTACGGGTTTACGTGTGGGAGAGACCGACTGGTAAAATAGCAGTACAAAAATAACACTAATTTCAACGCAAGTGCTTCTCACAATAGGCAAAATCATTGATCATGTACTATTCTAATAGAGCTCGATAATTCTGGAACATTTTCGAGCAATTTTACTCACCGTTTGCGTGTTTTTGAGCCCCGTTCACTTCGGGAGCCAAGACGGACGACAAAGTCAGCGTCGCCATCTTGACGGTGACTGATCATGTTGCGACGATGGTGGCGTAGCGCATATTGCTAGTACTGTGCTCGTAATGTGGTACATCAAAGAGCGTACAACCCGAAGAGGGTCACGTACTCTACTCGCGCGATTCGGTGGATTCTACACGTAAACAGGTGTAGTACGGAGCCCAACGGCGGCCATTTTAGGAAGCAAACCGCTGGATTTATATCGCGAGCGTCTAATACGTGACCTCTTGATATTCCATCAGGAGTGAATTCTGCCTCCCCTTCATTTTCTCCCTTTCAAGGGGGCAAACAGCGGTATAGCTTTGTTTAAGGCTTCAAATTCCCATTTAGAAGCATGGGAAAGAGTTCCTATGTCCCCCCCACTAGTTTGCACAAAATAGATAGGTTGCTGTTTTTTTTTTTCTTTTTTTTTTTTTTTTTTGCTGATGGTGGACTAAATAAAGGTTATGGGAAGTCTTTCCATGCATAAATGGCATATAACCTTTATTTAGTTTATTATTGGTAAAAAAGAATAGTAGTTTGTTTGTTTTGTGCAAGTTGGTGGGGGGGGGGGGGGGGACATAAGGAACTCTTTCCGAAGCATGATTTATACCTAAAGATGAAAAAAAAATGAAGAAATGTCCATTATTTTCGAATCTGTAGTCCCTCAAAATTCGAGCTACTGTGAAAACGCCTCTCTCTCCATCTCTCCCTCTCTCTCTCCCTCTCTTTCGCCCCTGCCCTTTTGGCCTTATAAAACATCTTGTCGGGAGGGGGGGGATGTGTCCCCTGGATTTTATCTATTTTTTTTTTTTTTTTTTGTCTGAGGATCATCCCCCTGTATTTTCAAACTTAATATTCTTATTTTCCTTTCTTTTTTTCGCACTCTTGATAGACCTTGTCACGATGATCTGCACTAGTGCGAACATGTTGAAGATTACAAATATTTTGATTGAAATTTCTCAAATATTTCACCAAAGGTGTGCATCAGATGGTTGAATTTTGATTTTGAAAATGCATAGGCTCCCTCCCCGGCCCCTCAAGTTTGGTCCACCTCTTACACAGAAGACGCGCATATTATGTCGATCTTGGATGAAGAGGTCGTGAAACGAATTTAGCCATATTTTCCCTACATTTCCTCTCTTTAAAAAAAAAAAATTAAAATAAAAAATTGCAAATATTCCACCAAAATATGGACCAAATCATATCAATTCTGAGAAAACAAAAGCTCCCTCATGTGGGAGGGAGACATCCTCTAAGCCCCCACCCCCCCCCCCCCGGGCCCCACTGTCGACTTCAACACACATGACAGAGTGCACCGTGAAGACCGACAACGTAGATCAAGAGGTGACAGATACCACGATTCAGCCAATTACTGTCCCAGAATCTCTTTGATTAAAAACATTTTAAATATCATTCCACCAAAGTGGGCACCCCAAAGATTGTTGAATTCTTCTTGAAAAATCCAATATTCAGGGGGCATGTAAGGTATAGACAAATCCTCAGATTAGACCTGGTATGATTTGCGGCCGAGAGACGATCTCAATGTATTGCGGCCAAGAAAGGCGATTAATGTCGGTTCAACGCCCCCCCCCCCCCCCCCACACACACGGTTCGTTATTCGTTATTCCGAAGGTTCGTTAATCCGAAAATGAAATAGGGTTCGCTATTCCAAAGGCTCGGTTATCCGAAACAACTGAAGGTTCGTTGATCCGAAAATGAAATAGGGTCTGTAACGAACCTTCGGAATAGCGAGCTTTGTTTCATTTTGGATTAACGAACCTTCGGAATAACGAGCCTTATTTCATTTTCGGATTAATGAACCTTTGGAATAACAAACCTTATCATATTTTCGAATTAACGAACCTTCGGAATAACGAATCATCGGAATAACGAACCTTCGGACTAAAGAACCTTCAGAATAGCGAACTGTAACCCCCCCCCCCTCCACACACACACACACACACACACACACACACACCAATTATCACTATACCTAAACACATGGCCACTTTGCCCAGGGATATTTTTCTATTAGGGCAAGAATAATCGCCATTTGTTACAATAACAATTCAAGACACGTTGTTTTTAGGATCAGTAATGTGAAAATGTATAAGGTGATGGCGACAAAGATCACAATTCTGATAAATAAGATAATTTATACTAAGAAGAAGAGTGCCATGGTTGATAAGAATAAATTTTCATTAATTTTAAATTCATAATTTTATTTATTCCATGACATCACATAATATTTTCAGCAAAAAGGGCTGTTCCTCATGTCTGTGCATCATAATAATAAAAAAATAATTGATAATAATAATACCATGCATCGCATTCGTTTGGTCCATGTTAATTCTAATTCCAAGTCAAATTTAGATTCAGATTTTATTTTCACTTTTCAACAAAATGTTCAAAGAAAATGACATGTGAAATTTGACATGCGTGCTGTTGAAAACACAGCGACCCGGTCATAATATGCAGGGATACACTATTTATATGTTCATGTCTATAAATGCTGAGACAATTGTAAGAAAGTTACCAGATATGCATATTCTATACTTTTCGAAGAATGTATTCCCGACAAAAGTATTTCGTTTTGGAATGATTCTTGTCCACCTCCAGGCAATATGGATGTAGATTGGGAGAAAATACATGTTTCGAATTTTAAATGTACTACAGATATGCAGATAGTCCAACTTAGATCATTTTATTTTAAAATTTTTTTCATAAATCCATTGCATTTAATTCTTTTCTTTTTAGAATAAAAAGGAAAGATTCCCCCAACTGTTCATTTTGTGAGAAAGAACCTGAAACTATAGTTCATGTGTTTTGTGAATGCTAAGTGGTTAAACTTTTATGGAATGAGCTTCTGTTATCAATTAATCAGAAACAGCCGCTAAATATAACCATCTCTCCTTTTGAGATGTTTGGGATTCAAGGTGAAAAATTTTTGACCTTTATATCTTTGGTTTTTAAGTATTTTCACTGCTGCAAATTTATTAGCAAAATCCTCGTTTGAAGGGTATTAAGGACACAGAATTTTATGTATCAAAGAAAAATTAATGGTAAATTGCCTCTGCATTTAAAAAATGGAAGTTTGATATAAAACTTCATCTTGTGTTTCATTTGGCAACTGCTGTGATATCATCTTGAACTTATTTGTGTGTGTGTGTGTGTGTGTGTGTGTGTGTGACTTGCTATGTACATGTTTTCTTTTACTGCTCTGTATAATCATGTGAATAATTACTGTGATTATTTTGTTTGATTTGTTTCCTGATTTGTTCAATAAAAACTTAAAGAAAAAAATGTTCATGTCTATAAAATTATGATCAGTACAAAAAAAAAAGAGACATACAATTCAGAAATTTTAAAAGTGCAACACAGCGAAAAAGATCAAGATGTCTACACTACCCCATCCATGGTATCCCCCCCCCCCCCATCAACAACAACAAAAAAGAAAGAAAGAAAGAAAGATAACCCCAAAAAGAAGTAGTGTTCTGCAGCTTTTCTGGAAACGACTGTAAAGAATGGAAAATTGAATTGACCGCCTACAATGATTTCTACTGGATGTTCTAGGGATAATCATGGTATATCAGCCTACATCGTTGACCAAGAGAAGAGATGGGGGGGGGGGGGGGGGGGAGGGAGATAGCGGAGAGAGAGGGCTCTGAAGTTGTGAACACCCTCTCATGCATCACACATCATGGTTTAGGTATACTCCCTATCATTAGGAGTTAGCTCAAATTTTGAGGGACTACAGATTGGATATTAAAGAGCATTTCTTCATTTATATTTCATTCTTAGGCAGAAATAATAGTTATAAATGCCGTAATGAGGTCCGAAGTTCTTCTTTTACCCTGTATGCCTCCCTAAAAGGGAGAAAATGAAAGGGAGTCAGATACCTCTCCATTGAGTGTCACGTAAAAATCCGCCAGCTATCGATCGCTTTGCTTCCTACAATGGCGCTCGTATCTGCCCGTGTGCGTACTCCTACTGTGTGTAGATTTCTGTGGCTCTGCCCTAAGCACGCCCTCTGCAGTCAATTGTAGCCATATCGTCTGTACTAAGTACCTCTTACATGCATATCAGTGATAAACAGAACATGAAGAGAATTAGAGCCACGCGCATAATCCCGACTTGAATCGTAGTTTGTGGTCATTTCGTTAAGGGTTACCACCAAGCTGCCTTTTTCAGTTACTTCTGTTTCTCTTATAGGTCAAGTGTACCCTCCACCTTCAGAAATATGTAATTCAGGTGTTCTGAAGTGCAAATTAATGGGCCCTTTTCAGAACTTTGGAAAATTAGTCCAGATCGCCAATTTAACACTAGATTAGAATAATAATTACACATCAATATAACATGTATATCTTATTCTCATCAATATCACGTGAGCTATGTGATGTACAGAGAAATCGGATATGAGTGAGGTAATCAGTCACTTTGGTAATATAATTCACTTCCGTAATATAATCACCTTTGCTAATTCAAGTGTATGGTCGCGAATAACATGTAAAATACTTAAAACTCGAAAATCAGCAAACCTTATTATTTAAGGTTCTGAAAATAATTCAAGATTCAAGATTCAAATTCATTTTCACTTCCATCAAATAAACAAAGAAATTATATACAATGTATATGCACAGGATATTTGTAATAATTGCAGAATGTGATTTAACAAAGTACATATGAAAATGAGTAACAGATGGAAAAAAATACAATATTATTCTAACCGTTTTAATATATACATAAAGCATAAATACAAGTTAACGAAGGATGGGGATGGAAATGGAGGGTCCCATTAAGAAGCAATGCTTTACGATATGGGACCCTCAGAAAATACACAAGACAGCGATATAAAACAAAATAAAATGAGCCAATGTCAACTGACATGAAATCAATATAATTGGGAAGGGAAAAATAGAAAGAAAAAAGAAATTACAGCACGTGCCATCGTGGACGCAAGCAAACTGGATTCCATGATGTAAGAGAAATGATAAAATACAACATGGATAGAATATAATGCAAAAATTTTACACGTGATTATACTGGTAAGAATGCAGGAGAAGGAGAGAATAGACACATTGATATATACGGAACAATAACAGGAACATCTAAGGAGGACTTGAGTTTAACAAATTATTATCATCTGATTAAAAAAAAAATGAATACATAAATGTTTGATGTTCAAAGAAATGATGACTTGACTGAGATGATAAAACGAACCTAACTCGGCTGGATGTTGTAAGAATTCAATAAAAACAATATTTAATTTATTCTTGAAGGAGTTCAAAGTTTGAGCTGTTGTAATATTGTTATGATTCAACAGTGAATTCCAATACTCTGGCCCATCGTAGATGAATGTGTTCTGAGCCAGCAAAGTTCTCAAAAATGGCAAATGGAAATCATTCGATCGCCTTGTTGGGTAATTGTGAACGGATTGATTTCTTCAAATATATTTGGGAGATTATTTTTATTATAATTGTACATAAATTGTCCTATATTAAACAAATACAAATCTTTAATTTTCAATATTTTATGCTCAAAAAAATAGCGGGTCAGTATGGGACAAAAATGCAGTATGACATAGATACGGAGTGATTTCTTTTGTAATAAAAGTAGTTTATCTAAAAGTGTTTTATATGTATTTCCCCTCGCGAGAATACCATAATTAGATATGACAATATTAGGGATGAATATAATGTAAGCAGGGACGATAAAGGAAAACAGAATTTAAGCTTATTAATTATACCAATGTTACGTGAAATAGTTTTACATAACATTATACTGTCAATATGAAATTTCCATGAAAACTTATTTTCGACTTTTATTCCAAGAAATTTTACATGGGAAACTTTTTCGAGCGCAGTACCATAAAAAACAATATCAATAGGTAATGCCTCAGTAGAATTGCTAAAAAGCATATCTTTTGTTATTTGAAGATTAAGAGATAACCTGTTTACTTTTATCCATTGGGCAACATTTTCTAATTCTGAATTTATTGTATTTACAAGGGTGAGAGGATTATTGTGCGGAAAAAAAAATGAGTACTGCAAAGAGAAAAAAAGAAAGAACATCTGATGATCTACAAAAAATCATTTATGTAAACAATAAACAAGAGTGGACCTAATTCTTTAACTTAAGTTTATCTGTAGATGTACTTTTTTTTTTGTTATTTTTCTTTTTTCTTTGAAGCATAGATTTTGTTAAATTCATTGATTGCCATCATGGTAATGGTGTTAGTATAACTGAATGGTAGTAGAGGGTGTTATTTTAATTCCGTGTAGTGTATTTTTTTTTTAATTCAAGTTTGCATGTTAATTTCAGATATACCGAGTGTGTTTTCTTCTGGACCCCTCGGTAGAACAGCTCTACCATGAGGGCGGAGCTGAGTAGGGCCATCCAGCCGCAGTTTCATGTACTTTTGTGATAATTTCTTTGTATTATTCAATAAGAAGTGATGTACATATTTTATTTTGCGGAAATAAAATCAATCAATCAATCAACCTAATAAACTTCTCTGCAGAACCCCACATTTAATAATTGCTTCCTGTTCATGAGGTAGCTCCTGAACCACTCCAAGGCCTTCCCACGCACTCCATAATGATGTACATTTTTTAAAAGTAAAATATCATGATTAATGGTGTCGAAGGCCTTGGAGAAGTCCTGGAACAAACTTATCAGAAGAGAAGATTTGTCAATAGCATGTTGATGGAAACTCCGCCGTTCTACTGATCTTTGGTCGATTTTAATCAATTGATTAAAAGTAATCATGCCATGATGTGGCATTACACTTTCACCAAAACCAAAATACAGTTATTTAATCAGCCTTAACCTTGTTGGATTTGAAGCAACTTATTAGACGGCAACCGACGGTAACGCACTTCACAACCCCGTGTTAAGACAGTCCCTAAAAATAAGAATCACACGGACAATTACATCAAGCAAGTGATATTGGAAGACGTTCAGGTTTTCGCAAGGAATCGCCAGATGATCGGCACTGTACTTGATGATTGGTCGATCCAGAATGCGGCCCCCTGGGGCGGCCTCATCGGATCATGGAAGACATCCGAAAGATGGCTTGCTGCCTCCGAGTAACTTCCATTAATAATTATCGTGCGTAAGGCGTTGTACAATTCGTCATGGCATTGTCCTTCCGGTCTCCGTACATAGGCATAACGAGTGTAGGGACTCCGTGAATTATGGCCTCGTATAGGTATGGCCACCGTGATAAAAGAGAGCTTGAGTTTTGGGATGGCCCAGTAAGTCGTTGATCGGCAGCCAAGGGAGGGTTTTCACATTCGGTGGGATAGGAAAGGATAGTTTGCTGGCCACCTGCCAGACGAACCTTTGAGGTAATTGTCCAAAAACTCTAGAGAAGCTCTGGAAGGCACGTATGTGATCATTGGTCATATTTAGAAAACTTCCAAACGAACAAACAATAACACCATGATGGCTGGATCCCTGAACAAAATCTTCCAAATCTGGCGGCAGTGGGCGAGGATCTCGGGCAGTGAGCCCTCCAACAGATCTGACATTTGGAGAAAGGGCGCACGGATACTCCCCAACAAAGTCGCTGTTCACTAACCACAATTTAGACTGTGCAAAGATTTCAACAGGTGATTTCCATGTCTGTCAGTGATATCACTGTATCTTGTTTGTTAAAATGAGCCCTCCCCTCCCCCACACCGCCGAAAGGGGGGGGGGGGAGGGGATGGATGAGTCGATGCCTCAGAGCCACTGAACTCTCGATTCGTTTATCTTTATCCCCCTCATTCCCCCCAATCAGGGCACCCCTTGGAACCGCCATAATCAAACATGAGATTACTGTCATTAATGTCTTCATGGCACTAACTTAGCTTTTTTGTTTCGACCAAGAAGATAAAGAATTCAAGGCTTTAGATACTCTGACGCTTTGTCTGGGGGGGGGGGGGGGGACTCATTTTAACATATTAAATCACCATAAAGATTCTTTTTGCCAATTTTGGTGAAAATCCGGCATAAATTTTTCAAGAGGATGCTGAAAATGTAGAAAATCCCCTTCTTCCCCCTCACCCCCTCCCCTCCCAATTATGGCCCCTGGATCCGCCACAATCAAACATGAAAATTCAGTCATTAATGTCTTCATAGCACTAAGTTAGGTTTATCTGTTTTGGTTCGACTAAGAATATAAAAAAATACAGACCTTTTGGACTCTGAGGTTTCAACTCCTGATCCCCACCTCTGACGGAAGTGGGGGAGGGGGACTTATTTAAACATGCAAATTGAGATCATATCACCATAAAGATGCTATTTGCCAAGTTGGGTGAAAATCCGTCATAGATTTTTCAAGAAGATGCTGAAAATGTGGAAAATTAATTCCCCTGCTCCCCTTACCCCCCCCCCCCCCCCAAATCAGGACACGCCTGGATCCGCAATGATCAATCATGCATTTCCGTCATTAGTGTCTTCATATTAAATAGAGCACTAACTTAGCTCTATCTTTTTTTCATTCGACCAAAAAGATAACAATTCAAAACTTCCAGACTTCCAGACTTCCCGACTTCCAGACTTCAGACTTCAGACTTCCAGGCCTCAACTCCCCCATCCCCACCCCCTTCGGCGGTATGGGGGGGGGGGGGGGGGGGCTCATTTTAACAAATTAAGATCATATCACCATAAAAAATGCTATCTGACAAGTTTGGTGAAAATCCGTCAAAGGTTTTTCAAGAAGATGCTGAAAATGTGAAAAATTCCCCTTCTCCCCTCCTCCCCTCCCCCCCCCCCAAATCAAGTCACCCCTGGATCCGCCATAATTAAACATGAAATTTCAGCCATTAATGCCTTCATAGCACTCACTTAGCTCTATCTTTTTTGGTTCGACTAAGAAGATTTTAAAAATCAAGATTTTAGATACTCTGAAACTTCAACTCACCCCCCCTTTTTTTCGGCAGGGGGGGGGGGGGGGGCTCATTTCAGCAAATTCAGATCGTATCACCATAACGATTCTATCTGCCAAGTGTGGTGATAATCCATCATAGATTTTTGAAAAGGATGTGTTATAGATACATGTGCATTGTACTATCATTCTGGGCATTTTATTGTTCCGCGGAGGAATATGTAAATAAAGAGTTCGACAAGATGACCGACATCGACCATACACCTTGTTTGAGAGTCTGGGTATAATTTTTGGTGGTTATGATGGTTCGTTAGTCCAAGTTAACCTTCGTAACAGATGCTGAAAATATAGAAAATCCCCTTCCTCCCCCTCACCCTCTCTGGATTAGCCCCCCTGGATCCGCCATAAGCAAACATGAAATTTCAGTCATTAATGTCTTCATAGCACTAACTTAGCTCTATCTTTTTTGGTTCGACTAAGAAGAATTCTAGACTTTAGGGACTCTGAGGTTTCAATTCCTCCCCCCCCCCCCTCGCCTTCGGCGGTGGGGAGGGGGGGGGGGGGACTTATTTAACAAATTATGATCATAATATTATCACCATAAAGATATCATCTGCCAACGGCGGTGGAGGGGGGGGGGGAACTTACTTAAACAAATTAAGATCATAATACACATTATTATCACCATAAATATATCATCTGCCAAGTTTGGTGAAATGCCAAGTTTGGTGAAAATCCGTTTTGGAGTTTACAAGAAAATGATAACGGTAAAGGTTCACGAGCAGTTTTGTTAGACATCGAGATTATCATCGGAACGTAATACCGTTGACATGGTTGAAGTACATGATTTTTACATTTCCCGGCAGCGTTTTAACAATTCCCGGCAAAATTGAACGTTTTTACAGTCTCCGGCGTTTTTGCAAATCCCGGCGAGATGTTTTTACAAATCCCGGCGTTTTTACAAATCCCGGCTCCACAAGGGTATACAGTTTCAAACACTTTCACAACATACAGCATTGATTCATCCACTATAAATACACTCCACTATTTTAGAAGGGATAGTTTGTCTGTTTGTTTTGAAAATTTACTTTTATTAAAGGAATAAACTACCAAAATATACCTGGCTTTATGTATGAGTTCAAAATGAATCTTAGCGTCAGATTGCTCAGGATTGAATGATGGCGGATCAGGCACCCCGATCATCATACAGTACATTGCCAAAGGAACTCAGTAATGCACCCATGCAATTCTTTTGAGCATCCCTAGAAAATTTGCAACTTTTTGAATAATCACAGCTGGTTCGCACTGCAGCTCTCGAAGGAGGTTCAACCTAACTTGCCAACTTGCCTCGTACCCCCATTGGCCAAACAGAGCCAGGTGATCGAAAAGCATCTCATACGGCATCGCGACGCGGTCGAGTGCATGCTATAGCGTGGTATACCTTATTAATATGATGCCGTGCCATCATCTATTCTGCGCTCATAATATCACTCTTTTTTTTTAGTTCAGTTCAGGTCAGTTTGTTTTATTTATTTTATTTGTCCACTTGTACAAATAGAAACAGATGTAATGGATCAACGATAACCAAACTACATAATTATATGATATAACACCAGCATGACCAGTGATAACTAAACTTACTCAAAACGTATAAAGACACACAGGTATGATATA